>JAMXBB010000002.1:36313695-36510177 GCA_024138015.1 Lumnitzera littorea
ATTCGATATTTATGCAATAATAATTCATTCAAATAATATAAAAATATAATTAAAATATATATTAGATAATGTTAAGGGTATAAATTTCAAAATATAATAATAAGTCGAATATATATGTATATTAAACATAATATAATAAACTTATACTATACATTATTTTCTATTACTATCATGTTCAATTCTCTTTATTCAATTTAGTCATTACAATCAAACACTATCTAAATAATCATTTTGAATGAATTGTTATTGCATAAATATCGAATAATAGCTTATGCCCCGTTATCCCTCACATAGATACCTTACCCTTCAAGACAGCACTTGAATCCACGCCATCGTCTGCGAGAGCAACAGTAGCAAAGCCAACCACCTCGTTGACCTTCCATTTCGACGAACCATTCCGACTCTCCTTGTCTCTGTCTCCTTTTGTTTTCTCCAATTGAGTCATAAGATGAACGACGAAGCAGAACCACGAGAGTGGCAATAAAACCAGCACCACATACTATGAACTCTTAATCGAGGGCAACAGACCACGAATTTGCCATGCTTAGATTTAAAGGATGTGGTGCGACGTCTATGTTTGATTTCTACGACATTATGGTGGTTAGGAGTGGTACGACACCTGGGATTGATTGGATTCAGATTTCCAAGCTAGAAAACATGGTGCAACTTCTTAGGGCAACTTTATGGCGGGGGCCTTTGCCCGCTTTCCCATGGTTAAGGTATGCAACATGCATTCCTAATACAATATTGTGGGTGACTTTAGTTTGGGCCATGCCTTAGATAAGGCAGGTTTCATCTCCTATTATTTATTTTCTTTTTTGTTTTTGTTCGCTTAAAATATAACATCAAGATTATCCGATTTTTAATAAATATTAAGAAATTTTTATGAAAAATCTAAAAATAAAGTGATAAGTTTCTTGAAAAAGAGACTTTTTAAGGATATTGATGTGGTATTTAGAGACCCAAAAAGGATTTTTTAACTATAAAGATGCTATTAATAGCTCTGCTTAATATAAAAAAAAAAAAGGATTATTTTGTTATTTCACTTTTATTCCTAATCTATTCAACATAGTTTGAACTAATAAATAAGTCATAAGCAATTAGTTCCCTATTCAATTCCATGGGATGGGAGGGCATAATATGAACTTATAATATTCAAAGAATAAAATCATCTAAAAAAGTATCAAGTTTGATAAAGCATTTGACAATTTAAAAAGTCTTCTTAGTAAATAAAAAAGTAGATCAAATTCCAAGTAGCAAAGTGTTAGCCCTAGCCTACAGTTCCCTTGCTCAATACTGGGGTAATCAGATAGTACCAAAAGGCACTATGTTGTACTCTACCGTCTCCTCTCTCAAACTCTCTATTACTCTTTCCAATATCTCTCTCTTAGGGTTAGTTAGCAATGTGCTATGCAAAACCCTAAGCTCTCATAGGTCTCCTATGTTTGTTTTGTTTCTCTTTAATAAGATCTTTCACCGATACCTAGTTACTGGCCTTGATCTAATTTCTATGCAAGGTACAATGGTGATTCAAGTTCACCGGACTCCAGAAGATGGAAGAGAAAGGGATGAAGGAACAAGAATAGATTCTCACAAGGGTTTTTGATACCTTCTTCTTCTCTTTACTATTACTTATATACTTGTTACAAATTTGTTGTTTCTTTGCTATTTTTTATTCATTACTTTGTTCTATTGGTAGTTTCAGTACTAGATCTGGTTAGATCTGTTAAGTTTGTTGTAATATCTAGAGCTGGAATGTACATTCATGTGCTGTAACAGTTTCCCCCATCCTTTGAAAAGTGACCTTATCCCTAGGGTCATAAATCAAATAAGTCTGTCTAAATAGGTCGAGATCTTCCTAAGATGTATCCCCCAATAGTAAGCCTTACTACTGAACCAAAATCTAAGGTACCCATTAACCCTATCTCTGTATATGTATAGTACCCAATATGGAAAGTGGCTCGAGAATTGGATGTCCTTATGACAAAGTTGAGGAAAGAGCCAATGAAGGAATAGTAGAACCTTTAGTTGCTTTCAATAGGAACACATTAAAAACATTATGAATCTTGGTCAAAGTTGGTAGAGCTAGTTCATAAGCACAAAGGGCCACTTTCTTAGTGATCGGAAAAGGACCATAATATTTCTATAAAAGTTTATGAAACCCTTGAGAAAGAGAAAGGGTTAAAGCTTCACATAAACCAAATCCCCTATGTCAAAAGAAGCATCAATCCAATGCTTGTCAACATAAGATTTTATATGCTGCTAAGCCTTCAACAAATTCTCCCTTAATAAGCGTAGTACTGCATCCCTTTCCAGTAGTTCCTACTCTACTGCTTCCACTTTGGTAATACCTTTAATATAGGTAGGAATACTAGGAGCTTTCCTACCATATACCACCTCAAAAGGTATAATAGAGGTACCCGATGATAAGATGAATTATAGGCAATTTAGCCCATGGTAAAAACTTTACCCATTCTTGAGGACATTCTATCACATATTTTCTTAAGTATTGTTGAATCACTCGATTGATCACCTTAGTTTGCCCATCAAACCGAGGATGGTACACAATACTAAAAGATAAATTTGTGCCACTCAATTGAAATAGCTCCTTCTAAAATCGACTAACAAAAATAGGGTCATGGTTAGGACCCACTGACCTAGGAAACCTATGCAACCTAACCACCATGTAAAGGAATAAAGAGGCTACTTTCGAAGTAGTAAAGTAGGTCTTTAAAGCACCAAGATAGCAATACTTGGAAAGTTTATCCACTATTACTATAATAACTGAGTATCTTTGTGATCGAGTTAGCGAAGTCACAAAATCCATTAAAACTTCCTCCTATATTTGATCAGGTACCATTAAAGGGGATAATAAACCCTATGGACTCCTTGTACTATATTTGGTTTGCTAACAAATGTTACGCCCCAAAGCGGCGAACTTGCAATAGTCCCACCGTGTAAACCAACCTATGATAGTAATCGATCTCATAGTCTCTATCATAGATACGATTTACATAAGGCATCCATGACTCCTCGCTTTAAAGTAAAACAGCTCATTCATAATTATAGGTAAAATTTATAAATAACTAGAAACTTTAAGTCACAATTACATAAAGATACTTTTACTATCTTACAATCCCAAGAAATATCTATATACTAGGGTAGTTTGATAAGTAACATATTACATAATCAACCTAAAAACCTAAGAGTTAATAATAAAACTCTGGAAGGCTCAGTTGTATTAATCAGCTTGATCCTCACACTCCCATAGCACTTCAAATAGAAACCAACCTCAAGATAGTTATAACACAGCATCTTAGTTAGTACCTGTAAGACAATTTATAAGATTATGAGTAATCAATAGCTTAGTAAGTCAAGATTGAGACTTAAGAATGAATAATAAACATAAACAAGGTTTTCTAACAAGTAATTATATGTAATGCAAAATGTAAATGCCGTCATACAATGTGGTTCGGTCTGTTGTGAAATCAGAGTAATTTCACCTTCTCTAATTTAGGTTGAGGAGTTTTTATGTTTATGCAATAGCTCACAACCAAATTTAGATTTATGCAATGAAGACATCGCTCCCTTCATGACTATCCTTTGGACCATTACCCCCATCCTTACTGTAACCTCCTCTCTTATCACTTAGTTCGGTTAAGAATGAAGAAAAGATCATTATGTTATCCAACGTTATCTTTTTCGAAAGTGTAGATATTTGATTAGAGAATCTTAACTATCTCATAACCGGTTGCAATGCATGTCTAGTTGAGGTATTTAAGTCGCTTATAATTGAGTTTGGTTTAGAGTGATCAAACAATCTCATATCACTCAATTAACAATAACCACCAAAACACAAGTGATCAAATATAAAAAGCACATACACATATAACTACCTACAAGTACAATTACATACAATCCTAAGCTTCCGAGTACTTTAATATAGTAATGTATTGAACCCAACTTACCTTAAATCTTCGGTTTGTTCACTTGACTTGCCACAAGTCAACTTGTCTCTGCATGTCCTATAATATAAATACTTTTTTAGTATTTATATCCTTATGACATATATACATTAAATTATGATTTGACTTGATTTTCCAAATATATTTTGCTTATTACTAATCTTATTATAGGCTACTTTCGAAATTAGTTTATGAATCCAATTCTGATCAATTTTTTATTATGGGCATTATATGTAAATCTTAACAATGTGTTCTAAAATATAATGTGAAATTAATCACATTATACTCGGATGTCTTAAATATCACTTTTTGCCCTTAACTAGTATCCTAGTTTGTATAGTACATCCTAGTCTTCATTTAACTGCCAAATTTATTCTCAATGTAAGAAAAAATTATATTTTTCATATAATTACCAAAATTTAAGTTTCATATTACATTTATTATATATTTCTATTATTATTATATTATTAATTTTAACCTAATATTTTATATTTATTATAAATCCAATTTCATATATTATTAATTTACATATATATACTACATAATACACATAATAATCACATCTAACATTCTAAATACTGTAAATATCATACTACATTAGATATTAACATATTAAAATACCTAATTACATATTAAGTCAATAATTACCCATTTAATGACTAATTATATATATGATTTAAAGGCCTAAAAATTTCAAAAATTCATTTATGTAAAATCTCTTCATAGCACTATTCTACATCCTCTAAATAGCTTACACAAAAAAATTGAGCTCAAAACTACACTATTAAGGCTATTTACTTCTAAATCAAAATAAGCACAAGTTTGTAGGATTTCTTAAGCATTGTATATTTCTAAATCTAAATTCATCAAATTAATATTTTTCCTTAAATCTTCATACATAAAAACCTTAAAATACCAAATTTCATAATTTTATCAATAGATTTAATAATTTAAATAAATTAAACAAGATTCAGCTTGAAATTAGACTCACCTGTCTAATTGACTTTCAACCACCAGTGGTCAAGTGTGTTAGCAACAAGGGGCGATGGGGCTAGGATGTGATGGTGGTATCGTTTCTAGGTGGCCGTTGGTCATAGGTTCTCTCTCTAAGCTCTAATTGCACACTAGTTTTGCTATTTTTTGTAAAAAATTGTAACTCTTTTTTTCTATTTTCTCTTTAATTTTCTTTGATTCCTAACTGATCAAATGAGTTCCACTTAGAGTTTGGGGTATTTATAGAGTTGCTTTGATTTTTTTTTTTCTTTCAATTTTTTGTTGACATTTGACCCTAATTTCTTCTTTTTTGGCATTCTAATTGGTCTAATGTGATTGGTTAATTGTTTCTTCTTAATACCCAACTTGCCACGACCTTAATTTAAACAATTCCTTACTTTTTCTAATTTTTCCTGATTTTTATTTTATTTTTTTTGTAATTTTCTTTAATTATTTAACATTAATTTACTATATTTTGGGATATTTTAAGTAATTTCAATATTTTTACCTATATGTAAATACACATATAACATAAACAAGTACTCCTAAATATTATTTATGTTATTTTATGATTTTTGGTATACATATAATTTATTTTTATCAACTCATTAGTTATTAGAACTCACTTTACTTATTTCCAACAAATAACATGTATTATGCTTATAATTTAATATTATTATATTCTATTATTTTATCACTTATTTTTCTAAATTCAAACTCATGAGGTTACTTTTACTGATATTCCTAATTTTATCGTATAATTTAGACTCAATCGAACATTTTATCCAATTGTCCTAAACTTTACATATCAATTTTGAACTTTTAGATGTAGGGCTTACAACAAACAGTACATGTTTGAACATAAGCTTCAATGTCAGATTTCATGCCCTCCTAATAGAACTCAAAAGCAAGACATTTCTATGTCATGAGTACTCTAAAATGCCCAGCTACCTGTATGGAATGAAATTCATAAAGAAGCTTCAGTACAAGATTTGAAGTAGGCACCAAAAAGACCCTATCTTTGAAAAATAAAACGTGATTCCTCTAATGTAACTCCCATTTTAGTTGTTTCCGATTTTGCAAATCATCAATTACTTGCTTGAAAGCTAGTAGATAATGATACTCTTCTTGTAATGCTACCAACAAATGAAAGCAAGGGATAGAATAAGCCATATAAGCCATATCATGCTCCCTTGAGAGAGAATTGACTACTTTGTTGTCCAAGCTTGAATTGTAAACTATAGTGTAGTCATACCTAAGCAATTTAGCCAAATATTTATGTTGCTTTGAAGTTTGAATAACCTAATTTAAGAGTCCCTTCAAACCTCTATGGTTTGTCTTAACAATGAAGTGTGCCTTTAGCAAATACTATCACCATTTTCGTATGATTTCTACCATAACATGCAACTCTCTAACGTAAGCTAAAGCTTTTGTGAAGTGAGAAGGCATTTTTTTACTAAAATATGTAATAGGGTGACCTTCTTGTAACAAAACAGCCCCTATTCTAGTGGATGATGCATCTATCTCCACCATAAAATCCTTAGAAAAATCATGTAAAGTAAGAATTGGAGCAGAAATTAAAGCTTGGTTCAACTTTTCAAAAGCTTCCTTAGTTAACTTAGTCCGCTTAAAATTATCTTGCTGCAACATATCTGTAAGTAGAGAACCAATGGCAACATACCTTCTAATAAATCTTCTATAATAACCAAAAAGTCCTCAAAAAGCCCTTAATTACTTCAAATTCTATGGTAATGGTCACTCACCAACAACTTTCACCTTTGAAGGATCTAGTTGCACCCCATTCACAGCAACAATATGGCCTAAGTAATTTCTAGTAGTTTAACCAAAAGCACACTTGGTTTTCTTCAAGAACATAGTGTTATCAAATAATATTTGTGATACTATAGTCAAATGCTATACAAGTTGGTCTAATGACTTACTATAAACTAAAATATCATTAAAAAACACAATCACAAACTTTCTCATGTAGGGTTCAAAAATCTTATTCACAATAGCATAGAAAGTAACAGGGGCATTTTTTAATCCAAAGGGCATTACTAAAAATTCATAATGTCCCTCATGAGTACGGAAAGCAGTCTTTTCAACGTCAATAGGGTATATGCAAATTTGATGATAACCAACTGTAAGGCTTAGTCTTCGATCTACTACCCAAGACTTAGAGCAATAGACCACTTGACATTGGAAATATAATAAAGGCAAGTAATAAAGAAAAGCTATTAAGAGAAGTTTATGAAATAAATTAAGTCAAATGACTATACTCGAACTATTCGATATGGATACAAATTAAGATGTTTAGAATAATTTGGGGCTTTGAACAATTTTGTCTGAATTGAGCTAAATCTTAATATGAGTTCATAAAAGTTAGATAAATAGCCTTAGTAATAGTAATTTCTCAAAATAAAGTAATTATAATATTTAATCTCAATAAAATATATTTTTACCAGGTACGATTAACAATTATCGAAAACTTGAAATTAGAATTCCAAGTGATTACAAAGCCTTAGAGATAAATTATATATATAACAAAAAATATTACATGATACATTCGATTGATGATAAAGAAAGAGAATTCTTGGTTCAATTTTCCACCGTAATGCAGAAAAAAGGATTGATCAAATTCTATTGAGTTTAACGCATAGTGATCATTTATCAAAGAATGACTCTGGTTATCAAATGATTGAACAACTGGGAGCAATTTACTTATGATACTTAGTTGACATTCATAAAAAGTATCTAATGAAATATAGGTTCAATACATCCTGTTTAGCAGAAAGACGGATATTCCTTACTCATTATTAGACAATTACTTATTTACAAACCTCATGTAGGGCTAATAGTTTTCATTTCACATCTCATGGAAAACCTTTTTTCACTCCGCTTAGCCCTATCCCCCTCTCGAGGTATTTTAGTGATAGGCTCTATAGGAACTGGACGGTCCTATTTAGTCAAATACCTAGCAACAAACTCCTATGTTCTAGAATAATATATAGAACATATGTATATACCCTACTTATAGTTGTTACGTGTAATTATATACCCATAACTAATTAAAATACCTAAAAATAGCACTTTAGTCTAAAATAAGCTAATTAAATTCATGAAAATTAATAAAAAAAAATTACAAAGGACATTTAGGTAGCTAGAAATCATCCTAATAGGCATGTATCTTCAAATGAACAAATGTTGGGGATTAAAATAAGGATAAACATGCAAAGGAACCTCCTATTTAAGCTTAGAAATTTGGAGAGAGAGAGAGAGAAAGAGAGAGAGAGAAATGCACTTTCCATACTTAACTAGCTTAGGAAATCCAAAAACCTTCTTCAGCATGATGTTTATGTAAAGTGAAGTTTAGGAAAAATTAGAGTGGGTTAAAAGGATCAAAGAAATAAATTAGGGAAAAATAGCAAAATCAATGTGCGAATTAGGTAGTTTGGTGATTCACGAGTACAAGGAGTTACTATGCATGAATTGATATTATGAATGACCCAAGTGTAACTTAGATGGTAACTCAAAGGATTGTCAACTAGAGAAAATTACTATAAAATCACTCAAAATCTAACTTAGAGGATTTGGCAATTTTGGATAACTTGTAAAAATCATTGATTAGTTAAGAAATTAGTATTTGTAAAAGAGGCTAGCGTAATAAGAAGCTATTTCAAAAGCTAACTTAGAATCAAACTCAAAAACTGAATTAGAACTAGCTTATAACAAACTAATTACCAATAAGTGAGTATTTAACTAGCATATATGTATGTACGTATGTATGTATATATATATTCATGACCTGTAATTGACTTTAGAAGTACTTACTCTTGTTAGGTGAATTTATGGAAGAGAAAGCTTATGTTATAGAGTAAGATTGAGAATGTATCATTAGCTAAGTAAGTGGATATTTGTGTATACTTCGAGTAGACTTATGTCTACTCTTAACTTTGTGTGCTATATGATGTTTTAGCTTAGCTGAACATTAATTGCAAGTTGATGTACTGTTCAATGGCTTAATTGAAATTGGCAACAAATTGATGTATCGCTTGGTGAGTTATGTTACCTGTTACATTTGTGGTTGACTGAATATCGACATGATATTAAACTTAATTGTTATGTCAATAATGATGAATGCATATGTGACATTTGCTTGGGTCTATGTTATGTTGGAAAAGAATCTAAGGACTAACTCTATCTCTTAAGGTATTCACCTAAGTGAACTCGATATCGAGATTTAAAACTGACAAAACTACAAAGTAAAAGTTGGGTAACAAATAATGAATAAGTTTGCTTAGATTTGCTAGGTTTTGCTTAGTATGTGATCTAATGCATTTATGGCATGGCATGAAAAATACCTATAGGTCAAGTTTTCAAGAAACTGAGATATTATTAGGTTAGTTTCCATATGAAAAGTTGGCTTTATCAAGTAAACTACTTTATTTGTCAAAGTTAAGTTTTTGAGCATATAGAGACTGCATTGTATCCGTTAGGCTAACTATATGCTAGATTTTCCAACCACTCTATATAGTTATTGTTAGGCTAAAATGTTTGCTAAGTTCCTAGATGTATTATCCAAATGCTTAGTTTTAAGTTGACCAAATCGGATGAGTTACTAAGCTAGACTAGGTTATCGATATTGATGCATATTACGTGCATGAGCATAGTACACTCTTGTCGCATTTGCATTGTTTGGCTAGGAAACTATAAGATAATGTAATTAGAATAACTACTTGAATGTTATGCCAATTCTATTATGCTTGTTGTTGTATGTTTGTCCACTCTCACTTAGCACGCAGTAGCTAAAGGGATACGTTTCTCTTATCCTCAAGTTATTGATGAATAGACAAAAGAATCTGAGTGATAACAAGACTTCAAAAAAACTTTAGCTAAAGATGGGCTCTTGAGAAAAGTTGTTGACTTTATGATATGGCTTGAATACATAGAGATAGCTTTTCGGGAAAGCAGTAGGAGTTATAGTTTCACCAAAGGTTTAGTATAGTTGTAGTAGTCTAAAAACATGTATTTATAAAAGAATTACTATGTTGTATAAGAAGTGTATAACTGTGATACTCTGAGTATGGCTTGCTAATGTGAAAGCTTATACTGTTGTTTGTTATATTAAATGATAAATGATTCAAAAGTAATTGTTAATAGAACAAAGGAGTAGGTTGAATACAAGTCGTGACTTATCCTTAACTCAAGGATGATAGTAACGAATCGTTTTTAGGTATCAAGAGTTTAAGAAAAAATTTTAAGTAGATGCCTAGAAGGTAAGACATTACACTAGCCCAAAAATCTAGTTTAGAGAAAATAGAGGCACCATGTAATTCATCAATAGTAGGAATAGGAGACTCATCTTTAATAATAGCATGATTCAAAGCTCTATAATCTACACAAAAACACCACATAATGTCTTTCTTCTTAACCAAGAGAATCGGAGAAGAATACGGACTAGTACTATATAATAACTCATTGCTTCAACATATCTACCACTTGCTACTCAATTTCCTTCTTCTAAAAATAAGGTTATCAATAAGGCTTAAACGTTAATGGGCTTGTTATCCTTGAGATGAATTCTATGTCAGACATCACATAAAGGAGGCAATGATGAAGGTACCTCAAAGATATGAGCAAATTTACCTAATATGTGCTCTATTGCCATACTATAAGCGGAAGTAGAAGTCACCATCTGAGCGTTTAATTGAAAACAAGATGTAATAGCATCAGTCCTAAGCAAACGCTTAAATTAGTTAGATGAAATGGGAGAATTCTCAAGGATAGGGTCCATAGTCAATGTTATAAAACATCCATTTTTCCAAAATTGTAAAGATAATTTGGAGTAGTCAATTGTAATAGGACTCAACTTTTGAAGCTACTACATACCTAAAACTAAATCCACCCCCTGAATAGGTAAGACATAAAAAGTTCCAACAAATTCCACTCCTTGAATAAGTAATGGAACATGCACATAATGCCCCTCACATATTAATTTCTAACCATTACTAATCATCGCTTGGAACTTAGGAGATGATTCAATAGTCAAACCCAAATGTCTCATTAGTTTCCATTGTAAAAAATTGTGAGTACTTCTAGAATCAACTAGAATATGAACCCAATGTTACTAAGAAGACCTTGAAACTTCAAAGCTTTAGTTACCGTATCACTAGAAAGAGCATGATAACTGATGGAAAGTGACTCTTGTCCACTAGTAAGCTCTTGATTCATAACTTCAACTTGATCCTCTTGGAAAACCTCAAAGGCTTCCTCTTCATCTTGCACTAACAATAGAAACTTAGCTTTACATTTGTGCCTCCTATGATCATTTTCATCATAATTGTAGCATAAGCCTTTATCACGTCGTGCTTGTAATTCATCTTGAGTCATTCATTTAATAGGTAAGGTTGGTTTAGGCGTAGGTAACAAAAGAAGTGGAGAAGAAAGCAAAATATTGGAAGAAGATGATGTAGGAGAAGGGGAATGAAATGAAGGTTTAGAAAATTGCAAAATAGATGTTTTAGAATTAGGAATGAATGGTTTCTTGAAGAAAATTTAAATAGAAATTTTTGTCTCAAGCATTTTGGCAAGAGAAACAACTTAAGTAAGTGATTTAGGCTTAGTTAATAGGACATCACTTCAAATACTCATCATTAATCCAAAACTAAAGCAACTAGTGATAAAACTATTAGATAAGCCAATTACCCTATTCACTAGAGCCTCAAATTGAGATTGGTACTCCTCTACCAAAGTTTGTTGAGTAAGCTTAGCTAATAGTCCCTAAACATCCTTAAACTTGAATGGACCAAATCATCCCTCAAACGCTTCATTAAATCTCTACCATGAACTAAGTTGGTGATTGTGATGCATCCATCAATACCATCATAATGCCCTATCTTCTATTGCAAAAGAGGCAATTGTGAGCCTTTATTCATCAGGAATTCAATGAAAATCAAAGAATTGATTAGCTTTAAACATCTAAGCAATTGGATCATCACTATTGAATTCCCTTGAGAAAATTATCAATAGAAGGACCCTATGAAGATGATGAATTTGGAGTAACTAATGAAGACTCCACTAATAGATTTTGATTCCCTGCTTGTTGCTTCACAAGTATAGTTTTTAACTTTTACAAAAGTGCATAGAGTTTTTCATTCATCTCTTGTTACATTGTTAATTGCTTAGCATTCAAAGCTTTTAACTTTTCATGTAGAAGCTAAGTCCTTGTTGAATTCGTCATGATGAAAGCACCAATGTTAAGCCTAGCCTACTATTCCCTTTCTCAATACTAGGGCAATCAGATAGTACCAAAAGGTACTATGTCATATTTTTCCCTCTCCTCTCTCGAATTCTCTATTACTCTCTCTAATATCTCTCTCTCAAGGTTTGCTAACAATGTGCTATGCAAAACCCTAAGCTCTCATAAGTCTCTCGTGTTTGTTTTGTTTCTCTTTAATCAAATCTGTCATTGATACCCAGTTACTAACCTTGATCTAATTTCTATATGAGGTATAATGGTGATTCAAGGTCACCAGACTCTAGAAGGTGGAAGAGAAAGGGATAAAGGAACAAGAATAGATTCTCACAAGGGTTTTTTATACCCTCTTCTTCTCTTTACTATTGCTTTAATAGTTATTACAAATTTGTTATCTCTTAGCTACTTTTTGTTCATTACTTTGTTTTATTGGTAGTGTAAAACCTGCAATTTCTAAGTAACAAGTTAAGTAGTCAAAATTGCCCTTTGAATTATTCCCAAGGATTAACCAAACTAAGAATCAAACTTGATATAAAAGCCATACTCATAATAATTGACTTTATAATTGTAATTCAACTTAGGAACACTAAAGTCGATATCAATCATAGAAGCTATCTAAAACCCTAAACTCCTAAGCATAGTAAAATACTTACGAGCTTATGAAAACTCTAAAACGAAAGGATTAAGGACCCTAATATTAACTCGAACATTTAAAAGCGTTAAGATGTAACAACAAAAATTAACTTACTAAAACTCTAAACCCTAACATGTAATGAAAACTTTCAAGCTTATCGAAACCCTAAATGATTGATCAGAAATTTGACTATTAAGTTAAACACTTAAGAACCTTACATTAGAAGCCTAAACTTATCTAAGCTTGGACTGATCCTAAGTTACTTGTAACATAGAATGAAAACTAATTTGAAGTGAGGAAATATTTATGAACTAAATCCTAGCTTAGTCACTTGAATATGGTAGTCAATTAGGCCGATCAAGGGTAGAAATTGGAGAGCCACATGTGAAGTTTAGAACCAGCCATCCCTAACCCAAATTTCCTCTCAAATTGAGTTTAAACAAGCCAAAGTCAAGAGTGTGAAACTAGTTGACTTATAAACTTAGTAACTCTCATGTGTTAACAAGACAATTTCCATTCTTTACAAGTTATACCATTTAAGGAAAAAGGTGACTTACCCATTTTTGGATTAACTAAAAGTTAAGATGACAAGATAGCATCCCGATCCCCTTAACACCCTAGACCACCAGTTGTAAGAGAGAGATATGGCATGCTATCTTCCATCTTTTCACTCCTTTTACTCACTTGTTAAGTCACATTTAATAGCCACATAAAAGCTTAAGCAAACTATCACAGCTCTTGTACTTACATCACTTAAACCCATCAAAAGAAATGACAAGATGAGACTATGAAACCTTAAGTATAGAATTGGCCAAGAGACCTCAACCCTCACTTACTCCCTCTCTTTTCAAGATACATTACATTTGAAACCAAGAAAAAAGAAAAACTCCCAACATACACAACTTTCACTACTCTAAAACACATACATAAGTTAACACCACAAACTACTTTGGTTGCCAACAATTTTCATCCACCTAAGAGACACACTAGAATCATCATATACACTACCATTTGAAGAGACTTTGGAGCACCAAAAATCCCTCAAGAACCTAGGTTTCAAGGAGTTAAGGGTCACTAAGGGGAAAAGGAAGAAAAACTAGAGAAAAAGGGGTACTAAAGAGGCACCACAATCATCACATAACCTAGTGAAGTAAGCCTTATTGCCAAATGTCTTTGGAACAACATGTTTAGGATATCATTCCTTGTTTATGTAAGGTTACCATGTACTTTATAAGTTATATTAGCTAAGTTAAGTGTTAGCTTTTTGAAATTTTCCTCACAAATGTTAAAACGTAAGTGGCCTAAACTTAGTTTCCTCTTATTATACTAGTTTACCACTTAAAGTATGGCTTTATGACTTGAGAAAACCATAAAACCAAGTTCATGAATATTCTCTAAGGTACTGGACATGGCATGTTTAAGGCTTGCTTAAGTGTTATTCTTACTTATATTAAGATTCACGTGCTTTAAATAAACTTTAAGTAAAGGAAAATCCAACATATGGAGCTTTAGTAAAGAGATCAACACTTAAGGACCTAAACTAAAGCATAGCGCTTAAGATATATGCATGCTCTATGAATCCCACTTAATATTATATCAAAATAATCTACTTACAAAGAATAAGTAGAGCAAAGATTAAAGTACAAGTAATGTAAAGTCTTGATTTAGTACTTAAGCGTAAGAAAACAAAGAATTAAGTTGAAAAATGAAGTTAAGAGCTATTAACCCCAAACTAACCGGATATGTAAGTTATAATTAATCCACTTAAACAAACTTAAAAATGAAGTAAACAAAGTGAAGAGACCAACCAAAACTAGTAGGATAGGAGTTAAGGGCCTAACACTCAAAAATGGGCCCAAAACTCTTAAGATAAGCTCAAAACATTTTCCCAGACCTTTCATAAAATTCTGACTAGTACATCTAGCTTAGGAAAAAGATGATATAAGGTCTATAGAAAACCCACATTAAAATTCCTCAAGCCCAACAAAGGGATAAGCATTGTTAATACATGAAACAAGTTCATCTTTGGCCATATAAGGTACTTAAAAGTTCAAGAAGAGCAAGATAGTGATAATTCCCTAAATAATAAATGAAAATCTCACCTTAAGAAGGTATTTAAGTCCAAAATGAAGTTCCAAGCCCCAACTCTCAAAATTCCATGAGGTAGTAAAAGGACTAACAACGAATTAAAGCCCAAAAGAAGAACTAAACCCTAAGGATGCTACTGTTCTAACTTGTACATGAAATTGTAGGCCCCATCTTCCAAATCTAACCATACTACGTGAAAGTAAATTTGAAAAAAATGGAAATCGACTATAAGATTATGAAAATCGGATTTAAAACGGGAAAGTTATATATGATTAAAGATTTGACCTAACCAAGAAGATTTAGGGTCAAAATAAAAAAGTATAACTCTAATAGAACTTTAGACTAACATTATAATACATCAAATCCTTATGTTATTACTCTTACATGGTTTAAGGGACTTTGATCTTAGGGACGACTTAACTCCAAACTACTACGATTAGCAGTTATGGCAGAACAAGTGACTCTCAATGACTTCATGCTTACTTTTGATTGTACTTTAATGACACTAAAATAATGATATGATTAAATTAGTTGCATGAGGGGTATGGGGAATGCTTATGTATGGACTCTTGATTGTTTATACGACTTAATGGTATTATATGAACTAGAAGTGCTTGCATAACTGATTTATATATCATTGTTATGGTATGGAAACAACTTGATTACCTAAGTAATTGGACATAAGTTATCATTTGGCTATGAATATAAAAATGAGTCATACATGGCACGACATCGTATCATAACTTATATTGACTGCCACCTCATACAAAATGTGGGAAGGGGCTCATAGGAGTAAGAGCTCCTGAAGGGATTATTTAGGCATATTATTCCATTTTAATGAGTCTTTATCCTAGTCGACGGGCTTATTAGGTATTAGGAGACATTAACTATTTGGCTAAGGGTCACATCTTGTGACTTCCACTTAGGGCATGTGATTGTGGACTGCAGAGGCCACCATTCCACTAGACCTGAGAATTTTCAAAAGGATCTTATTTTGTGTTTAGTAAAGTATACTTATGTGTATATGAGTATAGGTATATAAGTGATTTGAGAACAATAGGTGCAATTCGGGATAAAAACCTAAGTGCTAAAACTCGGTTGTTGATTTGTATCAGTTAATAATCTCTAATGCTAACTATAGAGGGTGAAATTTCTAAGTTACATGCTATTCCTAAGCTACTGCATCTATTATTTGACATATTGCTTATTACATGTATTCATATGATTGATTATAAATACATATTGCTTGTAAGGTGTATTGGAGAGATTAGCTTACTAAGCTTAAGTTTACACCCCTTAGATTCCTTTTATTATAGGGTCATCTCTTCATTAAGCCGAGCCACAAAATACTTGAGGTTAATCTCGAGTTAGGATGGGATTGTGAAATAATCTAGAGCAAAGGAGAGAACTGCTTAGTATTGATAGGAGTTTTATGGATTTCTTTATACTATGTAGCTAGACCTTCAATAGCCATTTGAACTACTTACTTAGCTGTTATTTTTTTAACAATATTATGGTCTGTACCTTTAATTCAATATTATAACTAATTTATTAGTAAAGATAATTGTTATGCTATAATACTATTTGTCTATGTAACCAATAGTAGCTAGGAGTAAAGGAAACCTTTACATCATATGGAAGGCCAATAATTGACAAGGGAGTTGATCGTCAACCTTTGTACAGCGTACAGTGAATGGAGATTTACGATGACAAAGGTACTATCTGAATCATGATAGGTAGTTTTAGTATCAAATCTTGTTAGATTTGTTAAGTTTGTTATAATATTTAGATCTAAAATGTACATTCAAGTGCTATATTCATTTCTCCACTATGGTAGTTGCACTACTCTTCCTTTGGCTATAATACAAAGTCTATAAGATGCATAAATAGAATATAAAAATAGAAAAAGATAAGAGGATTTTATTTATGAACTTTTGGAATAAAAAGCTATAATTGGCATTGGTTTTTTTCCTTCATGCTAAAAAACTCATTGGTTTACTTAAATATTAAACTGTTCACTTGTAGGGAAAGGCTATTCCATTCCCCCTTTAGCCTTATTATAATGTTCAATTTAAAACTTGCCTCACAATCGGGATTCATCCCTATTACTTAAAAAGGTGTAACTGGCATTCCTTTGTCCAGACTCATGAATTGAGATTTAGTGAGTGTTGCTTTCTTTTCTTCTCGTACTTTCCCTTACTAACATTTCAAAATTTCAAAAAATGCCCCTAATTGAAATAGACATGAAATAATACTACAACCTAACCCCAAAATTGACAAAACCTAATCTCCTTCTTTCTCGCTCATGTTACGCACAACTCTTACTATCCTTACCTCCACTTCTCTCACCACATCTCCAACATACTCATTGAGGTTTGAATAGATTAGGATGCCTCCATCTCTATCACCACATCTATGACATACTCTCACTCATCTTGCTGCAACCACCTACGTCAAGTGTACTCAGTCTTAAGCAACGTACTTGTTTAGGTTTGAATAGACTAGGACATTAGTAGATCTACAAAACATGTTGTAATTAAAGTTGTATGATCCTCCAAAGTTGTGTATATATGTATTTGTGTGTGTATATATATATATATATATATATAGAGAGAGAGAGAGAGAGAGAAAGAGATCTAAAAATTATGAGAGGCATACGATGGAGAGATTAAGGTTCTTCATATGATATTAGCTATATGAGATTGTATTTTTAATTTTGAATTAGGGTTTTAAGTTTGGGGATGACTTTCTCAATTTGGGTTAGGGTTTGTATGATGTTTTCAATTTGAGTTAGAGTGAGAAAGAGCTGTTTTGTTTTCTTTCTCTTTAGTGATTATCTTATAAATACATAAGGGCAATTTTGGATTTTGATTGCATATTCAGGCTTTATTCATTTATCAATTCTAGTAAACTAAACAAAGTAATCCCAATTCAATTAAATCTAAGTAAACAAGGTAATAAGTATTCTAGGCCTACTACAGTTGAATTCCATTCCATATTAATACTAATTCCATTCCACCTTATTCAATTTAGCAAAGTGAACAAGGACTTAATAGTAAATAAGAAATTATGCATAAATGTGCTGACTCAAATATAAAAATAAGAGACAAAAAGGAAAAAGGAGAAAGAAAGGTGTCTTTTCTTTTTTCCTTCTCAGTCCACACGATTGTTGTATATTACTTTTGGTGTTTTTTTTTTTTTTAAATGACCATAGCTTGGCCCTTAATTAAATATTTGAAGCACTTCTGCATAACAATTGACGCAAAAAGTGTGAAACAATCCATCAATGTAAATCTTGTAACCTTTACACATATATTTCAATGTCTTGGCGATTCCACGGGTGGCTTTATTGTTCAATGGGTGAAAAGTATTTATCTCCAGTCTATTGAACATATGGTTTAACTAGAAACTATAAAAAAATATTCTAATATAAATCTACAATTGTCTGCTTTGAATAATGATAATTACTTGGGCCTTTCTGTTCTCATTTTGTATTTGCAACATTAATAATCCTGATGTTGATTTCTTGTACTACAATTTTCCTTTTCCTTTTTTTTTTTTTTTTTTTTTGTTTTTCTTTGTTAATGCAGCATAGAAGTGTTTCCCATGGCCAAGAAAGTTTTGCTTGCATCAAATTCAATCGGTAGTGAGATTGAAGGGGAATTATGATGTAGCATAAAATAGCATCTATTTCTTTTATTTATTTTATAAAATAGATAATGCATTATAATATATAAACGAAGTCTAGCACAAGTCGGACAGAAAAGTTGAAGCTTGAAACTCCATTAGTATCATTACAGACCATGTGGCAGCTGGTGGTGTGGGAAGTAATGGCAGTAACAGCAGAAGTCTTAATCTCCTTAGACAAACCAAAAGAAAATAAGTCTTTCTTCAAGATAAAATAGCAAACAATTGATGATGTAGGATTCACTGCAAACAATATGCGACTGGAAAAGCATAGTAGTTCTCGACACTTGCGTTTGATCAAGCTGGCCCTTTAGCATGCACGAGTGTGTGATGGGAATTACTAACACACTGAGATGAAGCAACGGCTGTCACGAACTGGAGGGCCCAAACTTAGACCACTTGATAGATGATGCTCACTTTAACTGAAATACTTGCTAAAGAAAGATGGAAAACTTGGACAGTAAAAAAACATGACAGAGAAAAACTAAAGCAATAATCACATCTTAAAAAAGGTGTTACAATAGCTGCAATTGGGCATTCAAAATACAGTCAGAGCTATGAAAACTAATGCAACAATCACATAAATGGGAATGTTAACTTGCCTTATGTCTCCTTGTCCTATCCAAATTGCCTCTTCAAGTTGGCCCAAACAGTAGTTGAACTAGACATTCTTTCTTCAGCAATCTTCTTTTTCTCCTTGGCATCAGCAACCTTTTCTTCTTGGGTTTTATACTTATTCTTTACTACCACCGTTTCATCCAATAAAGATTGCCAGTCCAAAACAAGTTTCCTTATGTGACTGCTTATAAGAGAGAATGCTTTTATTATTCCTTTTCATTTTCTTATATAAATTATCCCTCGATAGTTTTTGCAACTCATAGTCAGAATTGCCTTGCTCAAATATCAAATAGTCATATAAAAACATCAAAGTTACTCTGAAATGCTATAACTGTTTCCCACTGGTCCGGCAAGAATCCATTCTTGGCTTTAGCTAGAGTTTTCAATGCTTCATAGAGTCTTTCTTTCACATTCACCTTAAAAAGATCAGAAAGACATTGCTTGAGGGTCTCCTTGGCCTGTTTTACCTCTTCTAAGATTGGAGTTTTAAAATTTGACACAAAATTATTGTGTCTACTTAATCCTTCTGTTGGAGTAAATGCGATATTTTCACTAATGAATTCTTTCTTTACGCTTACAACCATTGGGTGGACACTAGTGACTTCAACTTCAGCTTCAATCACCACGGTATTGCTAGCAAGAAAGCCTCTGTTGGTATATCCAAGTTCGCTTACAGGCACAACATTAAAAAAACCCCAAGCACAACACGAGTTAGTGAACCGATTTTCATTCTCAGCATCATTTTGTAAGGATCAGCAGTAGTCAGAACAAACTTTTAACTCACCCAAATCTAAATAAATCAAGAAATACAATTCATCAGTGTAGTTATTGATTACGGATAACAATTTAAACTGGCAATGGAAACAATTTGCCAATAACAAATCCACTTGATCGATGGCAACATTAATATTAATAATCATTCATCAATTGCCAAAAATTATTCATGGCGTTACATCCCATTTTCAAGTTTAAAACATTTTCATCATTCACCAGCACAGTTCATCGAAATGGTAACATAGTGAAGAAGGTTTTATGCTCAATGCGTGCATTCATTTGCTTCCTCTGATGAATGATATTACACCATAGTTTTTCCCTTTCCATAAGACTAACCTTTGATATGGTTTTGCAAAAATTTATCTAACAATTTCTTCATTAGCCTTTACTAATTTTCTTCACATGCCAAAGCCACTCAACAGATTGGACCATAGGTCAGTATGATAGCTCATGTGCTCTATAGGTGCTGCATTACATAATATCAACATAAGAACAGCACTATGTAGGACCAGAACACAATAGAGAATTACTAGTTCACCAAAAGAAAAGGAGGATTCCTCACTAATGGGGTTCCAATGATGGAATTTATCCTCAAACTACATCTTTCATCCAAAAAGCAAAACGAAACACTAGCCATCCCTTATTATTTTCGTCAATATTGAAGAATAAAGCATTAGATAATGGAGATGTAGGACAACCACAAAAGATGTAATACTCTAGGCCTGTCAAAAAAAAGAGGGAAAAGAAAAGAAAATGAGCTATTCCTTCAATATTGATCTTCTCTTGATAGTGAATACATTTTTTATACCATAATTTATGCAAATCAAGCGATATACAGCATAAAAGAAAATTTTTTATCACAAGATACCTTTGATAAGAAAAGGTTTAGAAGAAGAAGATTGATATTAATCCCAAAGTTTCCAAATCCAAGAAACTTCTATTGTTTAAAAAATTCTATGGAGAGTTATCTCTTTGATCAGAAAAATCGAGGAAAGTGTTACAAGTTCCAGCAGCAGATATTCAAATGACAGAAATCGATGGTAATAACATTACTCTTAGTTATTGAGAGAGATCTCTTATGTTGATTCACCAAAGTAATGCTAAACTTGGCTTTTCTACTCCACCCAGTCTGCAAAGCTCCAGAACCCACAACATGTAAATAAATCAACAAAGATTGAGTGTTGCTTCCCTTTGGGTACAGGGACATCTTCCTGCTCCAAATTAGATATACCCAAGAAACAAACTGATCAACAATCGTAACATATAACATACATGATGAAGAAACTGTCCATTTGCTATAATTTTCAAAAAAATAATTCAATTACCATGCAGTACCACCCGCAATGAATGTATCTGAGTAGTATACTCTTTCTGTTAATCCAGTAAAGCCAGTGATTCTCCATGAATAATTTATGGATGGATGAACATGGTCCTCCATGGCCAAACAGCTTGTGTTTTTCAAAAACTGGATAAATTAGTCTTAAGAATTTTAAGACCTATGGAGTGTAATTCGAGATGACAGCAACACTAGCCTAAAACGATGCAGCAAATTCATCACGCAGAGGAAAATATAGGTGAAACTGCAAGGCTAACTATATATATATATAGCAAGATCGAAACCAACTACGGTTGCATTGAAAACTGAGCTGTAATTCAATTCAACTTTTCATGAAATATTTCGTGCCTTTACTTACAAAATGACATCTAGATAAAACTAATGATCATAGCTTTGTTTAGTGCTGGAAAGTCACAACGCAAATCTATTCTATCGTAGGAGTAACCTAGCAAAGCAACGCTACGTAATCAAGAATGAAGTAAAAGCGGCAATGAAACGCCACACTAACCGCAAGTTGAAAAGCCACCCGAAAAGGATCAGCGCAACCGCGGCTCAATGGTTGAAATCTCTTGTTACCACGACAAAATCACTCAATGCAAGCACTTTAAAAAAAGAAAGAGCGCACCCACGAGTGGTTAAAAAATAGTAAATAATTATATAAGTAAATAAATTATTTCTTTTAACTGCAGATGTTTGGAAAAAGTGCTCCGGCATATTTATAAAATATGAGATATTGCACAAAATGGCTTTAAAATTGACGAAAATTAGCATAATATATATGAAAATCCCTGCCATCTATACTTTGATAATGAATAATCTATCAAACTCAAAAAGAATAAAAAAAAATGATTCGATAATTTTAATAGCATTTGAGCGTTAGTGTCGAAGTAAACAATTTCAGGCCAAATACATCAGACAGGGATAACTTAATAATTTATATTTTATTTTTGGGAAAACACATTTACTGAAGACATTTTCATTAAACTAATCTTTTAAAAGGAGATACCAACAAGCATGATGAGAATAATAATCTTAAAGAAGAAAGAAAAATAAAAATATAACAAATAATCCTCAGCCATCCTAGTTTTGATAAATTTTTTGGCACTTGCAAGGTTTGAAAATTTGAAATATTGAGTAAAATAGAAATTAAGAAAAAATTAAAGTAACCGTAAAGAGTAGATATAATTAAAGATAATGAGGAACAAAGAGAAGCAGTGGCATTAGATCTAAGATTAATTAACATAGCAAATTGTAAAAAGAGAAAGTTGGAGCCTTCTTTTTTTTTTTTTTTTTTTTTTTCCAAACAAGTTGGAACCTTTTTTACTAACCTTTTCTACGTTGGAATGAAGAAGAGGAAGACTGCCAACAATGAAAATGTGAATAAAATGAACAGGAAGAACTACACACAAACGTCGGACGGTTACTTTGTGCAGTTTACTTTTAAAGTGTGAATTACTAGAATCATAGAAACGTGTAGGAGAAGATGAGAATGTAATATAGTAATGGTAAAATATATCATTATTAAACTAATTAGTAATTGATATAAAAGGTTGAGAAAAATCGAGAGAACCAGTTCTTTTAGAGGGTTAAATTGCAATTGCAAAGGGTAGTTGAAGAGTGCAAGCCCAAAAGCTAGAAGATAGATTAAAAAGAAAAAGAAAAAGGAATTTTACATAATAATCAACTTTTATACAAAACTAGCTGATGACGCATGCATATTGTATGTGCACAAAATAAATAAAATTATGTAATATAATTAAACATATTATAATATTGATAAAAGATAATAATAGATAAGGAAGAGATAGAGAAGGGGATAGTGGAAAGAGAAATAAGGAGTAGAAAGAATGTTGGAGAAGAGGGAGAGAGGAAGCAGTGAGAATATTGAAAGAGGGAGAGAGAGATAGAGGATGATTATATTTTTTTAAAATCATTAAATTTTTTTATATTTATAATCAAATGTATTTAAAAATTTATTTATTAATAATAAAAATTTTATTTAAAAGATTAAATAAGTGAAAATAATTAAAATGTTGTTTTTATAATTACTTAAGATTTCAAACATTTTAATAATATAGATTTACTATGATTTCATATAGAAGGAGAACTGGTCGTTATATATATCTCATGGTCATAGTTGCATATCCTTTAATATGGAGAATTCACAGCGCAAACTTACAGTATAGAGAAACCAAAATAACAGAGAGACTAGAGCCACTGCATCATGAAGTCGAAGAGGTGAACATATTGTCTTTGCCCTAGCTGACGTCAAACCAATTTGTTATACCGATCACATGACTTCTTATTTGGCACTAGAAAGACCAAAACATTACAGAGGTCCGCATGTGAATAAATGCTAAACTAAACACTCCTTAGAGTATGTTTATAGGTGGGTATCTGAAGGAGCTGCTTAAGGTGTCGTATAAGCATTTTAAGTAACTCTCCATTTTTTAAACCATTTCTTCAAACTCTTTGAATGAGTAACTTGAGCTTTAGTAATGTTCTTAAAACCCAAGAACCAGATTAGAGACACAAACTCGGTGCACACATATGAGGATTATTAAGAGACTCAACTTTTTATGGGTTTGTATATATATATATATATGTGTGTGTGTGTGTGTGTGTGCTAAAATTAAAATGATATGAACGAAAATAATATTATATATGATGCATGGTGTACGTGAAATCCCATGTAAATTAGCAAATCTAAACTAGTTTTGTAGTTAAACTAATGATAGATATTGAGTACAATCACTAAAATACGATAGTTGTTAAAAAGAACTAATACGATGCACGGCTTCTACTAGTGGGGTTGGCACAACCATTGGAAATGATTGATAAGAACTCAAGTTTAAAGAGCATGGATGTCTTATAAGAGAGCATATTCATCATAAAAATCTTCTTTCTAAAAAAGCTAATGACACCTTAAATAAAGCCTTACCACGCCTCAGGGCATTTTAATAAATAAGTAAATGTTTAATAGAATAAAATAAAGGAAACTTAGCAAGCTGAATATGCATGCTGGAGATGAATTCATTTCGAACACTAGATAGAGCCTTTTGAACAAACCATTACCGAAGGCATTCGGTGCTGTTCTACATGGAAACGTCTAAACTTATAGATGAGCACGTCCAAACTTGTTGACCCTGTACAGCTTTGTTGCAGTTTTTCCTTAGTCATAGAATAAGGAAAAGTACGAGATTGGCCTTGACACACAATTTGGTTTGCTCCCTACATTTGGATTGATGCTTAAAGTTCGAGATATGATGCACTTATATCCTTTCCCTTAGAAAAGGTTCGACCCAAACTTTGAAAATTTAGTGGCCTTATGAATCATCCTAGGTCAAAGACAAACTTGCGAGGAACAATGAGCTCCATTCATGGCATGTCTACGATGCTGATATAACCAAACACTTAACTCTACCATTAACTCGATCTTTAACCACACATCATGTATTCAATAAATTACACTAATCAGTATCGCAGCATCGTGATAAATAGCATAATGTCGTAGGCTTTGTTCTTGACACGTACTAGGAGTTCTTCATTAGTGTGTTGGAGCATCATGTAGCATTTGGTACTTATTTGAATTTTTTGATGATTTGTACGTTATCATTGATTGTTGTTTCAACAGGAACATGGTGTTTGCTCTAAGTTAGATTAGTAATGATATTAATACATCGACTATATACTCACATGAGGAAATAATTATTCTATTTCTTTTTATTTTATAGGAAATCGTTTTTATGTTGCTCAATACATTTTAGACACTAAAAGTCATTATGTTGATATGTTGTTACACAAAATATTGAATAGTAATTCATGACCTATTATCCTTTACTTAAATACCATACCTTGCACAGAGATATTACTCGATTTCACAACCACTGGACCATCATCTACCAGAGCACTACTGGCAAAGCCAACAACCTCTATTGACCTTCCATTACCAACAAACTCAACCCCTTCTCCCCAATAATCTTTCTTCTCATTCTCCTGTCTTTGTTTCCTTTTGTTTTCTCCAATTGAGTCACAAAATGATGATGGACCACAAAATAGAACTACGAGAGTCGCAATAATACCAACACCCGATGTGCGAACTCTTAACCGAGGACCACGCACTAACTTGCGACGCTTAGATTTAGAGGATGTGGTGCGACATATTGTGCTACATCTATGTTTGATTTCTACGACATGGTGATGGTTAGGAGTGGGGCGATGCCTGGGATTGATTGGATTTCAATGCTAGACAACGTGGTGCAACTTCTTAACAACTTCATTTAATATATATAAAAAAAAAAAAAACAAGATTATTTTAGTTATTTACTTTTATTCTTATTCTATTCCACGTAGTTTGAATTAATAAACAAATAATAAGCTATTTGTTACCTATGCAATTCCACAAGATGGAAGGTAGGCCTTATTACATTTACACTTGTTCATTTGGAGGGAATGGATATTCCATTACCTATCGTATTTTTTATTACACTACTCACTTGGCATTTGTATCAGAATTGCAATTTAGTAGGAACCTCTATTACTTTAAATTAAGCAATAGAAATTTCTTGACTCAATTAATGAATCCCAATTCAGCAACCAAAGTATACCATTACCCTTTGTCTTCTCCAAAATACTTCCACCAGGCCACCATACACCTCCACCACCTAAGCATCAATACACTACCACTACACCATTATCGTCACCAACACAATAACCTTCTTTTATGGTGACCATACATAGCTACCTTCTTTTCTAACGACTACACATAGCCACCCTCTTCTCCAGTGACTACACATAGCAACCAAATCCTAGCCACTTCGCTTTCACAATCACTAGTCTACCATCATGCCCTATGATACAATTGCAAGCCTAAGTGACCCAAGTTCACAACGAGGTCCATCCATGTACATGTGCCCTGAGGAACAAATTATAGACTAGCATGATGTAGATACCTTAATTTTTCCGTTTTATTTTAGTATCTTTATTGGGCTAGGGTTAAAAAAATAAAATAAATAAATAAAAATAAAAATAAATATATAATTATTATTATAAAAAAAAGAAAATTGAAAAAATAATAAAAATAAAAGTATCAAGTTATACCGAGTCAAGTTGAGTTGAGTTATTTAGAGTCGAATCGGATAATGATATACATTCAATTTAATAAATTTTAAGTCATTAAAGGATCAGACTTTATTAAAATATTTGGTCTAGTCCGATATAAAGCGAATTTTTTATCTAATTTATATTAGGCTAGAATAGACTTATGATTTATTAAATGGGTTATTGGGCTAAATCAAATTGGATTGAGTTAAGCTCGAAAAATAATAAGCCTAAATTAAAATAGGGCTTTTAGAAACTAGGACGAATCTTCTAAGAATATAGATCTTATCTTTTGTATCTAGGATTCATTATCGTATCTTTCGTATTTAGAGTTTATTGAGATCAAATTTATATCTAAAATGATATACAATATTCGGTTGTGTAGCTTATAAATAGTTAGTCAAAGATAAAATTTAAACACATTTTTCACAATCACTCTCCATCAACCGATCACTCACAATCATATTCATCGATCAATGATACACACACAAACACGTATTCACCCACAACCGTACTTAATCATTGCACTCACTTCATAATATAATCCCCGACGCATGTCACTTGACCATGAATCGCATAGTTACACACTAGCATACACTTATACCGTCACTATACTCATGCATTGCCCTCTTGCCTAATCATAGCACTCATACACAATTCACTCACCTGATCACAGCACTCACATACGACAGCACATACATTTCCACTCATTCCCTCATACATGACAACACACACACTGACCCTCACATTCTCTCACATACTCCATGCCTGACACACACAAAGAACACATACAAACACATGCCCTTTTACCCATTGTACGATCCTTCATAAGCACCATCCTTCGTTCACTCACTTGATCACTATAGGCACACACTTACATGCCAACCACCAATCATACATGTACACGTTCATACTGTTGCACTTAGTCATTGCTTGACTTCATGCACACTCAACCACACACTGATGCAGGCATACACTTACACGCCGACCACCAATCACATTGTTGAGCACACGAACATGATCATTCGATCACGTACACAAACACGATCCATGTCGCATGCTGCGCATAATCATGGTCCACTACTGTACACAATCACAATTAGATTCCACATCAAACATGTAAACATAATCCAAGCGATCACAACACGATCAACATGAACACGTAGATCACACGCTACTCAACTCGTTTAGGTAAAAAAATTATTATTTTTTAATTAATTATTTATTTTATTTTTTATTAATTAATTAATTTTCTAATTTGTTTTCTTTAGTGCAGCTTTTTTTATTTTTATTTTTTTGTCATATCGTTTTGTTATTTTAGATAATTTTCTATTTTTTTTTATAATTTAGTTAAATTACATTTTTAGTTGAAAATTACATTTTTTTGAAAAATCGCGTATCTTTTTTCCGAGATATATGTATCTTAGTATATCTTGCATGTAAGATTTAGAAAAGATATTTTTGACATATAGTAATATTTTAAAAGAATAATAAAATCTTAACCGAAGTTTTAAAAAAGATTTAGTTAGGTTAGGTTTTTTTTAAATAGATTCACGAAATTAAATGTTTTTTAGGTTTTTTTTTTAAATATAAATTGTTAAGTAGACATAAATTGAGCTCAATTTTCAAATTAAAAGAAATCTACCAATTAAATCTTTTCTAAAAGAACTACGTTGATTTGATCTCAACTAGCAGGTACATAGGCACCTTCGAGGCAACTATATAAAAATTTAAAAAAAAAATCTTCTTTTTCTTAAAAATTCGTAATAAAAAATAATAAAAATTTATTTTAGTTATATTTTACATATATGTACATATTTTATCAATTTTCAAAAAAATTATGAAAGAAAAATAAATGCCTATTGATTTTTTTTTTTTATTTTTACATGATGACTTAGTTTTAATAAGTTAGCCCCGGAACTTAGTTTTTTTCTAGTTAATTTTCTAAAATTATTTTTTTTAGAAACTTCATGGATCAGTAGTGAAATGAGGGTTTTCCCGCCTAAAAACCCTAATTTTATTTTTTTATCAATTGAACTAGTTGGCAACTCTAATTTTAAAAATATATATATTTTTAAAATATTTCTTTAATTTAATGTCGAGTAATTTATATTAAGCGAGATGGGCTTAAAATAAGTTAAATTAAGGAAGATGAAATATGACTTCATAGAATTGGCGACTCTATTGAGGACTGCTAGTAGGATAGTCATATAAAAATTAAAAAATTAATTAATGGGCTTTTTTTTTTCCTTTTCTTTTGATTTGTATATTATTGTATATAATTATACTAACCAGGTTTTAGTGATGCAAGCCTTTAAGAAAAAGTCTAGATTAATAGGCTCTTTATTAAGGGATGTAGGGGGTGATTTTTTTTTTTTTTATATCACTTGTATGTTTGGATGTGATTGAACTTATGCTACCTTAAGAACTTAGGACGGGCCGCCATTGTATAACCCTGAGGTCATTAGGGTCTTTACCCTTGCCTAATAGTGATAAGCGAGCCCACTCATGCTTCAATGGAGCCTACTAAGTGTTTCCCTAAAAATACTAAAGGCTACAAACCTTGAGACCTACAGATTCTATCCTCCTACATCATTGTAAAATAAAAAAAGGGTTGGTAATTTTCAAATTATAAGAGCCAGAATTTATTGTACTTATGTATATAAACCCGTGAGCAATTAGACCTTATTTTCAGAATTTATTGTACTTATATATATATGTATATGGGCTTTATTTAAAAAAAAAAACTTTTAGAAATTCACATACTTATTTATGTAAGTTTATGTGAATATTGATCGTGGATTTATAATAATTATATTCTTATAGTTTATTAATGACTAACCCCATTGCATTGCACGCGCGTGTAACATGTTGCTCACATTTATTTTATATGCTATCTTGTGTAACATAAGTGAGTTTTGTAGACTTTGTTTTATTTCATCAATAATAGATTGTGTAACATAAGATTTAACATAAAAAGTACAAAATCATTAGTATTCCTCCTATACCATAATGTGCCAATGTTAAAAAAAGAACTTCAGTATTAATTTGCAATTTTTTTTTTTAGCATGTAATTATGGAAATTAACTATAGTAAAGATTATTATAGAACTATCATTTTTTAAGGCTTTTGAACAATTTTTTTTTTAAAAAAGAAATTTCAAAAAGATATTTTATAATCAAAAACCAGTTTCATGATAATTATTCACTTAGTCGAATTCTATTACAATACCCTACATGTACCATACTATTAGAAACCAACAAAATAATAATAAAAAAAAGATTTAACCATCATATTCCCATTGTAAATTATTTATCACCTCAAAGTTATCAATCTTTTAAATGTTTAAGTTCTCGTTCTCTATATTTATCCATTAAATTTTCACAATCTTAATAGAGCTATCTCCATAAGTCGTCATCCTTATGTTATCTTTTAATAAGTTTCTCATTATAAAATAATTTTCACTTCTCCATATCATACTTGTAATATAATCGTCATCCTATGTTTTCAGTTGTCAATCTTGATATTCCCATATTTTTTTAACCTTTTGTCTACATAATAAGTTTAGATACATCAATGTCAACATTAAGTTATCTGTAACATAAAATAAACATTAATTTTCAATAAAAGTTTTCAAAAAAAAAAAAAAAGAAAGGTTTTCAAAATTAGAAACTTGATTTTTTTTTTTTTAAGAGAAGAAATGCAATGTTGCTAATAAGAAGGGATCTTTGCACAATTTGAAAGACTACCTTTTAAGTGGTTTAGCCCAACCTGAAGCTCATAATCACTCATTTTCAAAAACAAGATGTCTAAAGCTTTGAATAGAGTATAGCCATAGTAGAAGAGGTTATAAGTAAGCATATGAAGTAAGTCGGGATCATGACCCATATCTAAGCCTAGAAGCTTATCGACACATCATCTAAGTATGAGTCTAAAGAGTTGTAGGTTCATGAGCCCACTATCAACATGATATAAGGTTTGGAAAAATTTTTGGAGATAGATTTGAATGGTCAAGTGTAAAGGGCATGTCATTTTCAGGGTCTAGAAAAAACAAGGTTGCAACTTTAGAGGAAAAGGTAACGATATTATAAGAAAGGCTCACTAGCGTGGAAATGGCAATGGGTTATGTGCTTAAGCAACTTGAAAACTTAGATTCTAGTACAAATAGGACATCAAAACCCAAGTATAAAGATGATACAAAGAAAGAGAAGTCAAGAATGGGTACACCAATTGGAAAAGCCTAGGATCAAGACAAGCCCATCCACAGCAATAGGAGGCAACTTACACAATTCAAGATTCTAATGGTCAAAGTATTTAAGCAATTGATAGAAGTAGGGATACTAGTATGTGAAAACCCAACAAAGAAGTACAAGCCAAGGGATTATGACCCCAACAAATGGTATGACTATCATGTGGGCCAGTTGAGGCATACCATAGAAAACAGCTAGAAACTGAAATATAAGGCACAAGATTTGATTGATGTAGAGATTATCTAACTAAGCTTTCCAGAGGCATATGGGTTTATTGGCAGTAGTATCTCTTCTCTAAATTTTGAAGAAGCATCAAACAGACAACCTCCAATATCAGATTTTGAGGGTTTACTACCATCTAACAAGTTGACTTACCATTTACATGCAAGATTTAGGACAGTGAAAATGGATAAAATGTGAACTTAAAACTCAAAATTTTCTACTTAAGGGGATGTAACTCATTATTTGAAAAGTTTAGAATGAAAAGAGGCAACCTATGTCATAAACACTAACCTTAAACACATGAGAGTTAAGCAACATAATGTGAGTACATAGGCTCATTCCTTAAAGGAGATTTGTCTTAAACTTGGTACACATGTCAAAATAATGTTAGGCATTCACTTTAATACCCTAAACACAATTATCCCTTGCAAACCCATTTGAAGCCTTTTAGGGATTTTTCTTAAAGTTAGCCTACTAAGAACCACCCTATTCTAGGGTTATCAAGAGGTTAAGGCCATCAATCTAGAGAAAAAGAGTAGACTAATATGTACTTGCCTCAGTTGTGCCAATTCATGAGCAAATATTGTCATAAATGACTCGATTTCTTTAGGATGAAAAAAGAGTTTCAAACCATATATACCTTACCCAAAGCTCATATACCTTGAACTTATCTTTTTAGGGTTTTGAATTCCATTAAGTGAAAACTCAATAAGGGAAGGTAACCAACTTAACAGAAAAATAAAAAAAGAAAGAAAAAATAAAAGAAAAGAAAGAGAAAAAAAAGAAGAAAAAAGTGAAAAAGAAAAAAATAATGAAAATGAGTAAGGTAATCACCTTCAAAGTTGAGTTAAATTGCCAATAAGCCTATCATCAGAACTTGTGAAGGATATATAAGGACCAAACACTTTAAATTCCTAAGCCTAAAAGCAAAGTGGCCACTGTATGATCTCACCCACTATACCACCCTTAATGAAGTTCTTTTGACTAAAGAAATTGACTTATCTTTAGCAAAATTTGCTCATAAAACTGGGGTAAGCCCATGTTTAGTTTCTTATAAGTTCTTGGCTTGTAAACTCCAGACAAACTATATATGATTTCCTCAAAATTAGCTAAGTATATTGATATTCATTTGCTTAAACCATTAACTAAAAGCCTTACATTGCATTTTGCAAACCTAAAAAATACCTAATTAATTGACCAGAGTACACAACTTACAAGATAGGCTATAATTTTTGGAATTGATGCTAAGAGTGAAAATAGACTTATGAAAGTGCAAGGAAGTCCACTTAGATTGAGCATTTCAAGTAATGATATTTATTCCCTTAGTGAAAAATTATAGAACAATTGGGTGTTTTCTCAAAAACAAGAAGGGTCATTTATCCCAAGCTTGAAATTAATGCTTCTAAAAAGTTTAAGGATCATGGATTATGTTTTAGGAAACAAGACTAAAAGAATGAGTGATTAACAGGTAAGGGGCAAGCTAACCCCTTATTTGTGATCTTTAGAATCTTTAAGACTTTCTTACTTGTTGTAACACAATTTTTTATCAAAGAGTGTTTTTTTGAATTTCTTGAAAAAAAAAAAGAGAAAAAAAAAAACCTAAAGAGAAACGAAACCTTTTTCAAAAATTATCAAGGGAGATTTCTGAAAAATAAAAAGTCAAAATTTTCAAAGAATTATCAAAATCCCCCAAACTCAAGTCCAAATCACTTTGTCAAAACTCATTAAAGTCCTTGAAATTCATAGATTGCTTACCTTTTAGTGTGCTACCCATTTCATATAGTAATATTGGATCACTTACTCATTGGAGTATCATCCAGTTCCTTTTAGAATTGCTTATTCAAAGAAGTGTTGTCCTATCCTTAGTTGGGTCACTTGCTCAGTGGAGCGCCATCCAATATTTTCTAAGATTGCTTACTTAAAGGAGAACTATCTTATTCCTTTTAAGATTACTTGCTCAAATGAGCGTTGTCCTATCCTTAGTTAAGTCGCTTGCTCAATGGAGCGCTATCTAATCCTTTCTATGATCGCTTGCTCAAAGGAGCATTGTCCTATCTTTTGTTAGATCACTTGCTCAAAGAAACTGTAAGCCCCAAAGCTAAGCCAAGTAATAGTAGGATTGAACTTAGAACTCAAGATTTAGGGCAATCGGTTAAAAGATCTGATCAAACCCAAATTATAAACTATTGAGAAGAATATTAGTAAAAATGACCCCATAAACTTAAATTTAAGAAAATAAATAGTAAAATAGGAGACTATAAAATTTTCAAATTTTAAGCATAATAATTGCTAATTACCGAAAAGGCGAAAGTGTAATATAATAACTAATAAATTATTAGAGATAGATTATATATAAACTAAAAATTTTAGAATGACCAAAATAATAATTAGGAATGTTCACGTATACCCCACATGTATTTACGTGTAGATAAAAATACGCGAAATTACCTAAATTGGCCAAAAACTAAACAAATAATTAAAGAAAATTATAAAATAATTATGGAAAAATCAGAAAAAATCATAAGAGGATAAGATGCATCAATATCAGGTCGTGGCATGTCAGGATAAGAAAAAGAAAAATTAGCCAATAAGAATTGGACAAACAAAAAGCCAAAAATCAAGGAATTGGGGCAAAATCCTATCAAATTAATGCACATTAATTACAAAAAAATGTCTATAAATAGGGGAAAAATTTCCAGAAGTCATTTGGTTAGTTTAGCATCTGAGAAAAATAAGAACACTGAAAAAATCGAGAGAAAATTCAGAAAATAAAAAAAGAAAAGAAAACTGTGCAAATTGGGCAAATAAATCAAACCCACCACTCACCACCACCTGGGGCCGAGCCACCACCACCACCACCACCCCACTCCAGACCCACCGTCTGGGCTGGCCGACAAGCTTAGACCGGGCTTGGACGGCCAGAAAGCATCGAACCGGGTGAGTCCCATAATTGTCCCGATTTTATATAATTTAGTAAAATTAGTTATTTTGCCCAGAAAATTATGAAACTTGTTATTATGAGGTTTTATTGTATGTAGATTTAGGGAAAAATATTGATTTAGTTTAATTATGTCTAAAAATATAGGGTCCTCAACAAATTGTTCAAAACCGATCATGATTAAACTGGAAAATAAATAACCTTAGGAGTGTAGTTTCAAGCCCAAAATTTTTGTGTAGATTACTCAGAGGATATAGAACAGTGCTATGAAGCCCATTTTCAAAAATTAATTTTCAAAATTTTTAGATAATTTTTAGGCCCTAAGATGAGGCATAAAATAGGTAATTTGGAGTTAATTAGGTAATTAGGATATTAATTACTGATTTAGATAGTAATTAGATGTTTAGGGATTTTAATTTCTGATGTGGAAACCCAATCTTAGTTTATGGAGTGTTAAGTGTAAGTAATGAAGGTGTTATGTGGTAAATGTAGAAAATTAGGAATATGTAGAATTGGAAATTAATAAATATGGAAAAATTAGGGTTATTTAGATAATATTAGGGTAAAAATCAGAATAATATTAAATCTGAATTAGGATTGAATTTTAGTTAATTATATAAAAAAGTAAGATTTTCTCACATCGGAGATAAATCCGATACTCTAATTAGGACTAGCGTGTACCAAATAGCTTAGAATACTAAATTAAGACCTAATAGGATATTTGGATACTCGACCTTAATGTGATTAATTTCACATTAGGATTCGAACATGTTTAGGATTTAGAAATCGAACTAAAACCTAATTTAGAAATCGATACGAAAACCGAACCTGAACCTAACCCCAAACCTAGAATAATTGTAAAAAATTTAATACCTAGATAATTAGGCATATTAAACCTTAAACAAAACCTAACAATAAGCGTTATATAATAAAATGAACTTATAATATTTATATGAAAAGCTGAAACAACGTTCGTGTTATAGGGATGATCGGCGATGGCCTAAGCAAATCGGACCTCGAGTGAGTGAGCGAGGAGTCGAGGTAAGTTGGGATTAATACGATGCTGTATTTTGGAGGCTTAAGATTATGCTTGGTTGTGCTTGTTAGATAGTTGAATGTGTGCATGTGCTTGATTATGGGTGATGCTATGATTCTGTTTGTTGCTCTGGCACATATTGTATGAATTGTATGTAATGATTGATCACCCTAAACTGGACTTAATCAAATATGCAACCAGTAATCATAATCGAACATGCATGGCAACCCGTTAGGGGATTTAGGACTCTCCGGCCAAATATCGACCCCTTCGAAAGGGATAGCGCAGGATTGCAAAATGGTCCCTTCTTCATCCTCAGTCGAACTAAGTGACAGGAGAGGAGGTCGCGACGAGGGTGAAGGCAGTGGTTCGAAGGTAGTCGCGGGAGGAGTAAGGTCTCCATTACACAAGCCTGGGTTTGGTCGTGAGCTGTTGCATTAACGGCAACTCCTCAACCCGGATTAGAGCGGACACAATTTCTCTAATCTCACGACGGGCCAGACAACGTCGTGCGATGGCATTTGCTTGCATATGCATTGTATCTAATAAGTGATTGAAAACGTTGTTGTGTTTTTGGTATAGTTTTAAGTCCTCCGTCCCTACTTACTGAGCTGTGGTTGCTCACATCCCTATAGACGTCGTGCAGGTGCTGGCTAAGAAACGGCAAACAACTACTCTGAAGCTAGCAACTGCTGGATCCTAGGGAGTGAGGAAAAACATTGAAGAATCAACACATAATTTACTTTTCATTTCTGATTAATGTAATAACTGAATTAAAGTAATTATATATAACTTTTCTCACTTTCTTAGGTAAATGATTTGTTTAAATTACAAATTGTCTACTTCAAAGCGGATTAGTCGTGGACGCCTTGTGTAGATCAGGTCTAAGATAGTGGTTGTAAGGCCAACTTCTATCTTAGGATGGTTTACACAGCGGGGGCTGTTATGACTCTGCCGCTTCGGGGCGTGACAGAAGCGCCATCCTATTCCTTATTAGATCACTTGCTCAATGGAGTGCCATCCAATTCTTTTTAGGATCGCTTGCTCAAAGGAGCGTTATCCTATTCTTTTAGGATCGCTTGCTCATCAAAGTGTTGTCCTATTCCTTAGTTAGATCACCTGCTCATAAGAGCGTCATCTAGTCCTTTTTAGGATCGCTTGCTCAAAAGAACACTATCTTATTCCTTTCTAAGGTCGCTTACTCAAAGGAACATTGTCTTATTCATTTCTAAGATTGCTTGCTCATAGGAACGTTGTCCTATTCCTTTTTAAGATCGGTTGCTCATAAGAGCACTATCTTATCTAGTCCAATCATTTTTTAGATTGCCTGCTCATAGAAGTATCATCCAATCTTTTCTAAAACCACTTACTCAAAGGAGCATCATCTAATCATTTAAAAGATCGCCTGCTCATGAGAGTATTGTCTCATTTTGTCCTTAATAAAATGTCATCTTATCTTGTCTTCAAAAGATCTATCTTTTCGAGCAATAGATCCGTAAAGAGATCTATTCTCTTAAGGATACCTGACCTTTCAAGTCAGAACTCAATTTGTTTGACAATCAAGGTCTTTATGTTGCCGATTAAAGCAAGGACCAAGCAAAAATGAGTATGTCTTTTTTATCTTTGTAAGCAAAGTTTTTACAAACTTAGCTATAAAAACTTTGCTTACAAAGAAGGGTAATTGTAGATATCTCATTTTTGTCATTTTAATTTAGTATTTTTATTAAGCTAATGTTAAAATATAAAATAATAATAATAAATAAATAATAAAAAATTGAAAAAATAATAAAAATATAAGTGTTGAGTCGTATCGAGCCAAGTCAAGTCGAGTCAAGTTGCTTAGGTTTAAATTGGATAATGTTGTACATTTAATTTAATAAATTTTAAGTCGTTAAAAGATCGGGCTTCATTAAAATATTTTAGTCTAGTTCTATATGAAATGTATTTTTTATCTAATTTATATTGGGCTAGAATAAACTTAGGATTTATTAAGTGAGTTATTGGGCTAAATCAAGTTAAACTAAATCAGGTTCGAAAAATGGGAAGCTCAAATTAAAATGAGGTTTTTAGAAACTAGGACGAATCTTCAAAGAATCTAAGTCATATCTTCTAAAAAAATATAAATGATTTCGTTGTATGGCTTATAAATAATGAGTCGACAGTAAAGTTTAAATACGTTTTTCACACTCTCCATTGATCGATCACTCACAATCATATTCATCGATCAACGATACACATACAAACACATATTCACCCACAACCGTACCTAATTGTTGCACTCACTTCATAATATAATCCCTACTATACGTCCCTTGACCACCAATTGCACAGTCACATACTAGCTTACATTCATACCTTCACTATACTCACACATTACCCTCTCGCCTACTATACGCACAAACACGCCACACTCCACTCGCCTGATCATAACACTCACACATGACAACATACACGCTGCTGCTCACTCCCTCACACATGACAACACAGACACCAACCTTTACATTCTCTCACACACTCCACGCTTGACACACACTAAGAACACACACGAACACATGCCCTTTCACCCATTGTACGATCACTTACCCATTGCACGATCACCTGTAAGCACCATCACTTGCTCACTCACTTGATCATCATAGGTACACACTTACATGTCGACCATCGATCACACATGCACATGTTCACACTATACACCTAGTCATTGCCTGACTTCACGCACACTCAACCATACATTGACATAGGCACACACTTATACGTCGGCCACCGATCACATTACTAAGCATACGAACACAGTCATTCGATCACGCATACAAACTTGATCTACATTACACACCGCGTACATTCACAATTCACTATTGTTTACAATTACAATCAGATTCCATACCAAGCATACAAACGTAGCCCAAGTGATCACAATATGGCCAATAAGAATACGTCGATCACATGTTACTCAACTCGTTTAGGTAAAATTATAATTATTTTTTATTAATTAATTAATTTTACTAATTTTTTTATTTAGTGTAGGTTTTTTTATTTTTATTTTTTTATTATTTCGTTTTGTTATTTTAGATAATTGTCAGTTTTTTGATAACTTGGTTAAATTACATTTTTTGAAAAATCACTGATCTTTTCTCTAAGATTCGTATCTTTAAAAAAGATATGTATCTTAGTATATCTTGCATATAGGATTTAGGAAAGATATTTTTGATACGTAGTGATTTTTTTAGAAAATAATAAAATCTTAACTGGAGTTTTCAAAAACATTTAGTTAGGTTAGGTTAGGTTAGGTTTTTTTAAAATAGATTCATGAAATTAAATCTTTTTTAGGTTTTTCTAAAAAAAATATAAATTGTTAAGTAAACATAAATCTAGCTCGATTTTCAAATTAGAAGAAATCTACCTACTAAATCTTTTCTAAAAAGAACTACGTTGGTTTGATCCCTACTAGCGAGTATGTAGGTACGTTCGAGGTAACCGTATAAAAAATTTTTTAAAAAAAAACTTTTCTCCTTTCTTCTTAAATATTCATAATAAAAATTCATTTTAGTTATATTTGGCATATCTATATATATTTTAGCAATTTTCAAAAAAATTATAAAAAAAATAAAAGCCTATTAATTTTTTTATTTTTATATAGTGACTTAGTTTTAATAGGTTAGCCCTTCAACTTTGTTTTTTCTAGTTACTTTTCTAAAATTATTTTTTTAGAAAATTCGCGGATCAATGGCCAAATTAGAGTTTTTCTACTAGATCCCTAATTTCATTTTTTTTTTTTACCAATTAAACTAGTTGGCAACTCCAATTTTTAAAAATATTTTTAAAAAAAATGTTTCCTTAATTTAATATCATGTAATTTATATTAGGCAAGTTGAGCTTAATATAAATTAAATTAAGAAAAACAAAATAAGGCTCGACATATGATAACAGGCTTAGGCATTTCTATTCCAACTAAAGCTGTTGACTTGACCTCTAGTAATGCTCATGTAGTACATATATTTTAGAGTGATTTTGTTCATTAACTATATTAGTTGTTGATGATTTTGAGCTTAATTAGATATTATTTCATTACATGTTTTTGAAGCTTCTAACAAGTTTTGAGGCAATTTTTAGAGAGTTTTGGAGCTTCTAACAAGGAAATGCATTAACCAAGTTACTCAATGGAGTGAATTCTAAAGAAGAATTAATGTCCAAATAAGAACATGTACATGAATACAATTGTGTAAGCTAGCTATGTAGCTCTAGTCAAAGAATTTCATTAAAAAAATATAAGTTGCACATGAAGAAGAAGAACACTCCCATGACCATGGCCATGCTCCTAAGGTGTGTACTTACCATAATTTGCAAATCTCCTATTTTTGGAAAGCTTCCTTTGTAACCTTGAGTCCAAGTCTTATATATATCATTTTTAGGTTTAGTGTCAAGGGAAAGCCTTGAAGAAGAGCATTGTAGCGAAAAGTATAGGGGATCTCTCATGTCTCTTAGCTTCTTTTGTTTTATTTTTATGTTAATTGTTTTAGTGAATCTTTTATTGAACTATGTTTCAATGTGATGATTATTTTATTTTTCAATTTACTATATTGTCTTTAATTCAACATAGTCGACCATTAGGGATCATTGTTAATAATGTAAGGTTTCTCAATACTTATGCTTCCTTATAGGATTGATAGATTGGACTGAATTCGTGTTTATACTATAACTCAACTAGGTATACTTACCTAAAGACAGTATTTGTTCCTGTATCACTAAAGCCCAATCAACCATCGAAATGTTGACTTGATATGTACTCTATGGACTAAGTTAAAGAGTAGCAAATACCTTAACACTTGCAATCATGGAAACATAGTAGATCCAAGTACATTCATTATTCCAAGCAAAGCATTGGCAAGTCCGACCAAGCAAACGTAAAAGCATGATTGAGTCTAAGTTGTTTCATCAACAACATTATGGAGTTGAATTTCAGGTTGATGCCACAGCTATAATAGATTTGCCAAGTAGTTCATGACTTACTAAGTAGCTACCCATATATTTGATGATTGAACTTCCTTCTTCATTACTCTAACAGCTAAGTGATTCATTCCATGGCAATCCTGTAAGCACCACAATCGAATGTTTTGGGTTCGATACGTAAAATTTAAGGTAATCGAATAAATTATTTAATCAAGCCCAAATTTTACGATGAAATTAAGAATATTAGAAAAAGTAACCTAATGAGTTTGGATTTAGAAAAATAAATAATTAAATATTATAATATTAAGTTATACGTATATTGCTTATTGTTTGTCAAAAATGTGTTTTTACATGTTTTCGATAATTAATAAACAATAGAGATAAATTATATGCATACTAAAAATTGTAAAATGAAAGGTTCTGATTCTCTTCGAGCCTTCTATTATGACTCTCATCTCTAATTTAAGCCATTATTCACTTAATATTTATAATTTACAAGACCTACACACGTATCTATTTTTAAGTCATTCAATTCTTATTTCTATAAACATTTCATAAATTTCAGAGTTCCTGTGATTTGTATTTATATAAAATAGTAATATTGATGTCATTTCTATCAATATGCATAATATTATATATATATATATATATATAACTTTCAATATTAGCTTAATTCTTGCTTTACATCATCATAGTTGATTACAATTGCAGAAAATAAAATATACAACTTGATAGACCTTTGAATATATACATAAGATTTATAACTTGAGTACATTGCTATTTACATGAACTTGTACAAACTTGATATTTACAACTGCACATCACCAAAAATTTACATTACTGATCATTGAAATTGTGTTTGATCTAATTATAGAAACTATTTACAACATCTATACATGATCCAAAAGCTATAAAATACATCAAAAGGTCAAAAGATACATCAAAAGATCAAAATATACATCAGATTTAGCCAAAAATGCTACTGGATCACACCTAAAGACCTAGCAAGATAAAGCCAATCAACTGTAATAAATCCTCATCAAAACTATCTATAGTAGCCATCTAATTGAAAGGAATCCATTCCATATGCCCGTCTACTATATTATCTTCCTCTCCACTTGCAAATTCAAAACTTATTAATATTACCTTAGGACTCTCAAGAATTGGAGTTACCTCATATACTTCATCATCCTCAAACTTATTAGCATAGTCATTTCCCACTCCATCTATCTTAGCATTAGCTATAGCATGCATGTACTCATTAGATTTGCCTTCAGTATCTATCCCCTATTCCTCTTCCTTGAGTTCTTCTTCTTTTAGATCCTCCTCAACATTAGCCCCATTTTCCTGATGATTATTCTATGCATCTAACTAAGCTACCTTTTGTGGTTTTGCTGGTTGTTAGTTTTCATGTGGTGGTTCAAGCATCATAAGCTTATGGTCTAGTTCATTAGGGGCTAATGGTATCTCTATATCCGCTTCAATTAGCTTAAGGAAACATAGGAACCAATCAATAATCCCTAGAGGATAACACCTAGGAATATATGGTATGCCAGTAGGAGTATGAGTGATACTAGTTAGATAGGGTCTCCCTTCTTCTAATCTAGTTGGGAAATATCTCATTAGCATCATTAAAGCTATGATTCCTTCCCTATCTAACCATCCCTACTCAAATGCTACTATTGCAGTATATCTATTGTATTGCATTCTTAGGTTCATCTCCATTAATGCCCATTGATCTTGCTAAGTATAACTCATTCCATCAAAAAACTCATCAATAATCTCATCTACAGTCCTAAACATATCCCAATCAACCATTTCTAACAATAGCCATTATGTCTTAACCCTATAATCAATAGGAGACTCTTCTTGATTCTACTAAACCATAGCCCACTAATTATCAACTCACCCCTACCACCCTATAATTAGACTTAGGATCAGTTAGCATTCAACACATTAAATATTATGCTTACTTCTACTTTAGTATACACAGTACAATCTTTTATCGCCCATCTAATACTACCCACTCTCACTGTTTTCCTATGATATCTACATGTTTTAATTATGACGCTTCAAAGTGAGTTTACTAGAATCATTCTCTAATACCAACCAAGAACTGTTATGCCTTGAAATGGCAAAGTTGTAATAGTCTCATCATTTAAACTAACCTAAGATAGTAATTAACCTTTCAGTTATAATTATAAATGTGACTTACACAAGGCATCCACGACTACTCACTTTGAATTAAATAGTTTATACATAATTATTAATAAAATTATATACAGAACCTCAAGTCATATTCATATATATATATATATAGTCATATAATCTTAGGAGATATTTATACATCATAATAGTTTGATTAGTAAAATATTACATCATCAACCCATCTATCTAAGAGTTATTAAGAAATACTCTCTAAACTCTATTGATTCTCTAGTTTGATCCTCACTCCCCCAAAGCTTTTCATAAGGGTACTAACCTTTGGATAGTTATAACACAACATTTCAGTTAACACCTGCACAAAGATCTATAGAAGTATAAGCAATCAATGGCTCAACAAATAGGAATGGGGACATAAGACTGTAAAATAAATACAAACAAGGTTCTCAAATAATTAATTAAATGGAATTCAATATGCAAATACCATCACACAAGTCCAATCCATTGTGAAATTAGAGAAATTTCACCCGCTCTAATCCAAATTGAGGAGTTTCAACACTTATGCAACAGCTCATGACCAAACCTAGGTTTGTGCAATTGAGGCACTACTCCCTCCATGACTATTCTTCAAACCATTATCCCCATCCTTACCACAACCTCCACTTCTATCATTTAGTTTGATTAAGGATAAAGAAAGGACCATTATGCTATAGCATTATCCCTTTTAAAGGTATTGGTATTTGATTAGAGAATCCTAACAGTCTCCTAAAGGATTGCAATGCATATCTAATTAAGGGTTAGGTCAAATATATTTAGGTCCACTTTAGGGTGATTAAATAATCTCATTCCATACAAATCACTACAAGTCACCAAAGCAAAACAGCAAGATACAATCTAATAGTCAAAGACACACAAGCATGTATAGAAGCATCTACCTATAAGCACAAACAAATACAATCATAAGTCTTCGAGTACCATAATATAGTACTTTAAAATACAGTTACATATTGATCCCAACTTACTTGAAATCCTTGATTTGCTCAATCAAAACTTGGTGCAAGATCTACTCATCGTCACTTGCTCCTATAATATAAATACCCTTATTACGTATAAGCTTTTAAATCATAATTGGATATAATTATCTAAGTTTTATATTACTTATAACCAAACTAATCCTAAATTAGTTTCTAATCTAGTTTCTAAATTAATTCTTGAATTAGCTGTTAATTCAAATTTAGTTACAGTTTTCATTTGTAAACCTTAAGAACTTCCTCTGAACCAATATGTGAAATTTATTTAATTATATTTGGGTACCTTAAATCTCCTATTTATCTCATAACCCGTATTTTTGTATATACGGTGCACTTTACTCCTAATTTAATTATCAAATTTGCTCCAAGTATAAGAGTAACCTGTATTTTTTCACATACTTTCCTAATTTAATGTTCAATTTAGATTTATAATATATTCCTAATATTATGATATTATTAATTTTTACCTAATATTTTCTACTCACTTAATTTCTAATTTCACCTGTTATTCCTTTATACATATTTATCACATAATATACATAACACATACATCTAATGTCTTAAACACCATAAGTACCATCTTACATTAGCAACTAACATCTCAAGATATCTAATTACACCCTAAATCAATATTTATACCAAATTAGCCCTAAATCATAAAAAAAAATCTTAAAATATTATCTTTTTCTTATGATTTTAATGCTTAAAAATTAATTAAAATTTTAGAAAATCAAATTTAATAAAATCTCTTCATAGCATTATAATATATTCCCTAAATAGTATATACAAAATTTTGAGGTCAAAATTATATCATTAAGGTTATTTAAATCAAAAGCGAAAGTTAGTGTGAGTTTAATGATTTCTTAAGAGAAATATATTCCAAGACCTAATTTTATCAAGTTGGTATTTTTTCCTAAATTTAGATTAAAAAATATCACATAATATGAACTTTCATAATTTTACAAATTAATTTGATATTTTTAATAAATTAAACAATATTAGGATAAAAATTAGACTCACCTGATCATATGACTTCCATCCACCAATGGCGACTCTACCTATGTCGGTAGCTTTAAGTAATGCATCAGCTACTAGGTAATGGTAGCTGTCCCTCTCTAGGTGGTCATCAGGTTTGGTTTTCCTCCTAATGCCTTAATTGCACCATACTTTGTCTAATTTTCCTAAAAATATTCCTTCTTTCCTTCTCTCCTCTCCTTATTTTTTTCGAGCTCTAAACCAACTAAAATGAAGTTTAATGGGTGTTCTTTGAATTTATATAAGTGTTTAGGGGTGTTCTTGCATTTTTTTTTTTTTTTTGTTGGACAAGTGTTCTATTTCCTTGTCATTTTTGCTTTCTATTAGGAAAATTCTAATTTGTTAATTTTCTTTCTTTACTTCCTAGCATGCCATGCCTAGAATTTGAACAATTCTGCACTTTCTAACATTTTTCTTGATTTTTCTTTAATTTTACTTAATTAATTAGTATTATTTTAGCATATTTTAAGCATTTTAAGTAATTTCTATTACTTTTACCTACATGTAAATATATATAATAAAAATAAATACTCTTAAATATTATTTATTTTATATTATTATTTTTAGTGTACATCTATTATTCGTTAATCATCAGAACTTGTTTTATATATTTTCGATAAATAACGGATAATATACTTATAACTTAATATTATAATATTCAATTATTTTGTTAATTATTTTCCTAAATTCAAAGTCACAGGATCATTTTCAATAATATTCCTAACTTTATCATAAAATTTCGGCTTGATCAGATAACTTACCTGATTGTCTTAAATATTACATATCAACTCTTGAACATCTAACTACAGGGCTTGTAAATTGCAACTCTCTAGGAGATGACTAGAGTTCTTCGATTAAATACTGGTACCTTCGAAAGACATAGTGTTGTAGTATAGTGACCCCTTCTTCATCCTTATTCGAACTAAATGACAAGAGAAGAAATTGCGATAAGGATGAGGGTTGTAGTTCTAAGGATAGTTATGGGAGGAGCAGTGCCTTTATTACATAAACCTAAGTTTAGTCATGAGCTATTAAATATGTGTTGAAACTCCTTAAACTCGAATTAAAGTAGGTAAAATTTCTCTAATTCCACAACGGATATAGATAACATTGTACGATGACATTTGCTTACTAGATTGCATTTAATCAATTGCTTGAGAACCATGCTTATGTTGCTGTACAATCTTGACTCCGTCACTACTTACTAAGTTGTTAATTACTCATACCCTTATAGATTTTTTTGCATGCGACAATCCAAATGTTATGTTATAACTACCAAGAGGTTAGTACCTTTTGAAGAACTATGGGGGAATGAGGACTAAACTGGATGATCAACAGAGTTTATGAGAGTTTTGTTAATAACTCTTAGATATGTAAGTTGATTGTGTAATACTTTACTTATTTTAAACCACTATGATGTACAAATATCTCCTCAGATCTTGAGACTATATATATATAAACATGACTTAAAAGTACTATTTATAATTTTATTAATAGTTTTGTACAAACTATTTATTTCAAAGCGGGAAATCATGGACACTTTATGTAAATCATATCTATAATAGCAACGGTGACATCGATTACTATCTTATGTTGGTTTACATAGCAAAACTATTGTAACTCCACCACTATAAAGCATAACAAGTTCCTAGTGTAAAGAATTAAGGACACAAATATGTGATAGACGATTAAGAGAGAGTGAAAATTAAAAAGGAAGAAGATGAGAGTAAATTTGCCCTTTTAATTTCTATTGTGAATTCATTCATAGTATCATCTTTCTTCAACTAAAAATTGTAGTCGGCATTTCTCCTTTATGTTATTCTTTAAGAATCCCAAATTCATTCCCATTCAATGAAGTAAACGGGATGTGGTGGAAAAAAAAATGATCTTAGAGTTTCAAATTTGATAAAGCATTTGACAATTTAACGGTCCGTTCACTTCATTGAATGAAATTAAAGAGAAATGGAATTTGAATTCATAGGGAACATAATAAGGGAGAGCAGATATTGCATTGTTTAGCTGAATAAAAATACAAACATAAAATAAACTCGTAATAAGACTTAAAAGACAAATCTACCCTTTTCTTCTTCCCTTTCTCTTTCTTACCTTGATTTGTCATTTTATCCTCTCTCTTTTTTTATCTTTCTTTCTCTTTCTTTTTGATAACCCACTATCAACTCCATGAAAACATCACATATGATAGACACACCTTATTATGTATGATTTATGAAAATTGCACATATGAGAAACTCATTTTATTATGTATCAAAGCTATCTAGAAATTTGAGTAACAAGCGAATCGAAGATAGAGATATAGGAATTTGAGTAACAAGTGAATCGGAGATAGAGATAGAAGAGAAAGGAAGAGAAAAAGTTTTCTAAAATATTTTGGGTTTTTAAAAAACAAACAAATTGGTGATAGAAAAGTTTGGATTTTACGATAAAATTTGGATTTTTATGAAAACTTCCTACCTTTAGATGGACCTCCATGTTCAAAGCTATTCAATTTTTTTCCTCTCTCTCTCTTTGGCAAAGCTGTTCGAATCCTAAAAAATGATGTTGTTGAAGAATGCAATCAAGCATGATGCTGTTGAAGAATGGCATCAAGCATGGTGTTGTTGAAGAGTGTTGAAGCTTGAAGTTTGAACAGTGATAGAAAAGTTGAGACTATTGGAAAAGAAGACGAAGGGTAGTATTGGTCATTTTAACACTGAATTGTAATTCCTAGGTCTAAATACAGAATTGTGATTCAATAATTTATGGAATCGTAATTCGTTATGAATTGGGATTCCATAAAGTAAACTTAGTTATAGAGTTTTTCTAAGGAATAAGGAGGAAATGGAATGAACATTCTACCCTAATGAACATGCCGTAGGAGTTTTGATACTAAACAAAAAATTGATTAAATTTCGAATAACAGATCTTATATTAAAAGATGCATGGTTAGAATATAAAAATAGAAAAAGTAGAGAATTTTTTTTACGCACTTTTATCATTTGGTTGCTATAATTTTATGATACTATTTCATATAGTATAAAATAAATATATTTTTAAAATTCTAAAGGTATCTTCATACCAAAATTTCAACTTATAATATTAAACTTTATTCTAATTTACATTGTGAATAATTAAATTTTTTTAATGACAAAAATTTATATCTAGTATTGGTACACCAAACATGGTACATACCATTCGATATTTTTTGTATTAACCTGTTCAATTCTTCTTGACCTATTAAGTGCTACCTTACAATAAAAACCACTTATTACTTTTTTTTTTTTTCTTAAATGATCGAAGTATGGAAATGTTATTGCAAAGGTTACTACCGAATTACTTGTTCCCATAAAACTTTTCCAAATGCTACTAAAGTTGGTCGGTTGTCAGAACTATATCCAATCGTAGCTGTTTTGTTTTTTTTTCGATCGAAATGTTTCGTGATGTATATCACTGCTAAAAAAAAAAATTTACCATAGCGCGTAGCCCCTTCAAGTAAATATTTGAAGCTCTTTGCATCAAAATTGATGCAACATGCGTGAAACAATCCATGAGTGTAAATCTTGTCACCTTTACACGTCTTTGTGATTGAATGGTGGCTTTTATTGTTCAATGGGTAAAAATGTATTATCTCTAGTCTACTGAACATATGGCTTGACTATAAACTGACAAAAATAGAAAAAGAAGAAATTAAAATGAGTCTACAGTCATTTTGAGCTTAAAATGATAATTACTTCCGCATTTTCTCATACTAATTTAGTATTTGCAAGGTTAATGGTCCTGAAGTTGATTTCTTGTCTAAGAATAAAAACAACAGAGACTATTAGCCAGCAAATTGATGTGTTTTGGCTAATTACACTTCGCTCGATCACCTCGTTTTTCTTTGAAAAGTTGACAATATTCTGTCAATGCAACCTTTCAATGCCAAAAGGTTCTTTCTTTTTTTCCTTTTTCTTTTTTGGGGTTAATCAATGCAGCATAAAAGTGTTTCCATGCCCACCAAAATTTTGCTTGCGTCGAATTCAATCAAATAGTGAGATTAAGAAGGATCACGTGTCTTTTTTCTTTTAGTGAGAGGAGTCATTGGTATAGCTACTAATGAGGTTTATGTTATTTTACGGTGTCAGCTTGTCCATAAAAGCTAGCACCCCAGATATATGCTAACCATCTTTAAGTCAACATGTGAATATTCCGACTTCACCTGTCAAATTTGCAAGCATGGAAATAAGACCTACTAATATGAAAACTCCCGAAGTAATTCAAACAAATTGTTTGTCGGCGTCCTTCCTTGCATCAAAGTGTGGTTGAATTTGGCAAAACCAAGTGACTCTAAGAACATGTATTCAAAGATAACATATTAAGGATTTCTTCTTTTTTTTTTTCCCCTCTCTAAAATATTCCTGTTAAGATTAAACAATGTTCTGACAGCACAAAATAGCAATTATCAATGATGTAGGATTCACCACAAGCGATATTTCACTAGAAAAGCTTAGCAGTAGTAGTACTCGACACTTACGTTCGATTCAAGCTGGTCCTTCAGCATTCACGTGAGCGTGCTGGGGATTACCAACACTCTGAGATGAAGCAGCAGTTGCCACGAAGTGGACAGCCGGAACTTGACCACTTGATAGATGATAGTGTTTATAAATGAATAAAGCACTAAAGAAAAGAGTTGGAAAAGTTTGAGATTTAAAATACATGACCACATCTTAAGTAAAGCGTTTCAATAGCTACGACACCTGATTGGGAATCCCAAATATAGTCAAAACTATGAAAAAAAACTAATGCAATAGTCACATAATTAGAAACATTCAAAAGTCGCTATGCTCGAGATAGAACTGGCTTATGTCTCCTTGTTTTATCCAAAATGCCTTTTTAAGTTGGCCCACGCAGTAGCTGAACGACTCATTCTTTCTTCAGCAATCTTCATTTTCTCCTCTGCATCTGCAATCTTCTTTTCTTGGCTTTTATAGTCACTCTTCACTTTTGATGATTCAACCAACAAAGATTCCCAATCTGAAATGAGTTTCATCTTTCTAGACTTCAGATCCTCTATCCTATTCATTAACTCATCTTCTTCCTTGGAAATGTCACTAAGTGACTGCTTATAAGAGAGATGGGCTTCATGATTCATTTTCATTTTGTTAAATAAATTATCCCTCAATAGTTTTTGCAACTCAAATTCTGAATTATCTTGCTGAAAGATCAAGAAGTCTGAAACGAAATCATCAAAGTTACCCCAAAATATTGTAACCGTTTCCCTTTGGTCTGGCAATAATCCATCCTTGGATTTAGCTAGAGTGATCAATGCTTTAGAAAGTCTTTCTTTCATGTTCGGCTTAAAAAGATCAGAAAGACATTGCTTGAGGGATTGCTTAGCCCGCTCTACCTCTTCTAAGCTTGGAGTTTTAGGAATCAACACAAGACTATCATGTATAGTCAATCCTTCTGTGGGAGTAGAATTGGTACTCTTGTTAATGAATTCTTCCTCCACACTCACAAAAAAGGAGTCAAATTTACTTGTCGATGCTGCAGGAAACAAACAATGTGTGCTTGAGTCAATAACTGAAGGATGGACACTAATGACTTCAACCTCGACTTCAACAACCAAGGCATCATTAACAAGAAAGCCTCCATCAGTACGTTCAAGTTCACCTAAAGTTACAAAATCTGAAAAACCAAAATAGCTAGATTTCATGAACATATGTTCCGCCCCTGCAATTTTTGGTAGGAACAGCAGTAGTCAGCACATTGTAAAAACTCTGTTGCACAAACTGGAATAAATCAAAGAAAGACAATTCACTGGTATAGTTTATAGGTCATGGATGATAATCCATAACTGGACATTTTCAACTGTCAATAGAAACAATTTGCCAATTATAAATCTATTCCATGAATGGCAGCATTATTTATAGTAAACTTTACATTACTTGGCCAAAAAAAAAAAAAACGAAATCACACCTCCAATTTTTTAGCAGAGTTCATCCAAATTATAACACAGCAAATAAGGTTTTAGGCTTCATCCATGCCTTTTATTTGCTTTCCAGGCTGAATGATCTCGTACCACAATTTTTTTCAATCGTTTTATCTTTAACAATTTTCTTCATTAGCATTTACTGATTCTCTCCACATACAGAAGGCACTCAACAGATTGGACCAAAGGTCAGTATGATAACTAAGGTGCTATATACAGGTGCTAGATCACATAACATCAACATGAGAGCAGCACCACGAAAGAGGAAACAGCATAGGAAACTAATAGCTGCCAAAAGAAAAGGAAAACCGGTCAACATGGAAAACACAAAGCAAGAGAGAGGCAATTTTGGGTAGTCACTTAATGGCAACTTAAATCCTCCAATGAAACAAATTGTACTCCAACTATGTCTTCCATCAAACAGCAAAAGGGAACATTAGCCATCCCTTATTGTTTTCATCAAATTTGAAAAATAAAGCATTAGATAATAAGTCTATAAAAGATGTGATGAGTGTCTAGGGCTGTCAAAAAAAATATGAGCTATTCCTCCAATACTGATCATCTCTTGATACTGTAATTTGACACCAAAATTTTACAAATCCAAGCAATTTATAACATAAAAGAAATTTTTTGATAACAAGAAACTTTTGATAATAAGGGTTTAGAACAAAAGATTGATGTTAAAGTTTTCCATTGCAAGCAACTTCTGTGCATTAATTAAGTTTTATGGAAAGTTAGCTGAAGGATCAGAAAAAACGAGAAAATAGTTGTAGGTTTCAGCAGCAGATTTTCAAATGACAGAAAATGAAGGTAATAACAAATTACTCTTAGTTATTGAGAGAGATCTGTTATGTTGATTCACCAAAGTAAATCTATACTTGGCTTTTCTGTTCCACCCAGTTGGCAAAGTCTCAGAATCTGCAACACATAAATAAATTGACGAACTTCGAACGACATTTCTTGTTCGGTTGATGTACATCTTCCTGATCAAAGGTAGATACAACCAACAAACAAGCTGATCAACAATCATAACACGATATGTGTGAGAAGAAAACTGTCGTTCACTATAATTTTCAGAACAATATTTCAATTACCATGCAGTACCGCCCACAAGGAATATGCCTGAGTAGTGCCTCCCTTCTGTTAATCCAGTAAAGCCATTGATGATCCATGTAAACTTTGTAGATGGATGTATATGGTCCCCCATAGCTAAGAAGCTTACGTTTTCAACAAGTAGATAATTAAGCTGAAAATTTTCAACAGTTTATTTGAGTAGTATACTGACATACAAAGTATACTTCGAGAGGATAGCAATAATGGTCAAAATTGATAAGAGTAAATTCATCATATCTGTTAAAAAGATCAGTGAAGTTCAACACAAAATTGAAAACTGACCTGTAATTCAGATCCTACTCTTTACGAAATATTTCCTGCCTTCACTTACAAAATGAGGACATCTAGATAGGATAACTTATGATCATAGCTTTCTTTAACGTTGGAAAGTCAAAAGGGGAAATCTACTCTATCTGAGAAAGAGTAACCTAGCAAGACTAATTACATAATTAAGCTTCTATATGTAATTGATTAGTTATTCTTAAGATCCAGAGTATTGATTGTGAGTGAATCAACTAGGTATAATAAGGGGAGTTAGGCTTCAATTCCTTAGATTGGCGCACCAATAGGCTTCAGTATTGGATGAATTCCTTGCTCCGAATCATCTGCAAAAAGCTCTTTATGGGTATGTCCATGAGGGCCCTTTGACGTTCAAGTCGGCAAAGAGGATCAGAGGAAAGGGGATTGGGGTTTGTCTGAGCACTCTTAGTCTTTAGGGAAGATGCTCAGACATGCTAAGATATGTATGTCAAGGGAAATGTGAAGTGTTGAAGGGTTCGAATCCCCTTACTTGTCGTCTCCTTACACTACAATACAACTACCTATAATAGGTGTTGGTACAAGGTTCATCCATATTTACTACTAGTGGGGGAAATGCGTTAAGGGGCGAATAAGGTGGATTTAGGAGTTGGTGAACCATCACCACACTATCAGTAACGTTTACAATCTAAGGCTATATTGCCTTCAAAGTATGTTAGGCGTATTGGCCATATTACGAATGTCAAATCATAATTAATAAGCCAATGAAAGAAATGGACACTAAAGACAAATATTCCAATAAAGGCGAAGGAGGGGGCTCAAGTGACCTATAGGCTATAGGCTAGACTCCAAGGGAGAGCTTACGGGAGTAGGGGTATCCTTACATAGTGTACTTGAGCTCAAAGATTAAGAGGACCTTCGTAGTTTAAGCTCACCTAGGGCAATCAATGGAGTCCTCAAGAATCGAGTACTTAGGGATTAGGCTCTCAAGGTATCTTCAGGCAAGCTTAATGCTTGAGCAAAATGGAATGCTTGGACAAGACAAGGCGTTCAATCATTTAGCCATTAATAGGCTTTAGGGGACTTCTATTCGGGTTAGGCCTTAAGCCAACCTAAAATTAGGTGTCAACAGTTACCCTTCACTCTCCCTAGTGTCAAAGATGCAAGGAGAGTAGGTTTACTGGGAGCACAAGCTCAAGGCCACAAGGGTTCTGTTCTAAGCAAGGCACCTATGTCCATCCCTAAGTCAAGTGACGTTTGACACATCTGACAAGACCTATTGCAATGTATAGCAATCCTTGGCGTAATTGATGTGACCGTTGAACTGCTAAAGACACAATGATGATTCCTTGGGAAGAACAACAAACATCAATGACTCCTTAAAAAGGACTGCATGCGTAAAGTGTTGATGCGTACAGCCACGTTACCAATCTGCATGTATGAGTTTATCTAGGCTATTGGTCAGTAGATTGGGATATGTAGATAGTTGAGATGTGGCACACATCAAAGCAGTTGGTGCATATGTCGATAGTAGGGAAAACCGTTCGTTTCTCCCTTAACTTATCTATATAAGGGGGTGCTTAGAGCCTTCACTTCTTACTTTCACTTTCAGATAAGGGGAGATTATGTCAAAATTTTTCCTTGAGAGCTCATAACCTAATTCTAGGTTCCTTGCTATATTTTCTTTACATTTCACCGTTTTGGTGTAGCAAACATGGTTGATTAGAGTGTTTTTGCCAATCTAAGTGAACCTTCTAATACTTCTATCTCTGAGATAGATGAGGGGTATGAGGAGGCAATCTTCAAGAGGGGTGTTAACATTACTCTCCCCTGGAGCTATGCAAGAGGGTTAAGTGAGCTAACCCACCCTGCCCTACATTGACCCACAAGTTAAGCCAGATTAACTAACTTTGGCCTGCTTGTAAATGTAGGTTAGAAATTCCAACCTAATCTGCCTCGTTGTTGGTTAGTAAAAGTGGGCTAACCCACCAACCCGCAATATTCTAAGAGTTTTCTTATCCAAAAATTAATATTTTAAAATACTTATCAAACTTATATGTGGTTGTCATTAACACACCATCTTTGATTTATTCCTTGCATTGCCATTAAGTTAAAGAGGCTCATAAATAAAATAAAAAGAAAAATTCATGCATCGTTAGCTTTTTTCTCTCTATTAATTTCAAGGTTACATATGCTATAATTTTTTTTTTTTTTCTGATGATATTATTTTACAAGAATAAATGTATAAATTTAACTTATTAAAAAAATAATTACTAATAAGTGCATAGATTTACACTCAAGACATGCAATTATTTTTTTAGACTTGGAGATAACAATTCCAAATTGCTACTTCTCCAAGTGTGAGGGCCGCTTTGAGTCGCGTGGCTGCCGCGTCTAGTGGTAGGGTTGGTCAGGCTGTGGAGGAAGACCCTCAACGAGTAGAGGAGGTTGAGGCTGCTAGTTCAGGGGCAACCTTGCGAGGCGTCGTAGGTCAGTTCAGAGGCTCAAGTGCAGGAGCAGTAGGGGGACCCAAGGCGACCCCCAAGGATGCCGGCGTTCGGGCTATTGATATTCCGAATGATGGCGAGCCCACGGAACCAGCAGCCCAGGATAAGCAGCCCGTCGTGCAGTAAGAGCTCAAGCCGTCTGTGGACCAAGTTGCTAGGCCTGCACTGCGAATGGCCGAGCTTGAGGCCAGGTTCGAACGCTTTTTCGGGGGGAGGAGTGACGTTGAGGCTTCTGCGGAGATACTCCGGAAGCATATTAAGGTAAGTGGTTGTAGTTTGTTTTTTCAACTATTATGTAGTGTCCATCCGACTCGAGTTGTATTCTTATATCCTTCATAGCTGTATGACATGCTGGACCATGTCTCATGCACAACCACAGGTATCAACGGTCCAAGAGGAGTCGGGTGAGGGCTAAGGTGGAGAGGCTCCACGGTGCGCTGGAGGAGGAAAGAAGGCAATGTGGCGACCTGTCGTCCACATCAGGAGCTCGAGAAACGCACCAGGAAGGCGGAGGCTAGGGCTGTTTTTAAGGCTTTTATGAAAAAGGTGGCAAAGTCGCGGGCCGAGCTCGAGGGTAAAGAGAAAGAGTTGGAGGAGGCTCGGGCAGATTTTGCTAGAAGAGAGGTGTAGCGAGGTGGAGCTGCTTAACAGAGGGGGTCTTTTTGCAGAGGTGAAGCAGCAGCTCTTTCTCGAAACCCTGAACGACCCTCTAATCGAGGAGGCCGTCAGCAATGCTGGCTTTACCATCCCATAGGTTGCCCGAGATCAAGTTCGTCAGCAACTACCGGAAGGAGACCTGACTTCTCTGGAATGTCTCGACGACCCGAAGGTGAGCATCTGCTGAGGAGAGCAGCGGCGTTGGAGATGGGGAAGGATCCGACGACGAAGAGGAGGAAGGCATCGCAGTTAACTAGGCTGGCTGTTAGGCCTTGTGTTTTTTGTTTTTGTTTACTGTGTATGTAGTTCGAGCCCGATGCCCATTCATCTTGTTTTATGGGCTGCAATGTAAAGAAGTACTGCTCAATGAATGGAACTGTTTTGCACTTGGTTTGCTCGTTATTCTCTTGTTCATTTCTCCATTATTCTTCCTTGCCCGATTACATTGTTGTTGGCACCGCTGTAGCAGTACCCTAAATTATCTTATTTTCTCAAAGTCCTTCGACTTGCTCGTCCATGATGCCAGCAGAGCATCATTTGTTCATTTTGCCAGTGATTGCCTCTTACTGGGCACAAAGTTTTTGGTTAGGCTCAGGGCGTTCTTGTCCAGTAGCGCACATGTTTCGTCACCATGCTTTTCTTGGGTAGAGTGCGCCTTAGGTAGAGGCCTGTTTGATAGTCGTACCATCTTGGGCAATGTGCCTTCCAAAAGGCAGGCATTAAATGCCATTCAATCAAGATTGTCCATTGGGGGACGTGGAGACGATTCGATTGCATTGAGTCCCCTATATAAAGGGGGTATGGGTCCTTTAATCCCCGTTCAAATACATTCCAACATTCTATATTCCCACATTTGAGAGCTGGTTGTGCTTCTGTTGTTCCCTTTGTCATGATATGAGTGCATTTAGATAGGGGTGGAACCTCAAGTGTCAATCTACCACTTGTTGGGGTGACTTCATTGTTGGAGCTACTCATCTACATGAGGTTTCGAATGGAGCCTTTAGATGCTACCTCTTAAGCTCAATTGCGGGCAAGGCTTGAACAATGACTATAGTGGTAAAGGAGGCCTCTTTTATGATCCAGAGGTTTTCAGCTAAGGTAGCACAAAGGGATATGTTAGGACAATCTAGAGCCCTTTGTACTACCCGATGGGTTGCATGGGCAGGGTTAGGAAATCTACCTGTATAACCCCCTTGAGTTGCTCATGTGGAAGGTCAACTCATCTAGTCAACATGAGGCCTATTTTGAAGCTACTAAGGCTATGAGGACTATGGCCGTCAACTCGCCCAAAGCTTAGGGGAATAGAGATGGCTTTCCTGAGTGAGGTTGTAAGCTGAGCCAAAGTTAAGAGAAGTTCCGCTTACATAGAATTCTTCTCCTGGCGACCAAGTCAAAGTTGAGAGTTGACAAGAAGAATCAGCATCAAGCAATAAACTAGGAACTAACCTTGTGCATTTAATATGTAATCTCTTTCTCTTCTTTTTGTATGTATTTAGGATTGGGATGCTGACTCCCAAAGCCTTGTAATGCTTCATTGATCAATTAAATTTCAAACTTTCTCCTTATACTTAGTTGCGTATGCTTTCTATTCGACTTGTTCTTTTTTTTTTTTCTTGCTTTCGCCCTAAGCTCATTAACATAAGATTACTTACTTGTTGTTGTGGTAATAACATACAAACGTGCTTAATAGCGAGTTAGGTGAGGCATATCAACCAGGTCGACGTGTCTTTACATAAACCATATACCCTTTAAGCGCGACAACTATTGGGGCAAGTTACATAAGAGGTCGAGCTAGTTGATCTAATTTGGAGTATGTGCATTCTCAATTTCAAGAACTACGCTATTGCCCGAATCTCATCAAGAGGGCTTGTCTCAATGGCAATCAGGGCCTCAATCCCGATGGTACCAATGCAAATATTAAGTTAGGGTTTGTCCTAGGGGTAAGGGATCAACTTGAGAGTAAGGATGTATAATGTAAACCAACGACAAGCAATGGCACATAAGCCTACAATGTTAATGTAGATATTAACTTAGGGCATATACTCGAGGATGAGAATCAACCTAAGGATAAAAGCAAAACTTAGATGAAACATAGCCTCAAGTTGTCTACGTTTTAGGCTCTAAGGATGGGTTACCCATCAAGGGTCTCTAGGTTGTATGCCCCTTTACCTGTGTCTTCTTTCACATGTACTGGTCTTCTTAATTAGGGGCGAGCTTACCTTACCCTTCACAAGAGCTAATGGCATCTAACTTTCTATACATTAAGACCTTAGGGCGAAAAACTTTGCGCTTTACTTTCTCCTTGTTATATCTAGCTACTCATTACTAATAAATTGCCACTCGACCACATGCAACGTTGCATATTTCTTCAACTGTGTTGAGGCTCTCTTGGAGGGCCATGTGGTTTGTGTTTACATCAAAGTTCTTAACCCTACTCGTGGGTAACTTGAGCTCGATAGAGAGAACGACTTTTGATCTGAAGGTAAGGAAAAATGGAGTCTTTCCTATAGACATTATGTGAGTTGTGTGATGCCCCCAAAGTACATTAGGGAGCTTCTTTGCCTGCTTACTTACGCTTAGTGTGCTCTACCTTTTTTCTTCGAGTTGCCAAGGACAATCTTATTAATCGCCTCGATTGGTTTAGGAGTGAGCGACCAAGGTGTAGTAAAGCTTTATATTGTGCTTGCTATAGAACTCTCGAAACTTGTTGTCAAATTGTTTGCTATTGTTCATGATCAATTCCTGAAATGGGAGAGAATGTACATGAGCACGAAACCTTCTATAACCCAAGCAGTGATGGTCGCTACTACCTAAGCTTCCACCTACATGGTAAAATAATCAACTACTACCAAAATGACCTACTATCCTCCGAATGCTTTCAGGAAGGGACTAAGTATGTTTAGTCCCCATTGAGCAAATGAACATAGGTTTACCATAAGGTACAAGTCAAAGCTTGGTGTATGGGAGATCAGAGCGTATTTTTGGCACTTGTGGCATTTCTAGACAAAGGTCTTAGCATCTTCCTTCATTGTTAGCCAATAGTAGCCTAATTAAAGAGCTTGCATATGCAATACCTAAGATCTAATGTGGTTGTTACATATTTTGGCGTAGAGCTCCTCTAAGGCATAGATGCCCTCTTCAAATCTAAGGCATTTGAGGAGTGGTACACTTTATCATTAACGGTACAACACGCCGTCGATGACTGTGTAGTTGGCTGGGGCATAAGCCAACCTCTTCCCTTCAGCTCGATCCTTAGGTAGTGCTCCATTCTTCAAATGCACTATTATCGGATCCATCCAACATAAGTCAAGGTCCGTAGGTTAGACCTTGTAGACATCTTGCTCTTGTCCTTCTGTACTACACTCAAGGAGGTACTGGATGAAGAGTAGTTTATCGCTATCATGTTGTGTTAAGAGAATAATGGAGGCTAGTTTAGAAAGTCTATCCACTTCTAAGTTCTCTATGGAAAGGATTTTGCTCATTTTCTAGGATCACAGGAGCCCTTGGACCGCTTGCAGGTATTTGATCATCGTCTCTCCCTTAGTTTCATCCTCTCCCTTCACTTATTGGACCATCAACATAGAGTTCAAGTGGATGTCCAATTTCTTTGCTTCAATGTCCTTAGCTATCTATAGCCTAATGATGAGTGCCTCGTATTTTGTCTTGTTGTTACTCGCTAGGAATCTAAACTTTAACACATAGAGTACCTTCATTCCAAATTGGACTTACAAGGTTATGCCCCACCCTAATGGAGGAGCCATCAACACAAAAAGTCTACACCAATATATCAACATCTATTTGTGTTTCCTCCTCTCCTATGTACTCTACAATGAAATCTACAAGGACGAGCCTTGATTGCTTACCTTGGTCAATATTGGACACCATAGGTATTAAGCTTAAGGGCACACTTTATCCCTCCTAAGTGTGCAATCTTAGGTTAAGGACTCAATCCACACCATCAATACTCAAAAATTGTCCACATACCTCAACCACGACAACATCCAATGTGCTAATCTCAATATCTTTCATTTCTCTTGGCATGATTTCCTATAAGAAGTTTGTAAACCTAAAATGGTAGTATAGGATCACTTGGTTTCATCAAATGCATGACAATTCCTACATTACTTAGTTCACAAACAATGAAATAGAATGCCCTCCCTTGAATAATTTTTCCATTTACCATATAGCAATGATGACCTTCAATAATGCAAGGGGAAATTTGTGCTATGTATGTTAGGTTTTAGTTTAATTTAGTTGTTTAGTCGGTTCACTTAGATGCAATCAATCAATATAACAAAACACTTGTAATTCAATGCATCAAATGTGAGTATGCAATCAAGTCATCATACCAAAATCAATCATAGCATATTAATTGGTAAACTCTATCATCAATACATATTCCAAATGCATCCAAACATAACATCAACATATACATCCAAAAACTCATGGTAGTTCCATCAAAAGCTTCCGAGGAAAGTACTCACATAGTATCACACAAGAAAGCATACCATGATTGCTAATTGACAATTTACATCTCTTCAATACTTTATAAAATGTTTTAACCCTCTGTTATGCTCATTTCTAGGATTTTACGAGTTTGTACACATTTTTCCATTTCATCTCATGTGGAGTTCAATTAGATTGATAACAAGGTAGGATTGAGAGGAAGATTAGCATAGGTTTCACTGTACTTTGCTTAATAGGAAGGTACAAAGTGAAGTTAGATATAAAGCTTATAGGTTTCTCTTGAGTCGGTTGGTTGGGTATTTAAGGTAGTGAAGTTTGCATTTTCACACATGTACATGGTCTGCAAATGAATTATCTAGCTTGGTTTATTAGAAACTCCTATCTTATCTTTGTACAATGGCTTAAAGAGGTTTGAACATATTTAAAAGAGCATGTGAAGTACAAGTTGCTAAGATTCAAGTAAGTACGAGCATTTTGAATTGGTTTTGCTGGAGTTTGCTGCTAAATCAGGGAATGGATCGTGTACTGAGGTGCAAAAAGGAGTTTGAGATCGATCAGAGCAAAAAGAGCACAATTGCTTCTGGTGACAGAGAAACAGTCGGATGCTTATGCATCCATCTGGATGGCTGTTCCTGGAATAGCATAATCAGGCCTAAAATTTTGACAGTCCACCGAATAGATGTGTTATCTATCCGAATAGCACTTCAAAATCTGCATAAAACGCCCAATAAATAATACAGAACCACAACCAAGATTCACTTCATTGCATATTCAATCCCTTCTGTCATAAAAGATGAATATCCTTAGTCCATAACACACAAAATAATACTACACCAACAACTACATTTATCAAGCAGTCAATCGGCACCAGAATGGAGTAAATCGTGGAAAATTTTCCCAACTCACATTGACTTTGTCGCGATTGTTTGAAATTTGGATAAGAGTCAAAGATTAGAGTTTTGTTGAAAAAGAAGAACAAGCTTACTATTTCTGGCGAATCACGGATCCTAAGGGATGATTTAGCTGCACATTTTGGTGTCCCTGTGAAGCTCTCGACGGTAGGAATCTAACGGATTTTACGGGACGAAATTTCGTTAAGACTGGAGGAAGAGAGAGGGACAAATGACGCACTGTTTTGTGGAATATCAGTAAAGGTAAAGGTTGAATTACTTTGTTGTTGGGGTTGCATTAAAAGTCAAGGAGTCGACCCTTTGCTTTTCCTTTGTCATTTATCAGCAAGTTGGAGGACGACACAAACTTCCTTCACTAGGAAGTAGGAAGTTGAATCACGGCCAGGAAAATATATATATATATATATATATATATTATATAAAGGGAATTCGGATTACAATATATATATATATATATAAATATATATAACCATAAAATCCAGTATTATACATGAGTTTTATTTCAAGTACAAGCAATATTACAAAATACATTTACTTAAAAAGATTACGACAATTAAATTTTATGACAATTTATACTTATAGACTTGTTATCAATGTGCTTTAAATAATACTATTTAATTATAAAAGTGTACTCTATATATTGGTTTTATATGGTTACTTAATCTCTTTCGTATATTTACTTAAAATGCTGTAATTTTTTTTAAAAAGGGAGTTATAACTTTTGAAATTATACAAATACAATCATGGGTTAAAGGTTGTGTTGTTCATGGAAATGTCGCCATTCCATAGATATCTTTCTGCATAACATGTATGTTCCTTAGAAATGTAGGTAGAAAAATTAATTTTAGTTAATAGAAAGTTCAACGATAAAATGAAACATTATAATTGGCTAGAAGATTTATTAATGAAAAGACATAAATGGCAAAACACTTAAATGTTGTATTTAGAAAGGATTGAAAAGCTAGGGGTGGCTTTTGAGAATACAATAATAATTAAAAATTAAAACCAAAAGGTGGCAAGCAATTTCTATTTTATTCATAAAAAATTAAAGGCTTTTGATGACTCAGTAATAACTAAAGGTTAAACCAAAAAAGGGAAACTTTTAAGGTTCCGTATATTATTTTAGCAAGATCGATTCAACCTATATATAATATTCATTAGATCTAAACAGTTGATAACACAATCATTGTAATGGTTTAAATCTAATAAATATTAAATCAACAGTATGATAAAAGGTGATACCAATCCCGTAAAAATAATAGATAGGATTATAGAAAAATCCTTAAAAAAGCAATGATAAGGAATAGATATCATAATCAAAACTTTCAAAAGTTCATATTATAATGAAATTGATGAGTGGTTACATTTCAACATGTATATGTAGTTAATTTTAGTTTGTACAAAAGAGGTATTATTTAAAAACCGATGGTGAATCCTGAAAATGTACTAATGTTACACTAGTAATCTAAATAAAAAAATATTATTTAAAAAAAAGTCATGCCATAGGGGTTGTGACACATAATTTCAAAAGTAATTTTGTATGGATTATGTCAAAGAGACGTGTTTCTTAAATGAAATAAAAAAATAAAAAAAAAAGAAAGAAAATGAAAAGAACATGTCCTTTATGAGGAGAAGTTGAAATGTTTATATAGCATATTGTAAAGCAACAAAACTATGGTAATTGTAATAACTACATTTTCATCTTTTAAATTGACATGCCATTTCATATAAATATAGGAAGGTTATTTAATTATCTTATTAAACTATAATAAATAAGAAATGTTAATGTAATTAAATGACAATTTTCACCCTATTTATTACAGTTTACAAATATAAACTATTAGCACGTTAATAATGATAACATTTTTAATGAATTTATTATTTTCATTAATTTAAATATACATATACCTTAAACTAATATTACCGCAGAATGAGTAAGAAATAACTAATTTACATAGCACAAAAGTATGAGGGGTTTATTGTGCATTTGGAGGAAAAAAGAAACTACCATTGGCAAACTTTTCAAAAAAAAAAAAAAAAAAGGAGTCCATTCTAGTATTCAAAACCAAATAAAGTTTTCAAGAACAAAAGCTATCCTTTTAATCTCTTTCCCTATAATTATCTAGTTGCCAAAAGAGGGAAAAAAAAGGGGAAAAAAAAAGAGAGAGAGAACCTATAAATACTAAGTGGATCATAAATACTAGGGATAAGCGCATTCAATTTGATATAATTTGCTTCTTCAAATAGAACCAAACCTTATATTAATGTTTAGTTCTTTTTTTAGTGCAAACCTAACTTTATGTTTTGATTCATAATATTTCCAAACCCAAACAAGGGGTTTGGTTCACAATTTAAATAGAAAAACTCAAAATGTTTAGGTGAAATAAAAAGAGACAAATAAGATATGAAAATATGAGGCCTAGTGTTTACATTTTGGAATGCAAGTTTGAACATAGGTATACAGTTAAGAGTTTAGAAAGTTAGAAATTAAGGTTGGCCATCTTTTATATGGGGTTTTTAAATGGAGCTAGTGTGTGTAACGTGACTAAACTAAGGTAACATTTTGTTGTTAGAATTGAATAGAACAAGTACAAAAAGTATAAGACAATACAACATCATTGTACCACATTTGGTTTGCATAGTACTAGACACATACTTTTGTGATGTCCTTTATTTGATATACATAAATACTAGACTAAATATTATATTGTGGCATTTATGCCATCAATATTATCTAATATTGAGTTAATTATATTCTTACATCATCTAAAAAATACAAATTTTAAATATTTTCTAATATTTATGCCCTTAATATTCTCTAGTTTTTATTTAATTGCATTTATATTCTTAATACTTATGTTTTTATTCAGTGAAGTCAACTTTTGTACCATATTTTAAATGAGACGAACATTGAGCATTTTGTCCAATCTTTCTAACTTTTCGTCAAATAACCAAGATCAAATTGCGAACCTAATATAGGACAAAAAATTTTGTCCAGTCTAATCTCATAAATTTTATGCAACCACTCGATACCTAAGAGAGACATTGACATTGTCAAGTTAGTGAAAATATAAGTTATATTACTTATACAAAAAGATAATTCTTTTTTTACCTTTTATGGTTGAATTGGTTTGTAAAATTTTGAACCTTTAAAAAGCGATTTGGTTTTGTAATTTTTTTTACAGCCTTAATATATACTCAACCAGCTTTATCTTCTCATTGTTGTACATACTCCAAATGAGCTTAAGAAAGGACCTAATAGTATTAACACGCCATGTGAATTGATAAGTAGTATCCAAATATCAATAAAATTTAAACATATGAATAGATAATTGATACTTTTCCAAAAAATAAGTTTCTTCATTTTCAAGTGTTCAAATATCATTGGTACTTTCACACAATTTATTAATCAACATGACATGTTAGTACTATTAATTTTTTTTTTTCAAATAGTACATACTTTTCTCTCTCATTAAAACTTAGCTATGCAAAAAATGAAAGTCACAAGAACATCATCGAGCATATTAGAGATAGAATTGGAAACTGGGCTATGTTGAAAATGAACGTCACAAGAACATACCAACCTTAAGCGAAGAGATTGCAAAGCAATAACCCATAATTCATCAATTTTTTTTTTTTTTTTTTTGTAGCTAGAGTTTTGAAATATTGTTGAGTTCAAACATGCTCACAATCAACATGCAATAGATTACATCATGTCAATATTCAAATATTGTCAAGGTCACAAAATAATGATCAATGCATAAAGAATAAACAAAATAAAATAAATCAAAGGTGACAAAAAGATTCACAAACCAAAAGCAAAGGTTTAGATGGATCATAATTTATTGATACCTCTTCGAAAAGGTATTATTTAAAAAAAAATCATAACAAAGAGGTATAATAATATAAAAAGCTTCAAAATTATATATTATAGTAGAATAGATACAAAGGGATGCAATCGCCAATAGGTTTAGATGGATCATAGAAATCTAGAATGCCCCTTGCTGCTCTAATGTTTTGGTACCCAAGAATAAATTGGAATAAAATCGTGATTTTGAGTTCAATTCTTTTTTTTTATTTTTTGAAAGTGTAATTTAAAGGTTTATGTTTCTATGAAATCATTGATTCGACCTTTAAGTGATAATTCGATTTAGCCTTTCACGAGGCGAAATTGCAACTCCACTCTCATTAATTTGCTAACTTTGATCAACTATGAGTTTTCAATTAGGTCGACAAGTTGGTCTAGCTTAATGCATTTTAAAAGTCAAATCAACTTTTGCTTTGAAAATTTTACTAATCCTAATTGTTTTGATTTGGGATTTGACCAAATATTATAGCAAGTGAATATAGGAGGTCAATTAATGTTTTATGAAGATATGGCATGAGCTATATACATCATAAGTTAAAATTATATATATATATAATGAAATCCTCGAAAATTCATTTAGTATCCTTAAGCAATTCAATATTAAATAATATTGAATTGGGTAAGTCTACTAGAATAAACTCTAATATGGAACATTTTTTCTAATAAAACATTAAAAAATTATATCAATATAAGTACTTATATATAATAAGGAGTACGCTAAAGAAAACAATAGTAATAATAATAACAACAAGAAATACCCATATAATTATATGATGATAACATATGTAACCAAAAGATTGAAAAGTATAGATGTAGGAGTTCGATTAAAGTAGTTACATGTATATTGCGTAAGTGATGTGCTACACGTAACTTCAAAGAAGTGAAGTAAGACTATCACCTAAAAGGATGATTAGGTGAAAATAAGGTAAAAAGGGGAAACAGGTAATCTCAGTTTCTAAAAGGCAACCTTAAGAGACCTTAAGCTTTCACCTTGTAACTTCAGCAAATGAGATCAGTTCTTTACATGAATCGCTTGTTTGATTTTACAGAGCAGAGATTTTGCAAAGCACTATTGTTTCTCTATTCTCTCTCCAAGAGTTCTAAATCAATAGGAAATTATGGGTATTTATAGGTTTTTGGACATGATAGCATCCGTTAGATCATCTCAGTGATCAACGAATGAGCTAGCTAATAGGCGCAAAACCAGTAACCTTCCTTATAAGTACATAAGGCCACCTAAAAAAGGTTAAAGGCAAATAGACCAATCCAACAATCTTTGTTCCAAACCCACCAGCCAAATCTTCCTAAATCATCCCAACATATATGGACCAGACTCCTTAAATCTTGTCATTTAGCCCAAGAAGTTAAGCCTAAATAACCAATAGGCTTAATCTAATAACTAATATAACAATTTTCAGCCCACTACATTATTTTCCCCTAACCAAAAGTTTCTTAGACACATTCAAAAGGGTTTTGGGCATTTCTATAGGTTGTTTCTTCAAATGTTATATAGATGTACTGAATATTGACTTTGCTTGCTTAATAACTTTCAATATCTATAGAACTTATGCTTCTTTCAAATCATTGACAAGCTCAACGTGATATTTTACATTCATTTTGCTACTATGGAATACATATTTCAATGTGCTTTTGAATTGCACTAATAATTTATTGCTCCCATGACATTGATTCACATCCATTGCATAGAATTAACATAGCTAGCTCTTCTCAATATTTCTTCCCCATTTTACAAGCATTGATAAGAAAAAAATAAATAAATAAATAAAGCTATCGAAGCATCCATAGAAATCTAGAGCTTTGATAATATCCCATCTAGTCATGTTATATACATACATACATACATACATACATACATACATACATACATATATCTTATTCATACCAATAAACGGGGTAATACTGTTATGAAGTGGAGCAAAGCTTCCGGAGTGGTACGATATGGTATTATTATTATTATTATTATTTTTTGCTTCAATCCTCAAGAGGATCTATACATCCATATCCCAATCAATATGAGATTCGACTTCGTCAAATATTTCTTCCTTGCACAACTTAATACAATATTCTCCTTCATATTTTGGAATCTTTATCTGCAACTACCATATTGATACAAATGTATCTATAAAGCCTTCTTCATTGAACCAAACAATGATACTTTTTATCCCATATCATTATTCATATCCCAAACTCAAAAAGATTAGATTTAACTCAATATTTCTTATCCAAATCAATTAAAATCTACTCATTATATCTCAAATTTTTCAATATTTATTTCTTGATTCCATCTCATCAGCTATATATATATATATAGCTGATGAGATGGAATCAAGAAATAAATATTGAAAAATTTGAGATATATTGAGTTTGCAACCATCATCGACTTTATATATATCAATCGGTGAGTTCTCTCATTCCTTTTCTTCTTTTTTTTTTTCACTTTAAATCTTGTTGGATAATGATATTAACAAGAGTAAGATCACAATTTCAATATGCCTTCATTCATCTCCAAAACTCTTGTCCTTACTTTTCCATGTTTCTTTTCTCTGTTTTATCCGTTGATAGAAACATAACAAATGATCATGTGATAAGGGCTCAACAGTAGCAACTAGCAGTAGGTTGCGCAATCAACAACAGTAAGGGTATAGTTTGATTTTGAAATAAACAATGGTGCATTGCATCTCTCTTGTTTCGCTTTCTTGTTCAAAGCTTTTGGTTTTTCTTAAATTGTCCTATCCCTATTCTAATGCAAGACGAAGGCAATGTACATATCTTCTTGGAGTTCTCTTTCCTTACTAGTTGTAAATTAAATGTACATGCATGATCCGCATCTCTTTGCATCTTTTTTTTTTTCTTAAACCTTTAATCCACCATATATCCCTTTTTCTTTAGTTTAGTTCCTCATCAATAGCCATCTCGCCTCCTTTTATAATTTTGGATGTATGGTGTCTTCTCATCATAAGCCTATAACATTGTTATTAGATTGACCCATAATTAATTAATATGCTTAGATTTGAAACTTGGATTCGAAATTCCATGACTATTAACTTTAAGTTTTAAGGACGCTTATGATCTTCATTTAGGTTATAATCTTTAGAGATATCTAACTTATCATATTGCCTAGTAGAGATGTGTCATCATATAATTGCATGAGCCCATCATCAAGAAATTATCTAGTGAAGTTTAATCTCTTTAAGTTGTTGTCCCGTATCTTCGCTCGCCATTACGTAATTTTCACAATATTAACCAATGAAGCCACACATTATACTATGTAAAACTCATATGATATCCACTTTTATTGTGCAAGTTTGCTTCATGTCACTTTCTTCATCTCTGACACATGCTTGGTATTTCATAAACAAAGTATCACATGAATTTTTATTACAATTACTCGGCACAAAATAAAGCTATCCTATTTCACATGTAGCATTTGCTCCTTCTCTCTATTTTGTTTCTTTTTTTATTTTCCTACTTGATTTTCTTTTCCCCATTTTTTTAGCAGAAAAAAAAAAAAAAAAGAAGATCAATCCAAGTAAGAGCACAGAAGTAGTGAAGCAAAAGGACTTACTAGTGCATCAAGATAAATGTCTACTACCCATCCCATGTCTTCAAGATAAGTGGCTAGATGAGACTATTTCTAAAGACATATTCTAAGACAAAGCTAAGCATCGAGAAGCACACATGATAACTCGCACTAATGGTGTTCTTTAGTTTATCGAGGACAACCCTCATACTGATTCTAGAGATACCATTAAGGGAGATTTAATGTTGCGCTTTAGAAATGAGAAGAGAGAGTAACCTCTCTCTAATACCCAATTCACATCCCTAAAGGAGCCACCTTCTGGATGGGATGATTAGGTAACATACATTGCATAGAAACTAAAGTATGTAACTCTTCTAAAGAAGGCAAAAGTCCTTTATGCTATTGCCACTTTTACTCAGTTGTGGTTCCTACAAATGAGTGGAATAAAAGTATGGTGGGCAATAATCTCGTGTTAGAGTATTCAAACCCATACGTTTATCACTTCTTTGGGGGAGACAACTCCAACATTAGAAGACATAACTATACTATTGAATTTGCATAACTTTGGACGAGCCGACCTTGTTGCTACAACAACCTCTCATAAAGAGCACAGCTTTCAAACATCCTTAATGGGCACTTTGCAAGCTACCTACACTAAGAAGAAGAAGCTATGTTTTACTTCTTGGCTCGCATACTTCTTCGAGGAGCAAAGGAAGGACAAGCCTTAAGTTCCAAGCTTAGGTCACAGGAAAGAGTCAATACCTTCATGTCCTCTCTCTCTCTCTTAATTCAAGTGTTGTAGTTATGTCTTTTACTCATACATTCTCTTTCCCATCTCTGTAAGTATGAACTTTTTACTTTCATCCTGTTCTAGCTTTCCCTATTTGTATTCCCTAGAAGGCCTAAGGAAAGCGTTAGTCCATGACTTATCCTCTTAGCTATATGTATTGCCCAAGGTGAGCAATTCACTTTAAGTCCCTTTTACTTAGGTTCACTTTTTTGGTAATTGGACCTGTATCGCCATGCTTCCATACGTTAAAGGGTTGATATGTGATCATTTCACATTTAGACTTAGTGCTCCTTTAACTCTTCTTTTGCGAGTGGTTTCAAAGACATTTTTCTCCTCTAACTGCACAAGACTAACCCGACCTTGCTCTTCCTAGAGCATAGGCTTAGGCTAAGGGATCGATTGATCAATCACTCCTGCAACTTATTGACATTGAACGTAAATTCACATTTCACCCTTATGTCAAGCAAATTGTAGGATATGAAGACAATAATGGACTTTATCCTCCTGGCTTAAAGGGTAAGGTTACCTTAGTCGAAAATTGAGAAAATATCCTCGATTCTCAAGCCAGGTTCCTTTTATGGTGTATTTTAGGGATTTTGCCTTCCCTTCTTAACAATAAAGACTCAATTAAGCTTTTTAGAGTAAAGAGTTATGGTGCACTCTCCCCATTAGGTTGCGCATCAACTTAGTTTTGATTAAGGAGTACCTCACCTAATTACCATGACTGAGAGTTTTGAATCTTGTTACTAATCACTATGTCCAAACGACTTTAGGTAGATTCACCTTCGAAAGCAATAACTATTCTTTCCTTCTACTGCTTACTCTGGGGTTGCTTCCCTTGGATTGTTAACACATTGGATGAATTACCTGGATGCATTCTAGGCTTATGCCTTTGCGTCAGTAGGTGATACACTTTATGTACCTACTATATATCGTTACGAATTCTCCCAGTTCAAAAAGACCTAATTTCAATCGTTTAAATAAAACACATAAGGGGGTAGATGCTGCATATGTATGCCTTTCCTTAAAGTGGTCAAGTCTTTAACTACTGTAGTCAAAGTAAAGAAAAAATAACTAAATCTATGTTTCTTCAAAAGTAAACTCTTTTTTTAAACTCCTAAGGCCTAAGTCTCAAGATAATAGAGATGTATGAGAAGCTATTCCTAAACAATCGGAATGTCTTAGTGGGATAACAGGAGTAAAACCTTCTTTAAAGTCTAAGAGCAACCACCCCTTGCCTCCACTAGTGGATTCCAGACAAACCAAACAAGCATTTATTTAAGAGGCAACCTTATTAAATGCATCATGTTATCTTTTTATGTATAATTTTTTTTTTTTTTACTTTATTTCTTTGCTCTTGTAGGTTGAGACAAGATTTCCTATTGCAATCCGTGAGAAGGACAATGCCATTGACTTAAGTTATGGGGTTCGTCCAAACAATCCTACTACACCAATGGTAGCTTCAGATAAAGATGATGATGATGAGGACTTAGTAGATTATGGTGAAACCCCAGTCCAATATAAAGATGCTGATGATGATAGTGGAATTGAAGAATTAAATAATTCCCTCAAAGCACAGGACATTACTTCGTCAATCAATGAGGTGATGATGATAGTTATGTAGATGCATTGCTATACTTAAGGACTCAGGGAAGTGAAGTTTATGCAGCATCTGCTAATGTTTCTCTACCCCCAGTTGCTAACTTATCTCGTGGAGACATGGTAGCAACTCCAGAAGCCATCCCAAAGGAAATAGTATCCATTCATGGATTTGGTATTCCTTTTCGTCTACTGGAACCATTAGAGAGACTTTATGCAATAGACCAAGATTTCTAGAGTGAATCTCCTATTTTAGCGACACAATTAGCTAATAAGTCTTGGAGGTCTCTGCCAAACAATAAGTTACAACAACTCATTAGCTATGTTGAAGGCACTCATTTTCTAAAGTTCAAGGTTAGTAGCTTAGAGCCCACTGTTACCAAAGCTAAGAGATTGCTGAGTTATCATGCTATTATGAGATGCCAAGGTGAACTAGTGGCAAGGATTCAAGCCTTGCAAGGTGCTATTAAGGAGATAGGCTATGAAGCAAAAGAGTTCTTAGGCGATATGAACCTTGAGTTTATAGTAAGTCTAAACTCCCACCCTTAGTAGAGTTTAACTATACTCATTTGTTTTACTAATGTTCATTCTTTCTCTTCTTTTTTTTTTTTTTTTGTTATTCGAATTATTTTCACCATTTTGTAATAAAACTTACCGAAATTTAATTACTTTCCTCCTATCCTTCTATTCTTCATTTATTTCAATTGCTTGCTTGTATCAAATAATAAGGCTTCTTAGCTTAGAGGTGGCCTATGCCACTAAAACCTGCAGGGGTCATTGTGCACTTTAGGAGGTAGTGCCTCAATTAGTTGTAACAATGTAAAAGAAATGCCATAATAGTAAGATTTACTTCTTATGGCGTGTGAAGCCTAGAGCAAAGTATTGCACATTAGAAGGAGGCTCTCACTTGCTAGCAACAATAAGTTGAGCACATATGATAAAATAGTCAATTGCACTTAAGTAATGATAGTAACATGTGCCAAGTGTATTAGTATTAGTAGTCAAGAGGATATTTCCTAATACTTAACCTTAGATCGCTTTTTCTTTACTTATTTATGTATTAGCCTCATGCATTAAGGAGATGTATCTCTAACTTTACAATAATAAGGAGACAAGAATAGAATACATGAGAGAAATCTTTAACTTTGTAGCAACAATAAGGCAAAAGAAAGGAAAGGAAGACAAAGAAATAGAGTAATGCAAGTTGAATGTTTCATTCATGTGAATTGCAAATACATTGTTGAATTTACAAATGAAACTTCTTAACATATTAAAAGTTAATGGGATAGGTTATTGCATTGGTTTTCGAATTAAGGAGCTTGTAGTAGTTGCTATCATGGACCTCATGAATTATAAAAAGGCCTTCCCACTTTGGTATAAACTTTGGCACTAGAATACTTCGCTACACATGCTTTATCGTGCAAAGTACAACATTACCTTGTTGAAAAAAATTTTAACCAAGTGATCATAAGCAACACTAAGTTGTCTCTAGTAATCAACAAGGTTGCGTTTGGCAATGTCTCACATTTCTTCTAAGGCTTTAAGATCCAACATACATAGGCTATCCGGTTCTACTTCAACATTGAGGGCCAAGCATGCAGAAGGAACCAAGATTTCAATAAGCATCACTGCCTCAAACCCATATACCAAAGAGAAAGGTATTACTTGAGTAGGACCTCGCTTAGAAGTTTTGTAAGCCCATAGTGCCAATGGTACTTTGTCATTCCACTCTGTGATTTTCGTGAGCCATCTGATTAAAGACCTTTAGGAGAGTCTTATTTATTGCCTCTGCTTAGCCATTTCCCTTCGAATAGTATGGTATGGATTTCACATGATCGATATTGTAAGAAACTAGTAGTTATCGTACATGTGAATTGATGAAAAGGGTGCCATTATCTAAAAGGATATGCTTTGGGATTCCAAAATGGAAAATAATATGTTCCTTCATGAAATTTGCTACGGCAGGTCTTAAGATGGTACAAAAGACTGAGCTAATCAATTTCTAAGCTTTGGGCTATGTTGGCAACTTATTCATGCATTCTCTATGTACCGAAGACTTATTTGGAAGCTCTACGTATAAAAGACCTATTTATGAGCTTTTCTAAGATAGATATGTTTAGATTAGATGGCCTGCCTGTCTCGACCATGTCTACTCAACTCGACATTGTTTGCTCAGCCCAACCAACCCTACTCATTTCAATACGTTGGCTCAGTTAGATCGATTAGATTTTCAGGTCTATCTAAATCAGGTCTTTAGGGTCTCTAGTAGCTCATCAACTCTTCACCTCGGATATCTCATTAGTTTACTTATTTTCATATTATTTAGGCTTCCTATTTCTTATATTATTTCTAAATCACCCTCATGTTTAGTTTTGTATTTATGGGAATGTCACTGAGGCATTGATACGAGGCAAGCGCACCTATCAATTTTAATATAGCGGATATGAGTCCGAGTCGATCCCTCAGAGATTTTGAGTACTAACATTAACTTTAGCTTTATTATCTAACCGGAAAATTATGATGAGTTGAATGAATTAAAAATACTGAAATTAACGACTAAATTAATTATGAGACTTAACTAATCAAATTAGAAAGCAATAAACTACTAACGACTTCAAGTATGCAATGATGTATTTAGGAATTATTTCCCCTAGTGTTTAACATGTAACCTTTTTAAAATATATTCAATTTAGTTTCTATTATTCTTGACCGAAGGGATTCACAATTAAAGCTAATATCTTTCTCAAGCATATTAACCCTAATTCTAAATTATTTACCGGAATCTCTTCACTTAGCAATATAACCTAGAATCGCATTAATGTATAATAAATTCCCACACAAACAATCAACTTTCCGGAAGAATCATGTATCTTATCTCTAAGTATACATGTAATTCTCTTCAATTATGTTAAAATCTAATTACACATGCAATTTCTCAATCAACATGCATAATATCATGTATTGATACTCTAGAATTATCAATCCATAACTAAACAACATAATTGAATCAAGAAAAGATAGAAACTTTCTTGAAATTATAATTCAATCCAAGGGTTACATGAAACCCTAGGTTCCATAATCCTAAATACTTGAATTCTAAGCTATAATAATGAATCTAAAAACGAGATTCATCAAAAACATGAAATAAAGCATGAAAACCCCTTTTGATTTGATGAACAATCTCTAATCTTGAAATCGATGTCGTTATCGCTTCTTGATGTTGTTTCTCCTTAAGTCTCTTCTTGTCTCTTGTCTCTCTTTGTTCCTGTAATGTCTCTCTCCCTTTTCAACCCTAAGATCCCCTTATATATGTGTATTACACGGATTTTATTTTCGTCACCAGACACGGCCTGGGACATGGCCGTGTCCCCAGGTCGTGTAACTTTCTGCACAAAAGCAAAATTTTTGCACAACTTCAAAATTTCATAACTTCTTCATTTGAACTCGGAATTGAGTGAAACTTGATTCGTTTTCTTCGTTTTTGAGCCTAGAATGCGTTTAAACCCTGAAATCAACATTTTACTCAATTAAGTATCATTTTCTTTAAAGAAAACCAAAAATGTACGGGAAATGATATAAAATCACCATATGAAATATGTTTAAAATCAGAGTTATCAGGCATCCTTTTAGCCTTTTTATTTACAATTTTGCCATTATGTATAAATAGAACACTTGTATAGGGTTTTAGATAGATTTACAATATTAATGAAAAACCCTTAAACCTTTTCTCTTGGAAAGCTCTTCTCTACCTGCTCTTATCAATCCCTTTAGTAAGGAACCTTAGGCCTAGTCTTCGTGAGTCATATTTGGTACTAGCTTAGGTCCATGTATGGTTCTATGGTGTATCATATCCGTAGAGTTAGCGCGTGGGATTACTAAACCATCGACTTCCATTTATTTTTTAGGCCATCTCGCGGCTCGAACCCATCCTTTGGTTATGCATGATATTGGGTTCGTATGTTCATCCACGAATTCATATCATCTTCGTAGCAAAGCCCTAGGGTTTCATACTTTGGGATTTCTTACATTTTGGAGTTATACTATTTTTTATTGTAAAGAAAAGGAAGATTTGGCTCATTTGTGCTATGGAACAAGAGCTAAATTTCTTATCCCTAACCGCATCCCAACAATAGAAGAAAGTTGGGGTTCCTTACTTCTGGAGCTCTGTGAGTACATAGGTCTTGTTGTCATTTCGATAACACGTTGTCTCACGCTTACTTGTGGAAGAGGATTAATAGGAACACTCATTTAGGGTTTTGCATTAATCATAACTATAAAAAAAAAAAAAAAAGAAGAAGAAGAAGATAGGGAGAGAGGTTGCACCAGTGATGTGTGTGAATCAAAGTTGTAAGGTCGCGTGTATAGTCAGTAAGTGTGTAGGTTGACACTATCGGTGACCATACTAGTGACTATTGTGGGTTGTAGTTCTCTATGCTTTTAAGCAGTGGTTTGATATTGCCTTATTGTGTAACTCAAGCTATTTTCTTCCCTTTTATGGGGTTTCTCAAAATAGTTGTAAGACTATTGTTACAGTTAGTTATAGTAATGGATTTGTGTAGTTGTTCATAGGTGCCAGTCGTATAATGTTGTGTGGAAAGTGTTGTATTTTATTTGTTGGGGTTTCGAGTAAGAACACCAATTGCCTATTCTAGACATTGGAGATTGTTGGTGGTCGAGTATTTTTTTAACAATAGTGGCCATCGGAGTCGAGTGCATGGGGGCTTATTAAAGTGCTATATTGCAACTGTAATTCCTAAAATTACAAGTAAGAGTGATGGGCTTCCTTTAATTTTTCTAGGTTTATGTATACTGTTATTCTTATACGTAGTCCAAGAAAGTGGGTGTCATAGTGGTATAGTTAAGTTTACTAGGGTAGTGGATGATTTTTGTGGTCGTAGTGGTTTCAATTTAGTAAAGGACTACTAGGACAGTATATTATATTACAAGCAATGGTCGTAGTCATGTTAGTGGGTTTGTGTTATTGTCTTGGAGATTAAAGTGCATAACTGGGTTGGTGCATGAGTGGGTCTTAGTGTAATATTACTCAAGCCATAAGCAACTGTGTTGCCAATTGCATACAGAAGAATAGTTGAACAGAGGACAGTGGCAGTGCTATTATCTTGTACCTTGGACGATGATCAGTGATGTTGTGCGTGGCTAGTGCTGTGATTTATCTAGCTCTAGGTGGCTATATGTGAGAGGGTTTAAGACTTGTTAAGCTTCAACGATTTCCAATTTGAGATATTGGCTATAGTTTGTGCCATGCTTAATTGCTAAACTGAAATCAAAGTGCCCGATCTATTGTAGTACATTCCAAGCTGATCCTAATACCAAGCAGATTGCTGAAGTATATCGAACTAAGTTAGATGAGCTAAGATTGTGCCGAGCTGTTGTAATTCAAAAATTACTGAACCTCCTTTGTTTCCAAGCTGTTTTGCTTCAGAAACTGTTGAACTAAACTCTGCATCCGAACTAAGTGCACCTTGCCTAATAAGGATCAAAGAAACAGCAGCAAGTCGGGAACCTAGAATGGGTATTTAAGATTCCAAAAGAAAAATGGGTACGAAGAACAAAAAGGTTTTTTTTTTTATGGTGAATGTGAATAGATATAACTCACCAAGACACAAACACAAATAGGAGTTTGAGCTCAAAATTGAGTTCGATACAACTCACGAACACTAACTGTCGCTCGAGATTCAAATAAGGGTTAGATATAACTCACTAACCGGTTCAAATGAAGGGGTTCACCACAATCCTAAGAATAAGATTGATAAGAACACAGGAGAGATTAAAGAGAGTAATCGACACTCAATAATCCAGCAAACGCAAGCTCTACTAACTTAAGTATAACCTTACTCAAAAGGAGGAAAGTTTCACTCCCTATATATAAGGGAATATCTTCACTATTTGTCTATCTCCCTTTTGTTGGTATAAATGTTGCTATTTATAGTATTTATAGCAAGTCCTAAACCCTAGTAGCAAAACTATAAATAATGTACAAAACCTTAAACCCTAAAGAATCAAGCTCGTATATAAAATGAGGGAAAACATGTATAAGAATACAAAACTGTGCATTTTACAAGGGAAGTCAACATACAGTCACTCAACATGTCCTAGGAGGAGTAGTATCCAAACCGTAAGGGGTCGGTAGTTGGATGTGTAGGTTTCGAAAGGAGTCCCTAAAGTCTCGCATGGTTTGGTTGAGACACCAAAAAGGTAAGCCCATAATTGCTAACTTCTGGAGTCAATTGACACAAGTCTCTCAGTGCTATGCCCAGTGATTCTTTAGTCTCGAGTACTCGGCCTTGCAGTTTCCCAGCACCTCGGCTGACGACAAACTTGATGCTAAGTATTTATTTTCCTTCCTCTCATCTTTCTAACTGCAGCTCGACCTCGGCAAGTATTGATAGGCCTCAGCTTGGATTTGGTTGAAGGCTAATTCCCATCATTACAGTAAGTTTGAAAGGAAGTTGTCCTTGATGTTAAGTGTTGAGAACGAACCGAGATGCCAAATAAGCTCCTTCTCCCTTTTTAATTTACCACGGGGGCTGAGTGTCTCAGGATTTCCTCAATGCTCATCGGGGTTAAGAGATAACTCTTCACATCCTTCCAAATGGTGTAAGTGTTGAGGAATCCATCATGGATCACCTTTCGATCAAACTCCCATGGTTAGCCAAGAAGTAGATTCACGGCATTCATAAGCACCATATCGAAGTCGATCTCATCCTCATACTGCCCTACCTTGAATGCAATTCACACTCTTTAATGCACATGGACCATACCCTTGTCATTAAACCACTTCAATCCATAACATCGAAGGTACGGGTAGGTTGGCAATTTCATCTTTTCTACCAACTCAGCAAAGACAATGATGGTACAGCTTCTTCCATCTACTACTAGGGAAGAAGTCTTCTCATTCACTAGGCACCGCATATGGAACAACTTTTCCCTTTGTTCAGGATCTGCCCCCAAGTCAGCTCACGTAGCAGTAGCTAGGAGTTTATTTAGATCCTCAGGATAGATATCTTCTTCTATCAACTGGTTGTCCGAGCTCTTGTCACTCTGACTCTCGATTTGAGCCTCCAATCCCTTACCCTTCAAGACCATAACCCTTTTATTCGGACATTAGGACGCAATGTGTTTGTAGCCTAAGCACTTGAAGCACTTCACTTCTTGGGCCTTATTGCCAAGTGTCTTCTCTTTCTCAACAATCTTTTCCTCGGCATAGATAGGTTGGCTAAGCTCTCCTTTCTCCATCTTCCTTCCTTGCCTTCTCTCGACATACCTCTCAAGCTCAAGGCTGCCTTATTGAGGTTGGCTAGTCGGCCTCTGATGCCTTCTTCTCCTTTGCCTCTCTACTCTTAATGCCAAATCAATTAGCTCGTCCAGAGAGTTGAATGGCTGCAATTCAACTATGTTGGCGATATCATCCTAGAGTCTACTCAAGAATTTGGCAATGGTGTGGTCTTGTAGCTTGGCAATCTCACATCTCATCATCAAGGTCTCAAACTCTTGCAAATACTCTTCAATAACATTTCAACCTTGTCTCAAGTGCTAAAAAGCATGGAGTATCTCTTGCTTGAAATAAGTCGGCATGAAGCGTTGATTCATCAACCTCTTCATAAGCCTCCATGTTTTGATCGACTCTTCTCCTTCAACATCTCACTTGGCAACCAACTTATTCCACCAAAGGCTTACATACTCAACAAATGCTAATGATGCCAACTTAACCTTTGTTTGTTCATCACTAGCACTTGAACAACTTCTCGACTTAGGGAACCTAGTCAAGGAATTCTTCAGGTCAGCTACTTCTACTAAAGGTCAATAGTTTCAGCTTCACAATGTCAAGTCCTCGACCAGGTGCTCGGGGTTCATCCCTTGCATTCCAAGCTGGTCGATTCACTTCAATTCAGCTACTTTGTTAGAGCTTTGCTCGGCCATGTTCCTTCTCGGCCTCGACTCTCTTCTCTAGGCTCCTTGATTTGTTTTAGAGTCAACACTCCTTTCATTTCTTCTTCTCGGCTCAAGTCGATTTTCTCTCCTTCTCAACTCAACAGCTCTTCTCCACTATCGGTCATCGTGATCAAGTTCATTAGAGCCACTTCCACTTTTAAGTGTTCTTTCCCTTCTTTCCTCTTGACTATCCCATCTGTGGCCTCTAACTAATCCAGTGAGTTCTTAGATAGAGTTAGTGAGATTTTGAATATGATATTCTAAGTTGTCAACACGTCGCCTCAAGCTTCTATGAAAACTATCACCAGTGTTGTTGACACTATCCTCTGACATTCTTGCCCATACAATAATTGACCAGAGAATTGAACAAACAACAAAACACAATAATAGTAACCTAGAAACAACCACTACTCAACTTCTACAGCTACTTACGATTGCTACGAACAGTACGCTACACTATAGAACAATGATTAACAAACATGTTATAACCACAAATCTACTTTGAAGAATACTAGCACGCGTGTCTCCCCAAAGCTCTGATACCAAGATGATAAGAATCAAAGAAATAATAGTGGGTCAAGAACCTAGAATGGGTAGTCGGGATTCCAAAAGAAAAATGGGTACGAAGAATAGGAAGGTCCCTTTTTTCTTTATGGTAAAGTGAATGGATATAACTCACTAAGACATAAACACAATTAGAGGTTTGAGCTCGAAATAGAGTTCGATATAACTCACGAACACTAACTGTTGCTCGGGATTTAAATTAGGGTTAGATATAACTCACTAACAAGTTCAAATGAAGGAGTTCACCACAATCCTAAGAATAAGATTGATAGGAATACAAGAGAGATTAAAGAGAGTAATCGACACTCGATAATTCAGCAAACGCAAGCTTTACTAACTCAAGTACAGCCTTGCTTGAAAGAGGAAAGTTTCACTCTCTGTATGTAAGGAAATATCTTCACTATCTATATATCTCCCTTTTGTTAATACAAATGTTGCTATTTATGGTAAGTCCTAAACCCTAGTGGCAAAACTGTAAATAACGTACAAGACCTTAAATCCTAAAGAATCGAACCCATAAATAAAATGAAGAAAAACATATATAAGAATACAAAACTATGCGTTTTATAAGAGAAGTCGACATGCAATCACTCGATATATCCTAAAAGGAGTAATATCTGAGCCGAACGGGGTTAGCAGTTGGATGTGTGGATTCGGAAAGGAGTCCCCGAAGTCTCACGTAATTTAGCCAAGACACTAAAAAGGTCGGCTCATAATTACCAACTTCTAGAGTCGGTTAGCACGAGTCTCTCGGTGCTATACCGAGTGGTTCTTTGGTCTCGAGTACTCAGCCTTGTTATTTTTTGACACCTCGGTTGACAAGAGACTTGATACCGAGTGTTTATTTTCCTTCCTCTCATCCTTCTAACTATAGCTCAGCCTTGGCAAGTATTAATAGGCTTTGGCTTAGATTTGGTCAGAGACTGATTCTTATCATTGCCAATTTGAACGGAAGTAGTGACTCGAGTTCTGAGCTATCACAATCTCTAAGCTATTGTACACTACCATGCCAAGCTGCAGTTGTGTCACGAAGATCGGAACTTTTTATGCATGTAAGGTGTTGATCGGTGCTGAACTGTCACGTGCTCATTTGCTGTAGTGTCGCTAAATTGAAGTGTTTATACCGTACCTGTGTTGTACTGCTGTGTTGAAGTGTCTAAGCTCAGAGCTATTGAAGTTCGAAAGTGAACGACGAGCTGTATTGTCGATGGAGTGTTGACAGTGTTACGGACTGAGCCCTCGTAATAGTGACATGCTGATATTTGTTAGCCGAACTGCACAATAGCCGAGCTATCGAAGTGCTGTTTCCGAAGTGAACAGAGTGGGTTGTGCTGTAGTGTCGCATTACCAAACAGCGAGCTGCACCAAGCTGCTATTTCCCGTGCTTTGCTGAACTGAGTTGGAGTAGCAGACACGTGAGTTTATTCTTTGTAGCCGAGCTGTTTGCATATGCGCTAAGCTGATTAGAATTGCGCGACTGTCTATTCCTAAGCTACTGAACTGATTCAAGTATAGAACAGAGCTAATTTATCGCGTTGTGATCAAGGCCAATTTCCGAGCTGTCACGTGCCTCTACACTACCAAGCTATTATACTCTAAACAAGTAGCGAACTGCTTTATTGCTTTAGTGTACGTACCGAACTGCACGTGAAATAGCAGTTGCTGCCCTATTTTAGTTTTCACCGAGCTAAAAATTAAAGTATTTGAATTGATGAAAACTAGAAACGTGCTATTCAGTTCAATTGTATAGTCGAGCTGCTTTGAAATCCTTATTTACCAAGCTGAATGCATTTCTAAGCTATTGTAATTAACAAACTGCCGAGGTGAAATTCGACAGAGGTGGTGTTGTCCTGCCTTCAGAATTGAGCTGAGCTGCTACTGTTCCTCTCCGAGCTGCTTGTGTATGTGTCTGAGTGAATTAGTGTACAAGCCGAATTGAAGATAATTCCTATCCGAGCTCCTCTGTGCGATTTTGTCCGAGGCGCTCAATTCGAGAATTGTAGCACGTGAAGCATAAGCGAACTGTCTTTCTCTTCATAATTCTGAGCTGAATTGGATGGTGGAAAATCATGCCGAGCCACTGTTGTGCTGTTATGTGTGTGAAATTGCTAACTGATTGGGAATCGAAATTGCATGCCGCTATGCGTGTATACTGTTGAGTTCACTTGATGTGCCAAGTATAATGTGCTCAAGTGTAGGTCGGGATTGAGTTAAAAGTATCGAAACTGTCTTCATTGCCGAGCTACTTATTTCTGCGTACATGTCGAACTGCCTGTGAAAGAGCAAAATTAGTCAAACTACTTTGTGCAAATTGACGCAAACGAGTGCAGCATATAGGGGTGAATCAAGAGTTGCTCAGCTGATTTGTTTGAGAAATCGCCGAGCTAACTGTTGTATGAATAACTTCTAAGCTGATCACTGTGCTGTCTATTTTACATATTAACTTTTCAAGTTATATTTGCTTGCACCAAGGTGGTATTGAATTGAAGTTTATCCAAAATGGCCAATAGAGCTCAACATCGGTATTGTCATGTATGAGGCTTGAGAGCAAAACCCTCTTACCAAGCCTCTAGTCTTATTTCTTCTTATGTGTTGGAATAATTAGAGAATATAATTAGTGAGCTAAAGGAGATTAGAGATGAAGTAAGACAACAAAAGGACACTTAACCAAAAATTACTAAAGAGGAGAGATCAAGAGAGGAAGTAAGAGTTGGAGATGAGAAGGAGGCTGATAGGGAAGGACAAGACGAGTTTCAACTTAGTACCCATGTTCCTGACGTAATCCCATTGCCATTAACACTTAGTGCTATTAATGATCACAGGTACTACTATATTAGGCATCCACATGTCAAATTCTTTTATTTTAATCTACTGATGGGGTTGCCTAAAGGTGATATGTGTTATAATAGTATTATACCTATGAGATATTATTTATTATATATTGGTGTTTTCCAAAGTCATGGTGATGGATATTTCTGTTTGGGTTGTGTTGCTCTTATCCTTGGTGTAAACACCTTATTTTTGCCTTTTTTTTTCATTTTTTCATTAGTTGAGTTAGGTTAATAAATAAACAAAAAATAAGAAAATAATAAAAATAAGAAAACGAAAATTTAAAAAAATAAAAAAAATAAAAAAGAAAGAGAGAGTCGAGTCAAGTTGTATCGATTCAAATCGTATCAAGTTATGTCGTATCGAGTCATGTCGTATCGAGTCGAATCGTATCGAATTGAATCGTGTCAAGTTAAGTCGTGTCAGATCATTTAAGATCAAATCAAATAATGATGTATGATTAATTTAATAAATTTTAAGTTATTGGAGAATTGGGTTTTATTAGTAATTTTGGTCCAATCCAATATAAAATATATTTTTAATCTAAATTATATTGGGTTAGATTAGATTTATAATTTATTAAGTGGTTATTAGGCTATATCTAATTAGATTGAATTGGGCCTTGAAAAATTAAAAGCTTGAATTAAGTAGGATTTCTAGAAGTTAAGGCAAATCTTCAAAAAATCATTATCGAATCTACAATATCTTCGGTACGAAAGATCTAGTTGTTGGTTTATAAAAAAGGATTTAATAGTAGAGTTAAGAATATTTTTTTTATTCCCACAATTAATTCTACAACTCCTTTGACAACTTCAATCCAATTCCGGATTCCCAATTCCGTAAGCCATAGTGATGCCATACCAATTCTAATTTCAAAAGCCTAACAACTCCCAATCCAATTCCGACTGAAATCAAAAGCAAATAGTCAACTCCAAATTTTCGAACTCAAATTTCCACAATCAAAATCTAAACAAACATTTGAAATCCTGACACTCCATCGATCCAAAATCCAATTGTGAAGCCAACAAACATCCAAAATGCTGACGCTCCATCAATCCACAATTCAAAGTCCAACGTCTCAAAAGCAACCGCACAATCCAACAATTCTAATCTATGAAGCCTTGACACAAATCGCATTCTCAAAATCCAAGCACACGCCGACGACTCAGGCCAACAATCTAAACAATAACTCACACATACACAGAAATCCATTCACTTCAATGCCTTGTTGCAAGCTGAAGCCTCATCCCCCTGACCGTTTGAAGTCAACACAATGCAATCAACCAATCTAATTTGCACACTACGACACTATCCTGACATCCTCAATCCACATGCAATCTAAAGTATGACCAAAGTCCACATCCTCAATCCAGCAAAGTACATGCAATCTAACATACGACACATGGCGCATGACACACAAAATCCAACACACAAACACAGCGACGATCATGTGCGACTCAATTCATTTAGGTAAAAAATTATTTTATTTATTTTATTCTATTTAGTTAATTTAATTATCTTTACTAATTTATTTTCTTTTAGTACAAGTTTATTATTTTTATTATTATATCATTGGATATCTTTTCGATAATTTGAGTTTTTAGGTTAATTTAGTTAATTGAAAAATTGCATTTTTTAAAGTCATGTTTCTTTTCTATCCGAATCTTGCGAATGATATACGTATCATGCGATTGAGATATGTATCTTGCGGTTAGGATTTAGAAGAAATGCATATCGAGATACGTATCTAATAGTTGAGATTTATAAAAGATACGTATCTAGATCATATCTTAGTAGATATTACGGTTGAGATTTAGAAAAGATATCTTTTGACACGTAATATTTTTATAAAACTAAAAAATCTTAATCGAGTTTTCAAAAAAGATATAGTTAGTTAGGGTTTTCTTTAATTTATGAAATTAGATTTTTTAGGTTTTTTTAAATAATAAATTTCATAAATAAATGTAAATTGGTTCGGTTTTTGAAATAAAAATAACCTACCCACTAAATATTTTATAAAAATAGAACTACAGCCAATTTGATCCCAACTAGCAGGTACACAAGGCACCTTCGGGGCAACCGTCTAAAAGATTAAAAAAAAAAAAACTTCTTTTCCCTTTTTTGTGAAAATTCGTAACAAAAAATGATAAAAAAAAATTCACTTTAGTTATCTTTTGCATATTTAGATATATTTTAGTTTTTTTAGGAAATTATAAAAATAAAACCCATCAATTTTTCTTTAATTTTTACTTGGTAACTTAGTATTAATAGGTTAGCTCTCAAATCCAGTTTTTTCTGGTTTAATTTTCTAAAAATCAATTTTTTTAAAATATTCACAAACTAATGGCCAAATTAGGGTTTTTCCACCCGAAAATCCTAATTTCATTTTTTTACTAGTTGAACTGGTTGGCAACTCCATTTTTTAAATTTTTTTAAAGAAAAGTATTTCCTTAGTTTAATGTTAAGTAATTTATATTAAGTAAGCTGGGATTAATATATGTTAAATTAAGGAAATCGAAATAGGGCTCGATAGAATTGGTAACTCTACTAAGAACGCTGGATGGGCTAGCCATGTGAAAATTAAAAATTATTGATGGGCTTTTGTAGTATTATTTTCTTTTTGTATTGTATTATAGTTATACTAATTGTTTTTTAGTGATGCAAGCCCCAAGAAAAAAGCTCGGCCCAATGGGCCTTATTGGGGGGGGGAGGGGGTAGAGAGTGGGGGAAGGAGGTTTCTATTCTTAGTAATCATTTACATGTTTAGACGTGGTTAGACCTAGGTTACCTTAGGAACTTAAGACAAGTTGTCATTGTGTAATTCTCAGGTCATCGGGGTCTTTACCCCCGCTTGGCAATAATAGGCAAGCCCACTCAAGCTTCAATATAGCCTACTAGGTTTTTCTCCAGAAAGTTTTGGAATTACAGAGCCTCAGACTCATAGACTCCACTCTCTTGCATCATTCCATTTCCAAAAAGGGATAATTATTGTTAAATTATAGAAAAAGCCCGATCAATTCGCGATCAGCTCGATCTTATTCTTTAAAAAAGGGAAAATTTCAAAAAAAACCTAGTAACCCTTACATATAGTATTCGCAAACTTTATTTTTTAAAAAAATCTTATTTTAAACCTACTTATATATAAGGGTATTTCCTAAGTGGATTCATAATACTTTTTATAATTTATTAATTACCAACTCCTATTGTATTGCATATGTGTATAGCATACTACATTTTTTATATATATTTGATTTTTTTATTTTTTATGTAAATATTCTATTTCATGTATTATATGTGTTTTATTTTTATCGCTTCTTAAGTGAAAGGTTACATAATTTCTAAGAAAATTTTTGAAAAAGTTGCAATCATTAATATCATATCCAACTTTATTCTAAAATTAGTGGTCTTGTTGTAAATAATCGTGTCATTTCATATTTTATGTAATATAGATATGAAAAGTCAGGTCAGTATCAACCCTATAAGCCCGTCTTAGCCAGATTCTTCGGCTCTTATAAATATAGGATTTGAGTTTTTTAGAAAGATTAGTTAGGAGCTTTCTTTTATTTTAGTCCATTGTATAGGTTGGATTTTATGATTGTTAATAAATTCACAGTTTTATTAAACGATAACCTTTATTGATTGTGCAATTTTTTTACTCATTTTTTTATTTCTTGATAGTTTCCTAAAACAAAACAAAAAATAAAATAAAATAAAGAAAAACAACAAGAAAAAACAAGGAAAAACTTTTGTATCAACTTATAAATTTTTGGGGCATGTAATCATAGAAATTAACTATGATAAAGATTATTATGGAACTATTATTTTAAAGGCTTTCCAACATTTTTTCAAAAAAGAGGAAATTTCAAAAGAATATTTTATGATAAAAAACAAGTTTCATGATAATTTTTTACTTAGTAGATTTCTATTGCAATACCCCACATGTACTACTGTTAGGAACTAACAAAAAAAAAAAAAAAAAGATTTAACTATCAAATTCCTATTATAAATTATTTCCCATCTCAAAGTCATCAATCTTATAAACGTCTAGGTTCTTATTCTTCGTAGTGATCCATTAAGTTGTTACGCTCCCGATAGAGTTTTCTCTATGAGTCGTCACCCTTATATCGTCTATTCAATAAGTTTCTCGTTGTAAAATAATTTTCGTTTTTCTATATCACCCTTGTAAGATAATCGCTATATCATCCTTGCAAGATAATGGCCATCTTGTGTCCTCAATTGTCAATCTCACTATTTTCAATTTTTTTTAGATTCATCATCGTTAATATTAGGCTATCTGTAACGTAAAATAAACATTGACTTTTAGTAAAAGTTTCCAAAAAAAAAGGGGGTTTTCAAATATTTTTTTAAGAAAAGAATACAGCGTTGCTAACAAGAAGGAATTTTTGCAGGCTTTAAAATATTGCCTTTTAAGTAGTTTGGCCCGACTTGATGCCTGTAACATTTGCTAAAAGAAATCAAGATGCCTGAAGCTCTTGATAGAGAATAGCTACAATAGAAGGGGTTCCAAGCAAGCAGGGGAAACAAGTCGAGGCCATAGCTCATATTCAAGCCCAAGTACCAATTGACAAATCATCTAAAGCAAATGAATCTAAAGAGTTGCAGGTCCATGAGCCTACTATCAACATGATACAAAGTTTGGAAAAATTGCTAGAAGTAGATTTGAATGGTCAAGCTCAGGGGGCATGTTACTACCAAGGTCTAGAAGAAAGGGTTGCTATCCTAGAAGAAAAGTTGGTGATATTAGAAGAAAGGTTCACTAACATGGAAATGGTAATCAGTTATGTGCTCAAGCAACTCAGAAACTTACATCCTAATACAAATGGAAAATTACAACCCAAGCATGAAGATGATTCAACGAAAGAGAAGTCAAGAAAGAATGTGCCAATTGGGAAAGCCTAGAATCAAGGCAAGCCCGTCCACAACAAGAAAAGGTGATTTACGCAGTTTAAGATTCCAATGGCCTAAGTGTTCAAGCAATTAAGAGATGTAGAATTACTAACATGCGAAAACCCAATAAGGAAATGCAAGCCGAGGGATTGTAACCCCAACAAATGGTGTGACTATCATGTGGGCCAAGTGGGGCATACCATAGAAGATTGTTGGAAACTAAGGCATAAGGTGCAAGATTTGATTGATGCTAAGATTATCTAACCAAATTTTCTAGAAGGGTTGATTAGTAGTGGTATTCCTTCCCCAGGTTTTAAAGAAGCATCAAACAGACAACTTCCAACACCAGGCATTGAGGATCTACTACTATCATTTGACAAGGTGACTCACCATTTGAAGCAATTAAGGATATCTCCAGGAGATCACTTTAATTGAATGGGCTAGGTTCGAAGAAGTGATAGAAATAAAGGCAAGAAATAGAAAATAATTTTAGTTCTTGCATTTTCTTTTATTTTGGAGCTTGTAATAGATACAAGATATTGAATAAAGCAACTTTCATGTGTATTCTTGTCTTTGTATGCTATGAAGCTAGCTCAATTCAAATAGGGGCTTTTTGAATGAGTGAAAATGGATAAAGAAAATGTGAACTCGAAACTTAAAACTTTCCACCTAATGGAATGATAACATATTACTTGAAAGGTTTAGGATGAAAAGAGGCAACCCATGTCCCAAATACTAACCCTAGACACATATAAGAAAAGAGTGCCATTAAGGTGCCTAATTAGGCTCATTCCTTAAAGGAGGTCTATTTTAAACTTGGTATACGTGTCAAATTGATATTAGGCATTCGTTTCATTATCCCTAAACACGATTATCTCTTACAAACCCATGTGAGCTTTTTAGGGGATTTTTCTTAAAATTAGACTTGCTAAGAACTACCCCAAACTGGGGCAATTCAAAGGTTAGGGTCATCAATTTGGAGATAAGGAGGAGAGTAAATTGTGCTTACCTTAGTTGTACTAATTCATGAGCAAATATTGTCATAGATAATTCAATTTCTTTATGATGAAAAAGAATTTCAGACCATATACACTTTACTCAAGCTTATACATTCATTTAAACACCTTAAGCCCATGAACTTTTCCCAAACACTTTAAAGCCATATACACTTCTCTCAAGCTTATACTTTTTGAACCATGGTTTTAAGGTTTCAAATCTCATCAAGTAAAAACTCATCAATGGAAGGTAATCACCTTGACCCAAAAAAAAAAAAAGAAAAAAGAAAAAAGAAGAAAAAGAAAAAGAAAAAACAAGAAATAAAAAAAAAAAGAAAAGAAAAAAAGAAAAGAAGTGAAAAAAAAAAGAGATTGAAGATATTAGCAAGGTGATCACCTCCAAAGCTAAGCTAAATTACCAATAAAGCCTAAAGTCCAAACTTGTGATGGTATCCAAAATATAAATACTTTCAATTCTTAAGCCCAAAAGCAAAGCCCTCATTTTATGATCTCATTCACTTTACTACCCTTGATAAAACTCTTTTGACTAAAGAAATGGAATTATCTTAAGCAAAACTTACTCATGAAACTGGAGCAAGCCCATGTTTAGCTTCTCTTAGGTTTTTGGCTTGTAAACCCGGGACAGACTACGTATGATTTCTTCAAAATTGACCAAAGTACATTGATATCCATTTGCTTAAACTATTTACCAAATGCCTTACATTGCAAACCTAGAAAAAGACCTATTGATTGAACAGAATGGACCTATTGATTGACTAGAATGTGCCATTTACAAGATAGGCTACAATTTTTGGAATTGATGCTAAAAGTAAAAACAAACCTATGAGAGTGCAAGGAAGTCCAATTTGACTTAATATTTCAAGTAATGAAAATATCCCCTTAGTGGAAAATTGAAGAGTTGAATACTTTGTCAAAAGCATAGATAGCCATTAATCTCAAGTTTAGAGTCAGTGCTTCTAAAAGTTCAGAAATCATGAATTATGCTTCAAGAAATAAGATTGAAAAAATGAGTGATCAATGAGCAAGGGGCAAGCCAACTCCTTATTTGTGATCTTTAGAGTTTTCAAGATTTTTTTACTTGTTAGCAACACAATTCTCTATTAAAGAGTGTTTTTTTGAATTTCTTGAAAAAAAAAAACTATTCAAAAGGGAAAGAAAACTTTTAAAATTATCAATAGAGATTTCTTAAAAGAAAAAAGAGGTTAAAATTTTCAAGTCATCAAAATCCCTCAAACTCAAGTCATAAACCAATTTGTCAAAACTCATGAAAGTTTTCTCCCTTTATAAGATCGCTATCCTATCTAATCTTTTTCTAAGAACGCTGTCCTATTCCTTTCTAGGAGCATTGTCCTATTCCTTTCTAGGATCACTTGCTCAAAAGAGCACTATCCTATCTATTCCTTAGTTAGATTGTTTGCTTAGAGGAGCATCATCCAATCATTTAATAAATTGCCTGCTCATGAGAGCACTGTCTCATTTTGTCTTTAATAGAATGTCATCTTATCTTGTTTTCAAAAGATCTATCCTTTCGAGCAAATCTTTGGTAGATCGTTTAGCATGCTCGTACTTTACCGATTTCAACTTGCTAACCAAAGACTATACTATAGCCTTATAAGGCATTAATGTTGGTTCTTTGAGAGAAAATTCATCATTTGCTTGCTTGATGATCAGGTTCGAGTCACCATGGATGCGTAAGTTAGATGCTCTAGCATTATGAGTAGAAATGAGACCAAGCAAAAGAGCTTCATACTTAGCCTCGTTATTAGTACATAAGAAGTCTAGCTTAAAGGCCAAAGATATCTCTTAGCCTTCTAGAGATGTTAAGATCACCTAGCTCCTTGTCTAATGTTACTAGAGAAGCCATTAAATTACGCTTGCCACTCTCTATCTAACTCTACTCTCATAGAGTCTTCATAGAACTCTACAGGGATTATATCTATAATAGGAGCCCCATGTGTTACAGGAAACTAAGCCAAAAGGTCTACCGGAGCCTAAGACTTAATAGCCTTAGGTGGCATGACTGTGATGTCAAACTCTGATAAGAGGAGCAACCATTTTGTAGTCCTTGTTGAAAGAGCTGGTTGTAACAATAAGTACTTCAAGGGATCTAAATAGGTGACAAGATTAACCCTATGAGCTAGAAAATATCAGCGCAACTTTTGCATGGCGAATACCAGTGTGAAGCACTACTTCTCATAAGCTATGTATTTCACCTCGCTTCCTTCAAGTGACCGACTCAAGTAGTAGACCGATCATTCACTTCCATCTAATTCTTGAGCTAGCAAAGCCCCAATAAACTTATCAATAGCTATTAAGTAAAGGATCATTGGCAATCCTTTAACTAGCATTGTCATCATTGCTAGGGAGGTGAGTATCTCCTTAATCTTCTATATGGCTTCTTTATGAGGTTACCCCTATTCAAATGGGGTTCCCTTTTTCATGAGCTATTGTAATGGATGAGAAATTTCTACTAATGTAGGGATGAATTGCCTAATATAAGAGACTTTCCCCATGAAGGTCTTTAATTCCCTTATACTAATAGGTGAGGGCAAGGAATGTATACCTTGTACTTTGCTAGATCTACATCAATTCCTTTTCTATGAACAACAAATCAAAGGAATTTACCTAAAGCCACCCTAAAGACACACTTTAAGGGATTCATACGCAATTTATAGAGGACATCATTCAAAGACCTTCCGTAGATGAGTCAAGTAACCAAGTGCTCATCTTGACTTGACAATTAGGTCATCAACATAGTCTCCATGAAGTCATGGATCATGTCATGAAATATGGCAGTCATCATCCTCTGGTAGGTAGCTCTTGCATTTTTTAGTCTAAACGACATGATAGTATAGTAGAAGTTTCCTACTGGTGTTTTAAAAGCAATGCATTTAGCATCTCTAGCAGCCATCTTTATTTTGTTATAGCCATTGAAGCCATCCATGAATGAGAATAATTCATGTCTGGTAGTAGCGTCCACTAATGTGTCAATATTTGGTAGTAAGAAATCATCCTTTGGATAAGCCTTGTTAAGATCATAGAAGTCCATGCAAACACGTATCTATCCATTCTTCTTTTTCACTGGCACAATATTGGTTAGCCAGGTAGGATGTTCAATTAGCTTAATGAAGCTAACTTAGAGCAACTTTTCAATCTCTTCTTTTATTTGTACTTCAATTTCAGGATGAAAGATTTGTTGTCCTTACTTTACTAGCTTAACCCCAGGCACGATGTTCAATCTATGCACTACTAGACCGGGGTCCAATCTTGGCATTTCATCATATGTCCAAGGAAACCCATTCTTATATTCCTTCAACAACTCTCCTAAGTAGACCTTAATTTCTTGCAATAAATAATTACTAATGAAGATAGGTCGCAAAGACTCCCTTGGTCTTGTTAGGTCTAACTCTTCAATCTCTTTAGCTTAGGGTTTCATTTGGCCTTAAATTTGAGGAGGGGTAAGCTAGGTTTCTTGCACTGGCATGAGATCTAAGGAAGATAAAAAAACTTCTTTGGATCTCGAAGACCATCATAAACAATATACCTTTCGTCTATCTTCCCTAACAAAGCTTTCTATCACTTTGGCTTTTCTTTGCTTCTTCTTACCCCTATGGGAGCCCCGCATTCTTATCTTCTTCTTTTGTTTATCCTAGGCCTCTTCCCATGTGGGCAATGATGTGCCGAAGGGTTTGGCAATGGCAATCTCTCCATCTTCAGCATACTCATCAAGAAACCCTATGTCAATTAGATAAGACATTGTATTTAAACAAGTTCTTCATAATTAGAATGAAGACATCTTTACCGTTCCAATAGATGGTAGGGTAGCTACTTCCTCCCAACCAAAAGATGGTAGGATATGGGTACGTTAATCACATAGAATCGTGTAGATCCCTGTATGTGTCCAACTTTAAAGTCCACATTAACATACCATATTATGTCTGTGGTTGTTTCAATAAAGCTAGTTACTGCAATAGGTTACTTTACTAGCCGTCAGTTGTATATCCTTAAGATCTTAAATGTAGATATTGTCATAATGTTTATGGAAGAGCCGTTGTCTATAAATGTCCTCTTAACAGGATGCCTGTTAAGCATACTCTCCACATAAAGAGGATAGTTATGATTAGGGTTCTTTGCACACATATTTGCATCTGTAAAGAGTATCACATTCTCATATGCATTAGCCATCCTTTGTATTGGCTACGTTGCACTATACTCCCCATATTATCTCTCAAAAATCTAGGTAAGTGCAATTGCTATTGCAAGCCGTACGTCTTCATCCAATCCCAATAAATCGAAGAGCTTCCTAAAGTTGGAGGTCTTCATTAAGGCGGTAGCTATTAATAGGTATGTACCTTGGTTAATTTCTATTACTGGTTCTTTCTCTTCATGTACCTCAGCTTATAGCACTTCTCCTTCTTCTTGTCTCGAATCATAACTAACAGCATTCGCAACACCCCGTTGGGTGTTATGTGCTGGGAGCGAATTACTGTGTACATCATTATTCTCTACAATAAGTTCCCCATTACAGACCTTGTCATTAAATATCTTTTTTAGTGTCCAACACTCTTTCATTAGATGACCTACAGTCCTATGATATCTATAGAACTTAAGGTCATTCTTCTCATTTGCAGTCAGTAAACACTCTACCCTTAAGAGCTTTATGTTCCCATCCCGTAACTACTGGTCAAGCATAGCATATACCTTGCCCATTGGGTACTGGAATGATATTGTTGATGTAAAGCTTTGTGAACTATCATTCCTTGGCTTCTTGTTGTTTCAAGAACTTTCTTCTTGGGTTGAGCTAATAGATGTTGCTTGTTTCTCAAATCTCCTACCTTCTATCAGTTGTCATGCAATAGAATTAAGGTTTTCAAGGTAGATGGCATACTCAGTGAACATCCCCTAAATGCAAATCTTCACCATTTCCTTTTCGTTAGACACATCTTGGATGTCCAAGGCACGCTCTCTGAAACGCTCTATGTAATTCATCAAATCTTCCTTCAAGTTTTATCACATTCTTCCCATATCTGTAATCGTGATCCGTTCTTGAGTGGAAAAGAATTCATATAGGAAAAGCCTGCACATAGTTCCCCATGAATCAATCGATCCCGAAGGGCGGTTAACATTCCAGCTGTATGCCTTCTCTGTCAATGATTTAGAGAATTCTCTAAGCTTTAGGTCATCATCAAGCCTATAAAGCTCTAAGGTTTCAATAAACTTTAGCAAATGTTCTTTCGCACTTCCTTTTTGCCATTGAACAGCATGAATTTAGGACTTACATAGTCCTTAAGATATGACTTTGCTGCGATGCGTTGGTGATATGGGAGTTTTAACTCTAGTACTCCCATAAACGACCAAGTTTGTATTTTCCTCATAGAAATGTCCAAGTCTTCCCTTCTTATAAAGGAAGTCCTTAAAGCAAAGGCTGTGGACACAAGTAGTAGAGCAAGAGCAACATTGACATGAGAAGTAGATCTACCCAAGATTGGGATGGTAGGATTAGATAGAGGAGCAAGCACGCATGAAGATAAAGAGCCACCTAACTGGACTCTTACATTCTCTGTTACAAGGGTCGGTTATTGTATAGGTTTTGGTGGAGGGGCTTCATCACCACCTCCTTGATGGAGATCTTCCTCAACAATAGGAGGATTAGCTGGTTAAGCTAAAGTAGTGGCGCCTAGCTATTTAGCAAATATAGGATTTGGTAAAGCCATACCTTGTTGCGTAATAGCAGTGGTAGCCATCCCGGTAAAGATGAGTTAGAACATTTCCATGAACTGGCTTAAAGCCTTTGTGGCTTCCTACATTGCTCGCATTGTCTATATGGGATCTAGAGGAGCCTAAGGTACTAAATGGTCTTAGCTTGTATTCTCAAGCAGTAGAAGTGGATTCTAATCAATAAGCTCAACGTTAATGTTAAGCTCATGGGATGTGGAATCAGACGTATAAGTTGTTCTCTTCGTAGGAGGTACCATGTCTTTACAATAACTCTTCCCCGGTAAAGTCGCTAAAATGTAGATGTAAGGGTTCGATTAAAGTAATCATGTACATGCTATGTAAGTAACGCACTACATGTAGCTTCAAAGAAGTGAAGTAAGACTGTCACCTAAAAGGATAATTAGGTGAAAATAAGGTAAAGATGAGAAATAGGTAATCTCAATGTCTCAAATGTATAAGTAATAGATAAGGCAGCCTTAAGGGATCTAAGGCATTCACCTTATAACTTGAGCAAATAAGATCAGTTATTTGCCTAAATCACTTGTTTAATCTTAGAGAGCAAAGATTTCTCAAAGCGCTTTGCTAAGCAACTAGCCAAAACAATAGCCAACAGTAAGAGCAAGGAAATAAAGGTAAAAAGTACGTTATTTACAACCCAAGAGACCTTGTTTATGTTACATCCTGACTTAGCATAGAATGCACCATCACACAGGAATACTTGTTGAAAACTTAACTAACCTACTCATTTATCAAAAGACAATATTGTTTACATGATAAGGGGTTTCTACATCGAAGTTCAACTGGATATTCTATAGCAACTTATGTATACACCATAATATTTACACCAAAACATGAACTAGCTTTTTCCTTTGTTGTCTTCACAATAATAAGATTCCCAAGTTAATAGTCACTAACTCCAACTCACGCTCTCAATATATATATTCCTCCTTAGTGTTGGCCCCTTTACGATGTAGTTAACCTAAGGATAAAACATTTTATCCCCTTAACTACTAAAGCTGAGTGACAGTAGATAACAAATAAAATAATATAAACAATATGATAGACATTATTGCATATCACAACTGAAACATTTCGATCATAACCCGCAAGTTCAACTTCACACATGCATTCACCCAATTGGGCATTTATTGCTCACAATGCAACATGCTATACTTATCTACGTAGCATGCATCGGTACCAATATCTTATGCCCTCCAATCTTCTTCCAGTTAGTCAACATAGCTAAGTATCTGGATACAACATCAAGGAACCTATGGGCAACAAGGAGTTGCCTGGGAGTAGGACCCCCACTAAATTGGACTACATGCTGTCGTCTACCATTATCAAAAAGGACAACAAAGAGCTGCTTGGGAGTAGAACCCCTAACTTTGTTTTACAAAATTAAACTACACACTTTAGTTCACCAAATCAAAGTGGTAACACTACCAAATTAGACCACTAACTATAGTCTACCAAATCTAACTATCAAAATAGTCACAATGTTCAAGCAATGCAATCTATATGCTTCCAAAAACTGAGTTCATAAAGCCATGCTTTTTCCATAATCACTTAGAAGTCTCATTTTGAAAGTTCTGACCCATAAGTCCCTTTTTATGTTATGTCATGCCATAATATGCAATAACAACTCAAGTGTATCACTCAATACAATTGGTCTTTCAGTTCTATTCAACATAGTAATTTTATTCTAGTTTTCAAACTCTCCCTAGCATAATTCTAATATTTTACTTAGGGTTCACTTTAATGAACACCTAAAAGATTGAGTTAGCAATCACTCAACTTCCCTAATCAACACAATCATTCATAAGCACAAATCATCACCCAACATAATAACATAACAGTTAACCAAGATACAGTTATTATCATTCAAAATCACCACATCAGTATCCACTATAGTAGTACATCAATTCACCCAAGATATACCTATATTCAATCAATATAGCATCAAACAACATACAGTGTTATGAGTAATAATATATCTACTCCAAGCATGAGTTAGATTTACTTACCTAAACTTAGTAATAGTGCAAAATCCTAAACTCCGCCACGTAGTCCTTCCTTACTTATCACACCTATGAAAATATAAACATGGTCTCCAAATCAAGTACCAGTCGAATGCAAATTCTCATAAATTTCCTTACGATGCCTTTAAACTTCATTTGACCGTATCTTACTCATTTCCTATCCGATTTCAATAAACTTTATGTCATCACAATCATTGTTAAAAATACTATTGAGATATCTTAAAAACCAAGTCTATCAATATTATCAAAAGTCCAAAAATACCATTTTCTCATTATGATTTGACTGTACACTATTCAAACTACGTAATTGACCCGAGTAAGTTTTAGTACTGAACTAAAAACCCTAAAAATCACACTTTCCAAACTTGTCCAACAACCCTTAATATACCCTAAAGTGTTCATTTTACATGAATTTGACAAGTATTTTACTAGTATTAATTACTATATTACATATTAAACCAATATATAAGCTTATATTAGGAAAAATATGTAATAAATAGTAAACAAGCTCGATTAATTTCAAGAAAAATCCTATATAATTACAAAAATATGTAGTTTAATTATCAATCATCAATTATACTAAACTAGCTATTATTAATTTCTACTAAAATAGCGGTTTTAGTTCGGAATTACGAAAAATTAAGGAAAATAAACAAATTTATGTGTGAGATAGAAATTAAATATTCCAAATATCAATATAAACATCCATAAGTCTAAACATGTAGAGCTCATTCATTAATTTCATAAAAAACTAATTATTTCAATAATTCAGTAAAACTGGCAATTTTATTCAAAATAATTATAAGAAATAGTAAACATGCTTAATTTTAAAAATTCTTGTTACCACAATTAAATATATATATATATATATATATATATATTAGGTGTACTATATACAAAAAATTGAGCTTAAAACAACATCATCTAATATTTATAAAAATTTATTTAATTTTCACCCAAACAGGTCATTTTCTTAAGGAATCCATATTTCTACCAATTATTTAATTAAAATAAAATTACTGCATTAATCTACACCTAAAATAATCCTAGAAAACCAATTTTCATAATTAATTGACAACATTTGATATTTTTAGTAAATTAAATAAATCATGGACAAAAAATTAGTTCACATAAACCGACCATCTCTGACCACCACCTAGCTGCTGCACCTCGTTGAAACACCTCCTCCAGCCACCCTCTATTGGACCTCCAAGTCAAGTTGTAGTTTGNTACAAAAATTGAGCTTAAAACAACATCATCTAATATTTATAAAAATTTATTTAATTTTCACCCAAACAGGTCATTTTCTTAAGGAATCCATATTTCTACCAATTATTTAATTAAAATAAAATTACTGCATTAATCTACACCTAAAATAATCCTAGAAAACCAATTTTCATAATTAATTGACAACATTTGATATTTTTAGTAAATTAAATAAATCATGGACAAAAAATTAGTTCACATAAACCGACCATCTCTGACCACCACCTAGCTGCTGCACCTCGTTGAAACACCTCCTCCAGCCACCCTCTATTGGACCTCCAAGTCAAGTTGTAGTTTGGTACACGAACCGTCTTAGACCTATTCTAACCCTATTTCTTGTTTTATTTTTATTTTAATTTTTCTAAATTTTTTTCTTTTATTTTCAAAGTTCCAAAATATTGAAATTGAGGGTTTAGGTCCTATTTATAGTTTTTGAAGTTTGCTTAATTAAATAGAATTTGGACATGTGTATGACACATGTCAATTTTTCATTTTCCTAAGTGACATGTGTCATCTCCTCATTAATCAAGCGTTAACTCACCATTTCTATTTAATCTTAGGTTAACACATCATTTGGTGACTCGTCCATTTAATTTTTTTATTAATTTTCCATTATTTTACCTAATTTTCATAATTTATTATAAATATAGGTATATATTTAATACATATAATGTATATTACATGTAAATACATATATATTATGTATAATTCAACTTTATTTATTATTTTTTAAGTTAATTAACTTATCTCTAATATCTCGCTATATCTAAAAGCTCGATTTCACGTTTATCAGCTTTATCAATAAATTGACGTTTTTCTCAAATTAATATTTTCATATAGCTTATTTTGAGAAATTGACTCTCCTTAAATTATTTTGTCTAACTTTTCTAAATTTACTGTGAAGTTTGAAATAAAATAGATAATTTAGTTCGGTGCCCTAAATTTAGGAGCTCGAATCTTGAGGTTATTAAACTAGCTAGATAAAGTCGGGGTATTATAGTTTGGTTCACCTTAACAAAGAGTGGTTCCCAAGCAAGAGGATGAGTAAACTTTAGCCTAGGTTAGATTGTTCATTCAAGATTCTATAAAGAATCAATGACAATGCTAATGAGCTAGAATTGCCAAAAGGGTATGGAATATCACTGACCTTCAATGTCTTCAATTTAACACCTTATGTTCTTGAGAAAGGAACCAACCAAGATTTGAGGGCATATCTTAAATAACCTTGGGGAGCTAATGGAATACCGACTGTGGACGCTGCATCTTTGCCTCTTTATTTTCTTATTTTACTAATTCTAGGCCAGGTTTATAGAAAAAAAAATTAAAATATTAAAAAATACAAAAAAATTGAAAAAGTAAAAATATATAAAGTGTCAAAAGTGTTCGAATCAAGTTCCTTAGTCGTTTAAGGTTAAGTCAAGTAATAATAAAATATACATGTGGATTAATAAATTTAGAATCTTTAAGAAATTGGGCTTCGTTAGAAAAGAAAAAGTTTAATAAAATATTTGAGATCATAAAATAGATTTTTGTCAAATTTAAAAAATATTAACTAGACTAATTAAAATAACACTCAAAATTTGTTTAAGTTAAATTTGTGTTAGAAAATGTTTGGCATGTGTTTGTTGGGGTTATTTTAGTATATTTTGGGTCAATTTAAACAAGCTAAATCAAATTAGGCTAAGGTTTGAAAATAAAAATAAGTTAAGCCCATTTTAGAATGGTTAAGTATAATTTAAGTGCATTACTTATTGGGAAACTAAGCTTTGTTGAGCTGGCTAAGGTATCTATAAGGTTCATAAAAGGTCTCATGTTCGACTTCCCATTCACGCAACAACTGGTGCAATTTTTTCACCAAAATGTTCGAGCCATGTACCTTGCACGTGATAACATTATCTCCTTCTCCAACAGATAATGACGACTGACTACAAGAAATCCGGCGAGCTTCACACATATCTTATCTATTCATTTTCAAATCTTAGTTGTTTTTAATTGATTTTTATTAATGATTCGTTTTAACCAATTGCTTTGCATCAATAACACAAAATAAAAGATTTGATCAAATTGAATCTTAATCAAGTCCATCAATGGTCAATTTTGGTGAGTTTGAGATTTAACTGTGATTTGGGATGATAAGCTACAAACTGAGATCGGGGAAACAAGGGAGGAGGCCATATTTAGAATCTTTTTTCATCATCCCCATCTTCATATGCCCATTACCAACCATGCACAACCAGTAACACATCAGACCCATACCTAGTCCTACATGCCCAATACAAAGCACCATCCATGCATACATACAGCAACCAACACCTTCTATCCTCACTCTCTTAACTACTGTCATCGCACCACCATCGCACATATAGTAGGCATGACACACAAATCACCCATAATCCCCTACTCCTCTCTCTCACCCACTCAACCGCTCCTATGCAACTAGCAGACACACTCACCACCACCACAAATGCAACAATCACCACTCAAACCCCACTCTCTTTCACGTGACTTCCATCTATGACCAAAGCTCCACAATCTACAACATACCCGACAACCATCCTTAACCCTCTTTTTTATTCTCATACCCTCTCACATAACAACACCTAATCGACCCCTAGCCACCATAGCACCCACTTCGCACAACTAACCCAACAACATCGACCAACCACCAACTTTGACCGCTAGACCTTCTTCTGCTACGACCATCCCAAGCCTATGTAACTTGAATCAACTTAAACAATAACTAAACACTACAGCATTAGTGCTAAATTCAGTTTTGACAATCGCTTCCTCATAGAAGTGTGATCACTCGAAAGATTTGGCACTTGAAATGCTCCGTGCGACAAAGGGTAGAAGTTGTTGTTGCAAACTAACACTCCATCCGACTCGAATTCCTCCAAATCCATCTAACTCGACCTACGCGCTCTTCTTGGTTTAGAATCGACTCGCGTATAGCTTAGGTAGGTATAAAGTGTTATTTTTTATTTTTATTTCTTTTTTTTTTTCTAAAGTTTCATAATATTAGTTTCTTATCGATTTGCTTTTATTGACTTTACTTTTCTTTTAATGCAAGTCCTTAATTTTAGCTTAATTATTAATTTTTATAAAATTACATGATTAGGATAGCCTTTTTACATTAGTACTAACATGTGTATTTTTGTAGGGTTTACATTAATAATTGAGTCTTTTATGTCATTTGCATAAATAGTAGTTTTAAACATAAATTGCATATTTTCATAAAAATTGCATTATCTTTTTTAAAAAAATTGCATTATTTTCACAAGACTTGCAATTTTAGATACAATTGCATATTTTTCTCAAAATTCATATTTTTAGTTGAGATGTAAATCTAAGTTGCATATTTTAATATTTGATTAAATTAGCATTTTTAGGTATTTAAGTGATTTTTTCTAAAAGATTTGTTTTTCATATCACTTAGTTGGTTTTTTCATGAAATAAAATCTTCAATTTTGTTTTTTTCCAAAAAATAGGTTTTAGGGCTTATTCAAAAATTAGACAAATAAAAATTAGTTCTTCTAGAGATTTTTCTTAATAAAAATAAATTGCTTAAGAAATGTAAACTTAGCCTGTTCCATAAATAAAATTCATCAACCCATTAAATCTTTTCTAAAAAAATGACAACTACGGTCGGTTTGATCTCGATTAGCGAGTACATAAGAAACTCCACTACAAGCGTAAATATAATATTTTGTTTTCTATTCATCTTTTTAGGGAAAATTCGTAATAAAAAATATAAAAAAATAATTTTTGTACATTTCTACATTTTTGCATATTTTTATATGTTTAGAAAAATTTTAAAAATAAAGTCCCATTAGTACTTTTTTTTAGATTTTTACATAGTGACTTTGTCTTAATATATTAGCCTCCGAACCTAGTTGTCTAGTTAAATCTTTTTGGAAATTATTTTTTTGGAAAATTCGTGAACTAGTAGCTAAATTAGGGTTTTTCTCACTAAAAAATCCTAATTTAACTTTTTACTAATTTAACCAATTAGTGAACTCAAGTTATTCTTCAAAATATATTTTTGAAACATTTTTTAAAGAAATTTGTTTTTACTTAATTTTATGTCAAATAACTTATATTAAATGGGCTAGGCTTAGTATAGGTTAAATTAAAGAAAATCAAAATAAGGATTAATAAAATTAGTGACTCCACTAGAGAGGCTTAATGGGTTAGCCATATATGAATTTTAGAAAATTAATTAATGAGCCTTAATTTTTTTTAATTTTTATTATATATTATTGCATATAGTTGTACTGACTTGGTTTTATTGATACAAGTCCACTAGAAAGAAGTCAACCCAATAGGCCTAATGTTTAAGGAATTTGGGGGGTTATTTTATTTTATTTTTTTTTCAAGAATCATACGTGTATGCTAATATGTGGTCAAACCAGAACCACCTTAGGAACCTAGGATAAGTTGCCATTATGTAACCCTCAAGTCACTAAGATCTTTATTCTTACTTGGTAGTGATAAGTAAGCTCACTCATGCGTCGATGTAACCAACTAAGTGTTTCTCTAGGAATGCTTAAAGCTATAAAGCTTAAGACTTGTAAACCCCACTCTCTTACATGATCTTAAAATAAAAGGGGTAAATAATTTTTAAATTATAAGAGCTTGAAAAGAATTATTATAACTCATGGTTAATCGGACCTCTATTTTCAAAAACTATATTAATCAACACACTTGTATATATAAGTGCCCATGAACTCCATTTTCAAAAATTTAATTTCCAAAATTCACACACTTATATATGTAAGTATGCATGAATATTAACCACAAGCTTATAGTAATTCATTCCTATTATTTATTAATTACCGTTTCTTATTGCATTATATGCGTGTGCTACATATTGCATCAATTTTTATTTGTATTTTGATTTGTATATGTTATTTCTATATGTATATATATATATTTCATTTTCACTTGTGTTATAGACTATTTTCTTTAAATATTGTCTTATAATATTGTTTTAGGTATCATAGTTTTTCTTTATGTATCACAAGTAAAAAGTTGTGCAATAGAAGGTCAAGATAGAACCATTAAATCTTTTATAGGGTAGCGAATGAATATTGGTGCAACATTTTTCAAAAAATAAATAGAATAAATAGGGGCAAAGATTGGCAACTTTATTATTTTCCCATAGGATAGTGGTTGTATAATATTTCCATGTATCCCTTTACATTTAAATAATGTTTTCTCATAATTTATTATATGGTATTTGTTTTTGTAAGATTTTCCTTATACTTTATCCCCACTTGTACTTATAGGAAAATTGTAAACTCAATAAAAGTCTAGCCAACTTGTAATTTAATTGATATATATATGGGATTTTTATTAAGGTTGCAACTTAGAAAAATTTTAAAATAATTGTCGCATTATTATTCTATTGTTAGCCTCTGCATTTGCATCTATATGCTATTGTTCTAGTCATTATTTGTTCATATGCTCCCTCTTTATTATAATTTTTGATACATCTAATGTCCATAATATGTACATGCACAAGTGTAAATAAAAGTAAAATTTTCTCATTAAGCTTGTAAAATAATTAATGTCCCTTGAGTTATGAATTGTCATTGTTATGTTCCCCATAATCCAATGTTACCCCTGTAAAATAATCAACTCTTTTAAGAAAATTTTCTCATTAGGCTTGTAAAATAATTAATGTCCCTTGAGTTATGAATTGTCATTGTTATGTTCCCCATAATCTAATGTTACCCCTGTAAAATAATCATCTCTTTTATCATCGGTCATCATCTTTGTAATCAGTCTTCTGTTACCTCCATAGTGAAACCCTTTAGTTTACCAATGCTTTAGGAAGTAGCAATAATTTAATTATCTTCTTAGGCTAGTCTTTTCCATGTTATCATAATATTACCACCTTCCCATGATTTAATGTCACCCTTGTAAAATAATCACTTTATCCATCTTTCATAGGTTATCATCTTTATAATAAATCCTATCATTCATGTTTCCTTGTAGTCTTGTCATCATGGTAGTCAACTTTATTCATTCTTTTGAATATGTTAGTGATCTAGTCATCCGTATCATAAGTGCCTCTTTGACTTTCATTAACAAAATAGCTTTTCCCAAAAAGTTTTTAAGTCTTCTAAATAATTCTTGCATCGCAACTAACTGTTTCCTTAGGTTCACTCTTTTCTTATACCACCTTTTGTAAATTAATCACTTTACCAACCTTTTGCACATATGCTAAGCACCCTAGTGTCGACCTGTTATGTGCCAAGAACTCAATTGCCTACCTAGCAAGTGTCGAGAACTTGAAAGTTGATCTCCCTACTTCTCCTCTTTATCGACCTGTTGCTACCTCCAAACAGCTTAGCCCTAATAGTTCTCTACTTAATGTATAGATGCAATAACAACTCGCCACCTATCTTCACTTTTTATGGCATTAGACTACATTCTCTTTACCTTAATTGTCTCATTTGCCTCTTTTAGCAATATACTAGGTGTCTTTATTCTTGTATTACCCTTTTATGTAATTTCAAGTATTTCCTTATTACCCTAAAAACTTACTATAAATGGTCATTTGTCATTTGCAGCCAAAATTATCTATCATCATCATACTACTTATGAATATTCCTCTTTGTATCCTTACGAGACAACCCTCTCTGAGCTCATATGTTACGCTCTTATGTAGTCTTACTAATAGCTTGACATTTGTGGCAAATGGATCATAACTCTTTGCTTGTGCATCATCTCAAGCTGAGACTAAGTCTTGTTAAGTTCGTTTGGTGCATCATATCCAATGAGCTGCTTCACAAAGTTGAAATTGCCGAACCATTCCATTTCATGCTTCTTCAATATCTTAAAGGACCCATCAAGCTCAATACGATAAGACCTTTTGATAACTTAGCTCCAAGGCACATCACATTTCACCTCATCCCTATATCTATCCCCAATAAAGATTGGCACCCTGACTTGCTCGATAATAAGAAGTCTTCCTTTCTCATTAAGCCAATGTATCTTGTAAGGTTTAAGATGAGAACCGATCGATAACTTTAAAGCCTTCACTACTCCTTATGCTATTACATTGGTATAACTCCCTCCATCAATGATCAAAGTACACAAGTTGCCATTCACTTGGCAGTTTATGTAAAAGAGATTCTCCCTCTATTCATTCTTATCAGTAGTAAAGGTACTAAGAGATCTTCGAACAACCATGCCATATTCTCTTAATTTAGGTTGGATTAGGGTGTCAAAATCCTCTTGAAACTAATCCAATAGATTCCCAACATCTATTCTTTCCCTTCACTTGCACTTTCCACTTTGATTTGTAGAGTCTCACCATGGTCATTACACGTCTCTTCGGACACTAACTATCAACATGTCCAAAACTAAGACATTTGAAACACTTAATTTCTCTTATCTTCCATCCTAAGCTCTAAACTTGCACTTTAATGTGCTCAGTCCCTCAAGGAGCTCAAAGCTCATACTTGTCATACTCAAGAAACTTCTCATCCCCATCTGCACCATCTTTTATGTCCTCAACTTCTCTTAACTTAAGTCTTCATCGTGCATGTCCTTTAGCTCGAATTTCAATTCCTTACCCTCTCAACCTGTCTTCTGGGTCTGTTGTTTAATACAACCATGATTAAGAGCATCACTCTTAACATCACCTATCTCTCCTTATACACTAGGATTTAGCATTCTCACAACGAGACTTCAACAAATTCACAACCCAACAAAAGATTCTACACAATATTACTAAGCACTATATCAAATAACAACTTTAACACTTGCTTTATTTTGCAGCAGAGAAAATAGAGTACAACAAAGTTTGCAAATTACTTCAAGAACCAGTTACAACAAACACTTAGCTATCGATTGTAACCTCAAGCTTTGATACCAAAATAAGTATGATGTACTTAGAAGCTTAGTTATCATTAAAGCTTACCATAAGATTATAAATGGATCCTTCCAGATGTCAAAGAAATGGGGAAATGGTTGATTGGCATGTACAATAGCTTCATGAAGCTGCTCGCCAAATATAACCCACTAACAAACATAACACAACATGACTCAACTCTCACTTAATATGACAGACAAACAAAAATTAAGGTCTACTTGCCACTAACCTCAAGTTACCAATAAAATTAGATAAGAGTGTCAAGGTTGTCATTTAGAGAGGGTTATCCCACGAGAATAGGAAAGGAATATTTATTAACAATCTTGTAAGATGATCATTTTGGCTACAATGGATAAGGACTATTTGTAGTAAGCCCTTAGGGTTACAAACATATGTGTGAAATGACATAAAAGGTAATACGAAATAAAGAAATCCTAGTACAATGCAAAAGTGGTAAATGAGACAAATAAGATCAAGAGAATATAGTACATTGTTGGAAAAAGAGATTGACAGGTGACATGTTATTATTACAACCCTACTGAAGATGATAAGGTATTAGAGCGCTACCGTCGGGCTATTCTGATGAGACAACAATTCGGCAAAGTAGGGTACGATAGAGTGGCCTAAGAGAGCTCAAGAGTCAGTGTTAAGGAGCTCAACCTTGGCATTGGGCAAGTTGGTATTTAGGTTCTTAGCATTTGACAAGTAGGCATTAAGATGCTCGACATCTAGGTAAGGGACTAAGTAGAGCAAAGTGTATCCAAGCTTGGCACTCAGGGGGTTCAGTAGCCTACTGTCTTGATACTGAAGTTCATCATGGTCAAGCTAAGACGTTTGAATCCTCCTGACAAGACCTTGTAAGCCATTAAGACAAGCTTGAGTAATAGCTCTTGAGGCCGGCGGCCCATCACGTCCCCTTCAATACTATCCTTAGATAATGACCAATGTGATGCCACAAAGCCTTGAAAATTAAGATGGTCCGGCCACATTGGTTAGAAATGAAAAGGTCTATGATCTTTTAGGCCCATTCTGACATTTAGGCGAGCAAATAAAAGAAGTTTCTTTCATGAATTGTTGAAAACAAAAAGAAGTTCATCAAAATTTAAGATTCAAGACCTAACAAATCAAATAATTCAATGGTCCGGCCACATTGGTTAGAAATGAAAAGGTCTATGATCTTTCAAGCCCATTCTGACATTTAGGCGAGCAAATAAAAGAAGTTTCTTTCATGAATTGTTGAAAACAAAAAGAAGTTCATCAAAATTTAAGATTCAAGACCTAACAAATCAAATAATTCAATGGTCCGACGTGTATGCTGACAATTGATAAACTTTAGTTTCCATGTAAATGGTTCTCCATTCAACATTGGCCCATGCTCCATCAATTCTCAATTGAATAAGATCTACAATGTTATGGGATCTTTTCAACATGTGTATCTAGTCCCCACATATCCTAGATCTTGGTACTTCCTCACCCTAAATTGAACAATGTTTCCACCTCCTCACTTCTCATCATTCAACGACACTTCCTTAAAATTTCCTATAAGCATCCAAGGACTAGATATTCCTCTTGCCAAGTCTCTAAGCTCATGCCATAGATTTTGCGGATAGTGTAATTTGGACTCGCATAGATACTAGAAATAAACCAACAGAGATTAGAAGAGATTACCTCCACTTGTGCTACAATCTGTTTCTGGGATACACGATGGTTCCAAATTAGCACTGGGTTCAAGTTCCACAATAACATGATGCCTCCGCTCATTCCCATAGCTTTAGCACATATCATGTCCGAGAATCCCAGTGTTTGCCTCAAGTTTTAACACCCTCTAGGTTGAGCTTAGTTTCGGTTAGCACCCCTACTTGCAACTCGTACTTTTAATCAAATCTCTGTTAACCTATTGTCTTGCTTGAGAGGATGCTCCTCGAGCATTCCAAGCCAGAATCTTAAAGGTTTGGGGACTCATATTTGATGATGACGTATCCATCAACTCCGGATTAGCAAGCTTATGCCGAAATTCAAATCATTCTGATTCCGGTGCCATATTGCCCTCTAGCTGGACTCTGACATTCCATTTGCATGGTCGGAATGTTGTTTGAGCCATCACCATTGCTGTTTGTGTCGCCGAAAGGATGGTGTAGTTTCGAATGTCCTCGAATTCCGGTATGAAGAAGGGCACCCTCTGTATGTCCAGTCTCTCTGTTCTGTTGGACATGATAAATTCTGCTATACCCTTGCAGGTCACCTCCAAAAGAGTTAGGAAATCCGCATTTAACATTTGTTGTTGAGCCATCGGCATTCGGATGAAAACTGTGCCCTCGTCCCTACCCACTGCCATTCTCTGCTGTGTCAAGTAAATAAGACGACGTCTGTACTTCACTTCCGGGGCCTTGTTGCGTTACCTCGATTTAGATCACTTCCACAAACAGCCTGAAGACCTCCGCTCCTTCTGGATCTGCCATAGTTGAGAGTCCACATGCGTTTTAGGTGGTTCCTCCTGTCCGGTAGCAGCAGTAGGACGAATTCTATCTCTACTACTCCGTCCGTTTTGTCTGGCAAGTCGCTTAATCGATGGCTTTTTTGCACCGTTACTCGTTTGTCTAAACGTAAAGGTTGATGTTTCTAAACTCTGGTTCTCTCTTCCCTCATAATTTTTAACTGCCTTATGAGACGCGTCTGTTTGGGAAGGAATGGATACGCCTTCAACCGCCACATCTTTAAAAATCTTTTCATTAATTCGCACCCTAACGTGAGCATTCACTACCGACATCAGGATACGTTTATCTTTGGATGATTCAAACTTTCTACTATTATTAAACGCTTTCTCGTTTCCAACCGAAGACTTAGAGTGCTAATTTCCCTTTCTTTTTTTTAGTTAACCTCTTTTCTATCGCCCTATTTACGGCCAACAGAACCAGAGCGTTGTGTCCTTCCAACTCGACGTTTAGCTCTCACCTATGTCCATCCTTGACCCTTACTCGAGTCTTGTGCCACTTCTTCCTCTTTCTCTTCATTCCTCTCTTCAAACTCATTCTCCGTATTCTATCCCTTTGGGTTAACGTCCTCAGCCGCATTAATCACATCTTTCCCCTTCCCGCTATCCTCCTGTAGAGAAGTGTCAATAGAGGTAGGTTGAGCATCATTTCCTGTACGTTGCTTTTTGGAGCATTGAAAATTATTGTGATTACCTGTACACATGTGCGAGCAAACCGGCCATGCTCCATGTAGGCACTAGTCCTATCTTCTCACAAATCCTCTTGACATCCATCGAGGAGAAAAGTTCTATAGGTAGTAGACCTGCAATGCGTACCCATATAGCCATGGCATTAAATTCTGAAATCTTCAGCTTGAAATTTGGTTCTCATTGTTTTTAAGTCTAGATAAAATCCATTTACCAAGTAGGGTCTATTCCTTATAATCTATTAATAGTCCTCCGAACTATTTAGAGCAATAACATAAATACCAGCTCCTACGCGAATCAATTTGAATTTTAGTATTGCTGCCCACATTTTATTCGACTTAGTGTTAATGATTTTAAATCCTAGGTTGGGTCCCATTAACTTGGCAATTAGGGCATGACGCTAAGGAGCATAGATCATATCTTTTTCGATATTGGTAAAATTAACATAGCAACATCTGTCCTCTGCATTCTGATTTAGACAGTCTTCCTCTAATTTTGATTCATTCGATTGAATATCATGATCCATGGATGTGTTCACCGTTGATTTCCCGAAACAGAATTTTTCGTAACCCCATATTATTCGATAGAGTGTCCTTGAACGAGAATTTCCCCCATGTTTTCTACATGCTAGCATTCTCCTCATGATCCTTCGCAATGACAGCCTTCTGATTATAATCATCCCCGATTACAAGCCTTTTACGACTTCTCCAAAACCGATCACTTTCAATGTCCTTATCTCCTCTAAAGTTGACCTCCATCTACTCGTTGTAATATCTTTTAAGTTATTTTGCACTACAATTATCCTTAAAGGTCATTTGTAGTTTAACAAACAAAGAAAGCAAGCAAAAATATTACAAACGGGCCCTAAGGCTCTAAGGGAAAAAAGTCATCACTCTTGTATAGATAGAACCTGTGCTGAAACCCCTCATACGAGTTGGGCAAAAAGATTGATGTACATAGGGGTTTAACCTGTATAAACCAACTCCAAAGCAAAATACCGCTACCACCAATCATCACTATTGCTACTGCCGCCGCCGCCGCCGCTGCCGCCGCTACCAACCATCACCATCACCACTGTTGTCATCACCATCACTAGCATTGCCATTAACAACTACCAACACTACCACTCACCACTATTGCCAACCACTACCGTTGCCGACCACTATCACTATTATCTATTACTTTAAGGTTGGTTAAGAAAAAAAATGAAGCAATAATAATTTAATTATTAAAGTTCTATTATGTGTCTATTTTTATATTGCTTATAAATCAACTAAACAAAAATAATAAGTATTACATCTTTATTTTATTTCTTATGAATTTCAATTTCATTTCTCCTCACTCCATTTAGTAAAGTGAACAAACTAAAAGTGGTAAGAACTAAGAAGTGATGACAATCGATTTATGTTTTTATGATGAGATAGATAAATGAGGATTCGATTGTGGAGTGTGTAAAAGAAAATTATATTAGGTAGTACTAATATTTATAGGTGAGCACAGTTCAATTCGATACGGTTCACCTTCTTTTACCAAATCGAACCTAAAAATAGTAGTTTGGTTTTTTTCTAAATCAAACTTAACTATATGGTTCGGTTTGTAAATTTTTTAAACTTTGAAATAAACGGCTTGGTTTGCAGTTTAAACCTTTTTTTTTAAACAAAAAATTATAAAGTTCAATACCAAATAGTATTACATTATATTTTAGAAACTAAACACTAAATAGTTTATGGATAGTTACTAATTCAAGGACAACATCCAGTTGCACCATAAATACGAAAAGGATCGTTGGAACAATAACGAGATTCAAAACCCCAAGTTCGCCCTAATATATTGCACATTACACCCCTTTTCTTTTTCTTTTTTTTTTCTAGACAAACTTCTATTGTCTAGGGTCTAAATACCCAACAAACGCAGTACAGCCTAATGAAATGCTTTCTATACAGAAACGAAAAGAAATCACTATTATTCTATATCAGTAATTTCCAGACTTTGCTGATGACAAACCATCATAAGAGAGTATCCCTAATCACAATCAACCAATAGAAAGTCTAATTTCGCTCTCCACGAATGCGACTAGCTTCAAGCTGTATGTCCTTAGCATGAGGGTAACCCTCTTGGCATGGGTCGCAACCTTTAGAATCACCGAATTTCGCAAGATATGAAATTTCTAAGGTTCCAAATTTCATACCTTCAGGTTCTAGCAAATGTTCTGTTTGGCATGCAATTCTAGATACCATAGAAATTAGCCTTCCCTCTTATGTATAAAAAAAAATCAGTGCGATTTGGTTCAAACGGAACCGAACTGATAACTGCGAACAAAATGAGTAATACCGAACCGAACTGCGAACAAAATGAGTAATACCGAACCGAACTGATAACTGAACCAAATTTTATAAAAACCGAATTTTTAACGGTTTTTTTACCCTCCCTTTTTAATATTATGGAATAAATTGCTTGAGACAAGAAATCACGTTAACCGATAAATGATCATAACGAAAAATAAACAGCAGAGAAACTAGTCTATCGTGATCATCAAATAAAAACCCAACATGACTAATTGCGGTAAGAGAGATACTAAGGAGACAACAACTTTGAAATCTGCAAAAAGTGCATATCCTGGATATCCGTACAAAGTCGGTAGATGAGTTTGGGTTTCACAACTAGAAAATATTCGAAAGCGGTTTACAACCGAATGTTCATCAGCCAAAGTACAGCCAGAAGACCTAAGAAATGATGTAATAACGTAATTTGCGACATAAATTGCAATTTCATGTTGGCCGAAGCAGTTGTTGAAGGCGATTGATCCGCAGATGACCAAGCCGTTGAAACAAGCTGGCTAGCAGATCATAAATCGAAAGACCGAACTAGGATTGTAACTCCTGAATTGATGTAGACGACCGAGCTGTTGTATCATACTGACCATCCGATCTTAAACCGAAATTCCTAACCAGTTGTTGAACAGCTTAATCCGAAGAAGCATTTGTTGCATCATCAAAAGTAATAACAAGCTGATCAGAGACAAAATGAGTTTTCAAGAATGTAGAATGGGCTATTTCTAGGCCTACCTTGCTTCTCGGTGAATTGTAAAAAGCTAGAGTCATCTAGAATCTATCCCTACTGACCAGACCTAGTGCTTTGAAAACAGCTACTCTATGTAAGCATAGTTGGCAGCAAAAGCAAACCTCTTTTGCTCATGAAATCTCTGTTTGATGGTTTTTTATTTTGCTTTTGGATCAATGATTTCGTCTAGCTCAAGCATGAAAGTGATATGAGCAAAAAAGTAAATTTTCGAAACATCAGAATGGGGAATAATGCTAGCTGCTCCAGTATGCTTCAATTCATTTGTACAATCAGCTGCACCGAAGTGGTTACTCAACTGAGACTTAAAAGCCAAATTAGGAAACTTGTGGATCAACATTGTAGCATGCATAGGGAAAGCGCGAACTGCCTTGACAAAAGTTATAGTATGAGGAGACGATCAATCTTATCAGATGGAGATTTTCTCAAATGAATTTGTTACTTCGTCACAAGACTCCTTATCCTCGTTTGACATCCTTGAGATGTTCTTGTTATCTGATCATCTCTGATGTTGCCTCCCATCAATCCAATCAAAACCAGATAAGAAATGTCCCTGATGATTTCAATTTTGTCTTTCGTTCCTGCCAATGCGGAAAAGGTTACTCAGAATCCCAGTAACATCAGCGCCTTCAAAAGCAAATGAACTGACATCAATATCACCGAGATCCATGACAAGAGAATTGACATCAGACAAACTATACAGAGTATTGAAAAAAATCTTCAAATGTGTTGAAAGTGTTTGAGCTTGTTGCCGTTTCCTTCTTCTGTCTAACATCAAAGCTTTCATAAGCAAATATACTAGCATCGATCTTACCAAGTGTTGAGAGGAGAGAACAGACATCAGGCAAACTAGTTACAGAATTATAAAATTCTTTGAACAACTCGAAAGTGTCTGAGGTTGCTTCCACTTTCTTCCTCTGTCTTCTAGACTTGAGGAAGCAGTCAAGATGATTGAAATTGAAATTTCAGGAGAGGTTGACGGTGTGTGTTAAAAAGGAATTCCAGGGGCATTCGTAACACCCAAAGCTTAATGGGTGATTAAATTCGTTTATAATTCCAATGGGAAAATAAAGGCTGTGCAACTTCTCCATGTATCCACTGGTGAAAAAATGCGTTCACATACAAGAAATGAACTCTTTAAGCATTGTTTTTCACGTGTTTCTGTCGTTCCCGGCGAGTCATTACATCTTCCCAGCAAAATTTATACCAGATATTTTCAATCTTTAAGTTTCGCTTCTTAGCCGATCAATCACCTAGCATCATATTCATTATATTTGTGAAACAAATGGAGTGCCTTCCGTGCATTCACTCAGTCACGAATTTCATTCCGTATCACCTCCTAGGCAGCATGTTAATGTATTCTTAAGACATTAAATAGCAATTATTTTATTTTATTTTTTTACTCCAATAATGATAACATTTCAACCAATATTATCAATTGACTCCTGCACTCCAACCCGATTTAACCTGACCTCACCATAAAGCCATTCTTGTTCCACCCTTATCTAACTCCAATCGAATCTAAGTCCACTAGTTTAACCTTTAACTTTCTCATATATTTGGATCAATTATTCAAGTTGGATTTAACAACATTGATTTCAATGATCTCATTATTTTTCTTTCTCTCTTTTTAAATTCACATGTCTTATTGTATTAAAGGATATTTCATTATGCTTTTTTCAATTTTTAATAATGCATAATCACTTTTTCACACTTTGTATGAATTTTTGGTTTGCATTTTCAATTTTAGATATCATTTTTTAGTTTTTTCTTTCATTATTTTATTCTCATTGTGATTTTTATGTTTGCACTATTATGAAAATTTTTAGTCACATTAGAGTCCTTAATGTTGTCTTCATGTTTATTTTTCGTATTGTCTTAGGCTGATATATTCAAGGTTGAAAATATTCATTCAAAATTGAGTCTCTTTTATTAGTGGTGTGTTTACTAAATAATTTAATGATTATAAAATAAGGTAGTTACTAAAATTACATTGGCTTTGTTTTTCTAGGGGATATCATGATATATTGTAAAGATATGAGAATCTTGATTTTGCATAATTAGTGATTCTAGAAGATGAGAATGAATAAGTAAGAGGGAAAAAAAAATCTCTAACCTATTTCTAATTCTCGTTTTTTTTCTATAGATAAAGCACCTCTTAAGTTTGATGATATTTTGTAAAATGACCTCTTACCTATTTGTGTTGTCCAAAATTTCATTGAGATAAGTTCTTTTAATGAAAAAGATTTCAATATCCTTCAAGACTGCTTACTTATGTTGAGATTGTATGAGAAGACATGAGATTGCTGAAAATCTTAGCACCATTTAGCTTATCAAGCATATCATCCAACCTTGAGATAAAATATCTATACTTAATCATTATCTTATTGACAACTCTATTATCTATACACATTCTCCAAGTACCATCTTTCTTTAGCATAAGTAACGCTGGAACAGCACATAAACTTAGACTCTCTCTCACATAACCCTATTCTAATAACTCTTTGATTTGTCTATATAGCTCGACCGCTTGCTCAAGATTCATCTAATAAGCAAGCTTATTAAGTAGAGTAACACCAGATATCAAGTCAATATAATGCTCAATTCCTTAGGAAGGTAGCAATCCTTTAGGCAACTAACAGATCAGCATACTCATCAAGTAACTCTTGAATCTCGTTAGGCAGCACTTGCTCCTTTAATTCCAACAATCTTCTAACTAACAAGGAGGTTGACTCATCAAACCTAATAGCCTCTCAGAGCTCAGAATGACTAAGAACCAAGGTCATCTTAGATCCTCAAGCTAGCTTGGCTTGCAATTTGCTCACTTAACTAAGGGTCATGGGGTTGAAAATGATCCTTCGCCCATCCTTCTAAAAGGCATATGTATTCTTGAACTCATCATGCATGACTTTACAATCAAACAATTAAGATCGGCCTAATAACATGTGAGATGCACACATAGGCAGTACATCATAATAAATTCCATCAAAGTAATTTCCAATCGAGATTGGCAACAGTATTTGTTGAGTAACATATAGTACTCTCTTTGCATTTAACCAATGTAACTTGTATGGTCGTGAATGTGATGAGGTCGGCAATTGGAGTTTTCAAACTAAATCAATAAATACAACATTGGTGTAACTTCCATTATATACAATGAGTACACATACTTAATCATTCACCTTGCATGTCATATGGAACAAGTTTTCCCGTTGTTCTTTCTCAACAAACAGTTCAAGGCTCAAAGCTTGTTAGATAACTAGGGTCAATTTGTCTAAGCCATCAACAACCACATTTTCTTCTATCAGTTCATTACACGCTTCAACTTCCTCCTCAAGTTCAATCTTCTCTTCAGTCTCTTCATCAGTACTATCCAGCTCAATATTTAGTACCTTACCTTTAATGACCATAGGACATTAGTTTGAATATTAGGCAGCCATGTGCTAAAAACCTTGGCACCTGAAGTACTTAATTTGACTTATCTTCCATCTTAATCCTTGCCCTTTCTCCAACGTCATCTTTGGTACCTAATTGTCAGTAGGTCAACTCTTCTGTTCAGTCATGGTAATAGTTCATCTATCTAACTTTATACTATAATGAGCTCGATAATTGCCTTGAATAGGTCAGCTCAGTTGAGGTCAAGTGGGTCTGTTTCTTCTTTGCTTTCTATACATTAGGAAATCGTTACGGCCTCATCTAAGGTGGTGAATTGATGAAGTTCTCCTACATCTTAAACCTCAGGCCTTAGCCTAGTAAGGAACTTAAATACTGTCTGTGTTGAAGGCTCACTGATCTCCCATTGAATCATGGGCATTTGAAATTCACGTAAGTACTCATCAACTGTTTAGCTTCCCTACTTCAATTCTTAGAGCCGAGCAAATGTATCTTACAAATAAGCATCCGACACAAACATTACTCTAAGAACTCTTTTCATCTCGAGCTAAGTACTAACTTCCCTATAGCCATCTCTTCGACACACATTTTGAAAGTTCCTCCACCACATTATAGCATACACAGAGATCTCTGCTATAGCCGTCCTCACCTTATCATGGTCCTCTTACCAATAATAGTCAAAGATTCGCTTAACCTTTTCTTCCTAATCTAGGTATTTATCAACATCTTCAGAACCATTGAAGCTCAAGTTCTGGAGCTTTATGTGATTAACAACTCAAGGTGTACAACCTCTCTCTTTTGCTTCATAGTGCTCTTCTCCATTTTCCATATCTACTTCACCTAAGCTGATCCCCATTCGCACATTTCCTCTTACTCCTCCACCTTAGTCTTATCTAGTTGGGAATTGTCTTCGGGTAGGTTGAAGATCTTGAGTGGCATTTCCAACTTCAAGGGTAGCTTAGGAAGTATTACAAACAACCTTAACAGGTTAGGAGGCTAATATATGAATAGCTTAGGTCAACTCGGCTATCATATGGGTTACTCCATCAAATTGTTCATCGAAATTTCTAAGGGTATTTTGAAGCTATTGACCAAAGTAGACAACACTGCTATCATTGTCTCTCATTACAACGTTTACACTCGAGTCAATCGTTGTTCCCAATTTAGCTTTAATTCACTTCAACAAGCAAATAGTAACTTCTTTCACTTGCTAAAAACAATACACACCACTTACCAATAGCCAACCTTTATGCTTAGTCAAGCTTCTTCGAACAAAACTCTCAAGTCTAAGAACAACTACACTTTGTTACAAGAATCAACATTACAACTAGCTCTATAGAACCTAAGATAATAATACTCTACTAACATTATGCTTTGTTTTCCAATGTGCTAAATAGAGTATACTAAATACAAAGAAGACATAGCTTCTGTTCTTTACTACTTAACACTACTACACACAACACAATTAATCACAACAATGCACGATACAATATAGTTTCAATAAAACACATGAAAGTAACTTACATAACATGAACCCACACTCTAATTTTAAGATAATACATCGCACCAAGGATAAACGAGGGCAACAATATTAGGAGTAAGTCTAAGCTCACAGAAAGCTTTAAAATGAAGGATGACAAATGTACCAAGTAAGCAAACTACAAACGACTCCAATGATATGACATACCAAGGAATCTTTATGGACTCACGAGCTAGTCGATATGATGCATAAATAGATCAATAAGGTCATTTGTCATCTAGTCTTACTCAAAGGTTAAGATAAAAATAAGGAGGAAAAAGTATGCTTAAAAGCTTTACACAAAAGGAGATTCAGTATATTCAATAATGTAAGATGATCATTGCGGCTGCATGTAAGAGGGTATATATACTTGAAATACTAAGGCAACATGCTAAATAAGGAAAAGAGAAAAAGGGTACTACCTAAAATAAGTAAAATACAAGAAATAAGTAAAGTACAATAGAAATTGCAGAAATAGAATCTTTGGTGCTAGATTCATTCATGTAGGGATCAGGGATACGTGGCTAGTGGTTACTAAATGAGCTCTTACAAAAACTGCTAGAAAAGTATGGTTAGACTTAGGGGTTGTCAAGCTAATTTGCGAGTGCTTCTGGGCTTGGTCAGTTCATACATGATCTTAATAACTTGGAACAGATATGGCTGGATTAGTGAGTAAGTTAGCCAAGTTATTAGCAGAGCAGTCCTTAGGTCAGCACTCAATCATTGTCAAACAGAAAGGGGTTCAGATGGGTGATTGTGGTAGACCAGCAGTTTGAAGTAGTTTAGATTCTTCAAGTATAGGTTAAGAGGAGAGGATGCGCTTTACCATATTCTCAAGTCTTCGAGTACGAGTTCGGGTCAAGGGTCCAATGGCTCTATCAATAACCCTCATCAACATAAAATCCATTAAGGACAACTTGAAACACAATGGGCTCAAAATAAGCATCTTAGGCATATAGCTTAGTGATCAAACTGAATCTTAATAGCTTGGATTATAGTGTAGTGATAAGTACATGTAATCAAGATAGTGCATCACCCATAATATAGGCACTCCCCTTTTTACACTCATGACATGCAAACTCTTATAGAAACTATACCCATTTAACCTGCCTTCATGAAAGCTTCTACTAACCCCTAAACTACTTCAACAACTCATTATCAGTATAAATGATAAACTCACAAGGAAGTAAGTAGTGTTGTCACATAATGAGAGCTTAGAACAAGGAATAGAACTCTTTATCGCACACATAGTAGTTTTGAGTAGCTCTACTAAGCTTTTCATTAAAGTATGCAATTGGTCTTCACTTTTGCATCAACGTGGCACCTATTCTAACACCTTATGCATCGCACTTCAATTGAAAGACTTCATCAAAGTTCGACAAGACTAATATTGAGGCCACGCTCAGCTTCTTTTTGATTTCATAAAAGCTTCTCTGGACTCATTTACTTCACTTGAACTCTATATCCTTCTTAGTCAGCTTAATTAGCGGCATTGCAATGCTATTAAAGCTATGAATGAACCAACTATAGAAAGATGTAAGCCCTTGAATACTTTTGACTTTAGCTACTGTTTATGTAGTTAGACACTCAAGCATAACCATGACCTTCTCCTCACCCACTCTAGCTCCTCCTTCAAATACAACAAATCACAGGAAGACCATCTCGATCTGATAGAACTACACTTCTTCAAGTTGCTATAGAGTTTCTAAGCTGATAGTACATCAAACACCAATCTTAGATGACCAACATGCTCCATCAAGTCTCTATTATAGACAAGTACGTCATTAAAGTAGACCACAATGCACTAGCTTAACAGATCATGTAGTATAATCTGCAAGCTTTTACTGTGCAAAATCATGATATAGCTCGAGGTGATTGTTGGTGGGCTAAAATTTTAGTTTTTGTTGCGACTGTCTGCTTTCAGGTTTTGTAATTTAACTTACAATTCCACTCTATTTTTGTTTCTTACATTTGATGAATTTGCTAGGCAACATTTGTTTGGTAAATTTGATGGGATGTTATAATTGCTGTATAATTATTGAGTCTGAGTTAAACTACTTGTTCAAATCACTAGCTACTGGGTTATGGGGGACCAAGATCATTTATCTACAGAGATTAATTGGAGAATTGCCCAAAATCATCCATCTGCAGAGATTACATGGAGAATCACCAGCTTTTCTAGCTTGATGGAGAGCGAGCTGTACTCGGATATGTTCATTGCGGTTGGTACAAAATGGTAATTAAATAGTTGTGATGATAATCATACTGCTTGCTAATTGAATAGTTTTGACATTGATTATGTTCTTCTATCATCTCATCAGTTTCTTCATAGTGTACACTCTTTGATGATTGAGCAGGAGGCTAATGGTTATTCCAAATGGAGACGGCACTGGACATTACTCAGTGTATTTGGAAGTTGCAGATTCAAAAACATTGCCAACCGGATGGAGCAGAGAAGCCATGATGTGCTTGACTTTGGTTAATCAGCACAATAGATCTCTCTCAATAGCTTGGAGTATTTTCTCATACCCTTCAATTTTGTCTTTTGGAACATGATGATATTTTCTCAAATTTAATATTAACTGGCTTTTATAATCAGACTTATTTGTGTATGATTGTATAATGGAACTTTTCTTGGATGAAATTTTGACATTTGAAAGCTCAAGATAACCTTGAAATTGGAGGAGTACTTTATTCTGCTTTATATGGTGGTTGGTCTTTTTATCAGGTTAATATGACACAAAGCATGATCTATCTGATACATTAATGGTTGACTACCTTTGGCAGTCCCCTTCTCATGCTGTGGTATCCACCTTTTTATTGAGATGATGGGAAATACTTTCCACTGGGATTCTTTACTCTCTTCCCTCTTTATATCATGCTTTCTTAAGGCATGATGCAGCCAGGCATGACAAGATTAAAAATAGTATAATAGCAAATTTATGGTGTCATAAGGTGGGGGTGCCTTCAACAGTATTTCCTTTTTGCTGTAATTCTTCTAATTAATGGGAAGGTTTCCTTTTCCAAAAGCTGCTTTTACTATAGGATAAGCTGCTTGGTCATGAATAACAGAGCCCTGATCAATCAGCGGTTTCTCTATACGGAGAGACTAGTTGAAGGAGGGTTAAAAATAGTTTAAAATTTAAATTGGCCCTATCTTAGAATCTTTGAGAGTTTACCTACACATAGAGATACCCTGGTTCAAACCCAGTAGCTTCTATTTTTGCACATTTCAAGATTCAAATGATCTAAGGTTTCATATTTTCTATTCAATTGTGGTGGCATTTATTCATTGGATGCTTAAATCTCATGGATTATTCTTGGTTAACTTTTATGTGCTATCACAGATTCATGTATACCTAATCACTAAAACAGAAAGTTGTTTTTCTTTTCCCTTTTCTTCTTCCTTTTTTTTTTTTTTCTTCAATTAACTGACTACAAATTCTATTCCAGAATTTGAAGATTGGACTAATTTCACTTCGGCAGAATACAATTGGGGTACTGACTTGCTGATATGTTTAAGTGAAATTCAAGACGTTTCAAGAGGATTTGTTGTTGACGACACTGTGGTGCTTGAAGCTAAGGTTGCAGTTGGAAGTGTACATCCTCCAATTATCATCAAAACTACACCTCTTGTTGCTCCAAGTGAGGCAGCTATATCTATGAATAGAATTGACACTTGCTTTGAGAGTTTGGAGGAATTTATTAATGGCGACACTGTCTCCACATTCAAAGAGAACTCAAACTCACAGGAAAACTTCCATTTGAATTTTGAAATTCCTAGCTTGAAAGATGCAGAGCCTGCTAAGCAGTCTCTCAAGAAATGCCTTTCTGATTCTTTTGAGCTAGATATGAAAGAGAGGCTTGCAAAGGCATTGTTGACTCTAAGCTTAGTGCCAGAAGGATTAACACCCGATCAACAAAAAACAGTATTATCATTTTGGGATAACTTTGATGATTTCACTTTGGACTTCTTATCCTTTGAGCAAGACAGTTCTGAATATGAGGTACAAAAATTATTGAAGGACAAATTGTTCGTGGCGATGAAAAAAAATCATGAGAAACATCTCACATTCAAATAGGCACATAGTGAACTTTGTAAGAAAGAGGAAGAGTTGAAGAAGAAGTTAGAGGATATATTGTCTGAGAAAGACGACCTTATGGATGATTGGGGATCGTTGTTGGTTGATTCTGAGAAGCTATGATCCAACTACAATATACAAGATAAGAAAGTTTCTGATGCAAAGGAAAAGAAGAGGACTGCTGAAGAAAGAATGTCACGCTCTACTGCTACGTGGGCCAACTTGAAAAAACAATTTGGATAGAAATGAGTAAACTTGGCAAGGTTTTTCTTTGATAACATTGATTCTGTGATGCAACTAATCTGCCTTTTGAATTTAGGGATTGTGCTACGAATATTTACTACATTGCTGTTGAGCACTCTTTTGTCTTCTTACTAATAATCACTTTTTGGTTGGATTGATTCTTAACATCTCTAATATCTCGTGGTCATTGCTTTAGTTCTCTCTGGTACATGCCTTACAGTATGCATAGTTCTGCATTCTCTATGCTGAGGAAGCCCGAAGACGTTCTCCATTTTTTCTATAAAGCTTTCTTACATCAAAACTGATGCAACAAGTGTAAAACAATCCATGTATGTAATTCTGTTACCCGTACTTGTGTGTTTCAACTCTTGTTGGTTGAATGGTACTTTTATTGTTAAATGGGGAAAAAAAAAATTTTACTACGGTTGTGAGCTTCAAATTTTTGTTAGTTGTGCAATTGATGTGGATTCCTGTGTTACAATAACATTGCAGACACCATTAGCCACTAAATTGATGTGTTTTAACTTGTTCTGGTTGCCATAAGGCCTGGTTTTTCATTGAAATGGTTGTCATAATTTTTTAATGCAGCATGTCATTGCCTAATTCTTAAAATATTTTATGAAGCTACAATGCACAATGATGATCTTACGCCACCTGGGCTTGCAACTAAAATTTTATTGCATGAGTGACAAAAGATTCATCTTTACTTTCTTCTCTACACAATATCCTTTACCTGCACTGAAGCCAAGATTCCAGTGGTGAGGTTTGCTCTTTGATTATCTGGAGTGCAAAATTAAAGCATCCCATTGTTATACTTTCGTACTAAGATTTCTACATAGGCTGGCTGGGAGAGAATTTTATTCATTGTTACACATCTTCTCTGTACTTAGCTATGATGGTATATGTAGAACACAAGATCCCCCTTAGCTTTGATTGGCCAATTCTCGAAGAATACTTCTATTTCCTTGGTGTAATCAGGTAAGTTTGCAGGTAAGTTTTGCTTATTGAATGAACACATTAGTTAGTAAAAGTTCTAGTTACAAATTTTTATTTCAATGTCGTATCCACTGTGTTGCTTGTTTGAGCTACTTTCCCTCGATTGTGTTTTCAGTGGCATTAGCTGGTTTCGGGCAATCCATTTACGTTGATGATGCATCCAAAACCCTTTTTCCACCTGTTGGCCGAGTTCTCGTGGAGATGGAGTTCTCAATATAGATTAGAATTAACAGTAAAGCGAGTCTTTCTGTTATTGACACTAAAAGATTAGATAAAAGGGTCTAATATTGCAATTACAGCTCAAAGATGGGTCATCATCAGGACTCTTGTCAACCCTTGAGAGATGACATAAGCTCCTATGAAGAAGAATCAATGGGAAATGCTTTTTGTCATGAAATAGGTGATATCAGACAATTAGGTAAGCATATAATTGCCATTTCAAATGATGGAGAAGGTGATTAATGGAGTCAGTTGTAGACCTTGTAAGGCAGTATCAGCCTTTGGTATTTCTCATTACAAAAGACAACGCAACTGGTGATCTGTTTTTAAATGAAAGTTCAGAATTATCTTATCAATGTGTGGCCATATGAAACTCAAAAAGATTTAGAGGAAAGCAAGTCTAGGACCTTTCTTTTCACTATGGGAATAGTGTCAAAGGAGGAAATATTCTAACTTGTCACTTGTAATGCATATGTGGTCTTGATGGAAACGTTTCTCTTCAAACTAGGGACGGATGAGAGGTAAGTAAAACACATGTAGAGTAATTGTTAACTGAGTATTATATAGATGAATATTTTGATTCTTCACTGATTTAAGTAGTAGCATAACACCAAAAGATTTTGCAACTCATATTCAATATTCTTTTCGTCAAAGATCAAGCAGTCTGATACGTAATAATTGAAGTTTGCCCAGAATGCAACGACTGCTTTTTGCACATCATGTGATAACCCATCCACGGCTAAGCTAAGAGTAGACAATGCTTCAGCGACAAGAAGTTTTTCTTTCATGTTCAGCTTAAAAAGATCATTTGGACCTTTCTTGAAGGGACTGCTTAGCCTGCTTTATCTCTTTCAAGAGATTTTGAACCTAAAATTTTCTCTGAACTCTTATCTTTCTTTGGTAGTGGTCCTTGACAAATTCCTCCAGACTTACAAAAAAAGGTGTCAAATATATTGACTGAGGTAGCACGCTGAAGATTTAAGGGAGTAATCCTAGGAACTACATCACTTGTGATCATACCAATGGTTGGAGGATTTACACTAATGACTTCAATGTCAGCTTCCACTACCAGGGTGTCATATAAAAGAAAGCCTCCTTTACTTAAAACGTATGAACTTCATGTTCTGTGGAGTTGAACTTGTGATGTTCTTCAGCGTTTTTAGGGAAGAATCAAGGCATCATTGTTAGATGCAACATTTAGGAAACTTCTCTGCTTGCAAATATTAGGATAAACTAAAAAGAAGTTGTTAAAGTAAGCAAATATGGATAAAAATTGCACAGGCCATAGCCAACCTTCCAACGAAACAATTTGCCTGATGAACAAAATCCACAGGGCTAAAACATGCACTCAATAAATGATGCAATTCATGAAGAAGAAATGTTATACCAGCTACCCTTACTGTTTATATAGTTTCTAAACAAGAAATTATAACCTGAAAGTCCCCACTATCCCAGCCAATTAGTGGATGTCTCAGCCATTTAGAGAGAGTCACACATCCATGTCTTCTGCAAACTCTCTTTTTTATTTTCTCTTAACATGTCATTTGCAAACTAATGTGCTGAACTCGAATTGAGCCCATCGTGCAGGACCAACAAAGAAATATCTTCTATGTGCCAATTTTATATGTGATATTTAAATTCAAACACCATCATCCAAAAGTTTCAAATCCATTCAATTTTTATACGCAGGATAGTCCTGAAGAGGGAAAAAAAAAATGTAGTTATATGGAAAAGTTTTGGAATTTTTCAAGTTCCAACAGTTTTAGAATGAGTGAAAATGGAAGGAAATACAAAATACAATCTATTATCGAGGGAGGTCTATCGTGCTGATTGAGATAGGTCAAGCTAAACCTAACTTCGCTTCTCCATTGAAGTGGTAATGTTCCATAATATGCAACAGTTAAGAACATGGAAGAATGTTTGTCATTTCTGGACAAATCTTTTGCGTTGTTTCTCAACAATACCCTGGTGTGGTTTCCCATAGGAAAAACCAATACTTTCCTGCTCAAAAGTTCGATTGATGTAGCCAAAAACGAGACGGTTTCATAATCACAATAATGCATTCACAGCATAATCTAGAATATAATTACCTCATAGCACTGCCTGCAACAGATGATCTGAGTAGTACTTGTACTCCGTCAACTAAGAAAAGCCAGTAATTGTCCATGTAAATGTTTTTGATGGATGAACATGGTTCCCCATAGCTTAGCCGCAATTCTCTCGCACAATTAGTTAATTAATTTTTCTTGGTCTACTGCCCAAAAAAAAAAAAAAAAAAAAAAAAAAAAGCCTTTAACATGCAAGAAATGAACTATTAAATACCGGTTCGCGTGTTTCTGACATTCAGAGCGAGTCATTACATCTTCCAGGCAAATCGGCTTCCTTAATACATTTACAAAGTTACTAACTCCGGTCACAACAAAATTTGAAAAACTATATTATTTTATTTTATTTGTTTTCGTTTCACAATTATAATAAAAATGATAATTAATGTATTAAAATTAAAAAATAAAAATTCACATACTTTTAAGAAAATAGATTTAATAAAAATATATTTTATATAGTAGAGATAATTATTTTAATTGATTTTTTTATAAATATAAATAAAATTTAATTTAATTTTATTGAGTATTTAATTTTAAAAAAGGAATATATGTAAAATGAAAATGGATAAGATGGAATTACAAGAGAATGAAAATGGGACTGGGTTCAATTCTCTCTAACATACTTATATGACGATGTGGAGGAAAACAAAGGGAATGCTAGTCAAAAATAAAAAAATTGTTAAGTAAGCTAATCACAAATAACAAATTGTTGAGTAACAAACTCAACAGTTGACAACATATCTATATAAGTCTTAACTTTTATATAAGTTGGTTGTGTCGAAAGCTATTGATTCAAATCCTGACAAAGTCCTTTCATCACATTTTAATAAATCATCTATTTGATGAGTTTTAGTCAAAGTTTAAACCCAAAAAGTAAGTATTACTTATATAACATTTAGAAATTTGAATTTTTAGATCAATTAATCATGATACTAACCTTATCAAAGACAATAAATATAATAACATCAAAGTACCAATAAAAGTTAATTACATGCATGGATTAGTTATGCTATAATAATATTACATAAAAACATGTCCCATCCAAACACTACATCTACATAAATATACATAAATTATATATATATAATATGTAATATCCAAATTGTTTAAATTTCTACATGGTCATTCCAATCCATTTAAGTAAGTCATAGGTTTCAGTTATGTCTCAACTCACAAGTGAAAAGAAAAAAGTATTAAGGTCATTACCACTAAAACCATGCAATCTAAAAATTTAAAATTATTGCTATAGTGTAACTTTTTCATTTATTACTCAACACTCCCCCTTAATTATGAATTGAGACTTTGATTAGCCCTATCAAGTGGATATCTTAATTTAATAGGAGTTAATTGACGATGTAAGAGTTTAAACCCCAAGCCTCATATTCTAATACCACGTAAGGTTAGCACCACAACTAATTTGAAAACTTAACTAAACTATTGTTATAAACATACAACTTTGCATATACTTATAAAGCTATAGTTACATTCTTCTATCTTATAAAAAAAATAATCGGAGTTTTAGACTCCACAACCTTCTTCTCCCTTAAAATACTTATATGTCATTATAATACTATATCTAATTTATTGAAACAAATTAGGAAGCATTTCATTGTAGGATTTTTTGAAATTTGGCTAAAAAAATACAATTAAACACTTTGCTATTATTTCTTTATATCTATATCCATACTATTAAACCAACACTCTTTACTCGAATCATATCCCCATTTAAGGATTAAATTCCCAAGTCCATGAACTATTTTGTTCAACGAATTATTAAGGCTGGATTACTTTGTTGATTGGCCACCTTTACAAGGAATTGGATGTCGTAATACCAACTCTACGTGAAATTTGCATGGCAAGCTTGCATGGTTTTTATAATGGCGCCAGCTTATGTGAAAACGTGGACTTGAAGATGTCATTATTGAAGACTTGCTTTGTTTTCTTTGTTTATTATGACACTTTCTAGTATTATATATTATTTTCCAGCGATTAGATATTAGGTCTATTTTTGTCTTTTACCATTATGCCCCTAGCTACAATAAGCAAGCAATTTATATTGTGCCCCTAGGGTTTCTGGAGCTTAGATGTAAATACATTTTAAAACAAAATTATTCAACTATTGAACATTCTTATTAAAATCAAAACCTTAGTCTTATGGATTCTTCTAAATCCTAGCAACAAAAACTATTGGAATTACACAATTGTACTATAATATCGGTTATTTAATTCTAGTCTCTTTGAATCTAGCAATTATGCTTTTATAATTCATGCTATCATATCAGGTTGTTATTGAACAAAACTCATTTCAGATTAATTTATTGATGCTTTAATATCCATAGGTTAATTTGTTTATATCCATCTTATTTCCTTTGTTCTTCATATCAAAAATCAAAAAAAAAATTAGAAAACCCTAAAAACACCAAAAAGAACTGTTGATCGTGTGAAGAATAACTTAGATATGTGAGGTCGGATTGGACTAGACTTTGCCTCCTACTCCTCAACACCTACAAAGAGACCCCTATAGGCAAGGCCACTAGGGTTCTCCAACACTCAAGTCAACAAGAAGGACAAAGAAAGGAGGAGATAAGCGCTGAAGACCTAGTGGAATATACTCGTCTGGTGTGTGTATGTGAGTCATCCACTTCCCTTCTCTTAGGAAGAGCAAGAAGTGTGAGAGTAAGAGAGAGAAAGAAAAGGATCCGAAAGAGCTAGATTAGATGGTCTTACTTGTTGGCACTCGACGCCTTTTATATGATATACCTAGACATGCAGCGATTAAGGGTTTGTTGTTGGCAGACAGTGTACTCCGCAGTAGGTGACAGAGCTTCACTACAGGCGATACACCATGGCTAACCAAGCTAACTAATCTGCAATTCAATGATCTAGCAAGGGTAGAGACATTCGACATGCCAACCATACCACGAATGTCAAATGCCCATTAATGAGTTATAGTGGGCTGTAGCCATTAAAGACAAAAGCTGAGCCAAAGCACTCATCGAAGGGTCAACCAATGCTCTATGGAAGGAGTTAAGCCTCAAGCTTACCTTGGATAGGCGGCAAGCATCAGCTCATTGGTTAAGGACTGATCTTTTCTAGCATTTGTTACTTAGCTTACTAAGTATATCGCGATGCAAAGAATTAGCTTGCCCTTGGTTGGCATTCTTTAAAGGCACGAGCTCATGTACTTACGAAGTTAGATACGAAAAGCCCTTGAATTAAAAGGATTTAACATCTTTTGTATGGTTTATTTATGTTAAGATTATATGATAAAAGAGAAAGGTTTTGATAACATTAATACGTCATGTGAATAAATAAATGATGTGTAAGTATTAATAAAAATATGACACATGAAAATGTTTTTGAATATATGATGTAAATATTCTAGCTTTGAAACAAAACTAAGTCAAGGGAGAAGAAATACAATATAATATAGGGGAGGAGAAATTGGCAAACTATCCCACCCAATAGATTCATTAATCCACTATACTTGGTTAATCGTGAGCCTTTTCTCATGAAAAAAAGATTTATTGGTACTAGCATATTACGCAGATTGATAAGTAACATATAAATATCAATAGAAATTTGACATCTAACAATAAAGGAATATGTTTTTTGAAAAAGTACTAATTATATTTTCATGTATTATATTTTTATTAATACTTGCATACCATTCATCAATCCACATAACATATTAATAATAATTATCGAGGCCCAACATAAAGGAAATGGGGATTGGGGCTCAAATTCCTCATCCCAGCTAATATAATTTTGCCATAGAGTTTATTAGCAATTAATGGCTTTATTATGGTTTTTCTAGTCATTATATCAACTTCTACATAGACTTGTGTCAACTTTGCATAAGAGCATGAATACCCAGTAGTAACCTGTATCATGTTTCCATGGGCTATGTGACACATTAACATATTAAGAAACTCTCTTTTTCAAACAACTCCCACTTTATCCCAAGTTACTTCATTAAAGTTTCTTAACATTCTGTTTTTTTTTTTTTTTTAATTTTTGTGGGTACCGTTACTATATTTTTAATAAATAAAAATATCAAAAAAAAATTCTAAACGCTTATTACTTGTTAGAGAAATCTCACACACTTAATTCACGCTAGCTTAGTCAAGATTACTGGAGTATAAACTCCATTCTCATTGTTAGGCCTAAGGAAACATTAGAAGTAACCCTCGATATTCACGCTCTAAGAGGATGTCATCTTGCATCAATCAAGGGAAGTGGCACCACCCTAAAACTCATGGGTAGGCCTTGTTTGATATGAAGACTTACAATAATTTCTTTTTTATTTAGTATTGGTTCTTAGATTTATTTCCCATTTCAAGTTTACTATTTTGTCCTTTCTTTTAGTGGTTTTTTTATATGCAAGGCTATAAAGCTTCCTTCACATTCTTTATAATGGACAATTATACAATGAATTCATTACAAAATCCCTATCATTCTTACCAATTCTTTGAATTATGATGGACATTCTTTTCATTTTGGTTAACTATATGTCATATCAATTGAATGAAATGAAGTCCCTCGGTTTATCTTTAATTGTGCATCATATCAATTACATATTAAGAAACACCAATTTGTATTAATTTTGGTGCTTAGATTGATCCATTGGTATACCTTGTAATTTCCTTGCATAAAATTATAAGAGTAAAGAAGACGCTCAAAAATCTATAAAAGATTACAATTAAATTTTTCACAAAATTATCATTTACGCGCGTTAACACATATATAGATTCTATCTATATCATATTTGGTATTAGAGCTTCATGTTAGCTTAGGTAGCATTACAAGGGTGGCTTGCTAGTGCTAAGGTTTTAGTTGTAGTGGCACAAGGGTAACTTGAAGGATGGTACTTGCATTTGGAGTGGTAGCTATAATAATTTGTAGTAATGGGGTATTCAAAGGTTTCCATGGAAGCTGCTAATAGGTGCACAAAAATCAAGTAGGTAGCTAAGGAATTGTTACGAGTGCTTGGTTAATCAAGTAAGTGTGCTCAATTTATTAGGCAAGGGGACTTGATCTACATGTCTTACAAGTACAATGTATGAGTGCTGGTGATTGGTTATTTGCATGGAGGAGCACGTTGTAGGCACTTACGTACATGTCCGTGTAGGTGGCCATGTAGTACAGGTGTATAGGCGCTAAGCTATTGTTGTAGGACACTCACTTAGCATTTTTGCTCAACTGGGAAAAGTGTTGCAGAAAGCCAGGCGTACATCTAGTGCTTGTTTAGAGGATATAAGTGCTTATGGAGCAAATTTTGGGCTCTCAACTACAGAGCTCATGTTGTTGTTCTGGGTGCTCATGGGTAACTAGCTAGGCATTACTATTGGTTATAGATGAGCACTCATTATGTAGTGCATGTATGTGTGTGTGCATGCACACGTCGTATTGTGGAAATATTGCAACGATGTTGCAATAGTTGACTTAATAAGTAGCACAACAAATATGTAGTGACACGTCAGACATGTTACAGTAAAGTATAGCATGAATGAATGTGGTGGATGTTGTAATGGTAGATGTGAAATGTGACATTGTCTACGAAGAATCCACTATTATGATTATAGATATTAGTTAGGCAACTTAGTAAATAGCAACAATTACTAGAATTAGTTACTTAAAGCAAAATAGTAAATGGTTGCAATTAGTAAAGTTTGTTAAGAAATTAGTTACTATGAGAAATATTATCAATAGCATTTGTAGAAGTCAAATGATCATCATTTCATTCATAATTAAATTCAAGAACTATTGTTCTAAAGTTCTCTCTCCTTCCCTCTCACATTTCTAGGAGTTTGTCTTTAACTCAAACTAAAAATGATTACATTTATCTTTTTCGTATGAATGAATTATGTAAGATTTTGATATAGTTCAACATGGATGAACACACGATGACTAGTATCATACGAACTAAGGGGGGAAGAGGGAGGGAGGAGGGATGGGTCCTAATACGTATAGCGGCAGCGAGTATCAAAACCAAGAATGGGTATTCTAGGTTCAAGAGTAGTACGAAGAATAGGGAGTAAAACAAGGCTTTTGACAATAAATGTGGATGGATACTACGCACCAAGACACAAACATAAACACAATCAAGGAATAAGCTCAAAATAGGGTTCAATATAACTCACGAACACTAAATATTACTTAGGGTTTCAAATAAGAGGTTAGATGTAACTTACTAACTCACTCAAATAAAGGGTTCATCACAATCTAAAGAACAAGACCGATAAGAACGCAGAAAAGATTAAAGAGTTTGTTTAATACTTAATAATCTAATAAAACAAGCTTTAAGAGCTCAACTGTGACCTTACTCAAAAGAGGAAAGTTTCACTATAAAAATGATTGTCTTTGTTCATATGTTTATGTCCTCTATGTTATTACAAATGTTGTTATTTATAGTAAGTCCTAAACCCTAATATCAAAGCTATAAATAATGTATAAGGCCTTAAACCCTAAAGAATTAGGCTCATAAATAAAACAAAGAAAAACATGTACAATAATATAAAACTTTGCATTTAATAGGGAAAGTCGGCATGTGGTCATTCGGCATGTCTTGGAAGGAACAGGATCCGAACCAGACAAGGTCGACAATTGGATGTAAGAGTTTGATAAGGAGTCCCTGAAGTCTCGCATTGCTTGGTTGAGACACCAAAAAGGTTAGCCTATAATTTCCAAGTTCTAAAGTTAATCGGTACTAATCTCTCCGTACCATGCCGAGTAGATCCAACTCTAGGCAACGTGATCTCTCGATAACTTGGTTGATGACAAACTTATTACCAAGTGGTTCTTTTTCTACCTCTCGTTCTTTTAGCTTTAACTCAATCTCGGTAAGAGTTGATCGGCCTCGACTTGGAGATGGTCGCATATTGACTCCTATCAAGTCCAAACCTCGAGATGGTCTAAAAGATAAATAATAATCGAAGGTTGAGTAAGGGTCCTTGTGCACCGACTATGGATATGATGCATTAGCACCTCATATGAACTTAGGTCACACTTAATATTAAGCACAAGTGTGATCAGAAGTCACTCACTACTAATCCATGCTCAATGGACTAGACAAGAATAGCTCGAGAGTAAGCAGCACAACACTTAACTCAAAAGAGTTTGTATGAAAAATAAAGATTTGATTTGCTTATTGCTGCTATTACAATATATAAGTATTTATATGATCCCATTAGGATAAATCCTAGGTTAAAGAATTTACAAAAAAAAAAAAAAAGGATTCCTACTAGTAAAGGAAAGGAGAATAATTTACAGGGGTAGCACTGTAATCAGGTAGAAAGAATATCCAATGGTAGAAAGAATATCTAATGGTAGAAAGAATAGTATGGATGTCAGAAATGACAGCGCGCATCATTTGCTCATTTTGTAGTCCTAATGACACTGCTGACCGAACAAGGGTAAGTCTTGATCAGGTTAGCATCGGTGCCGGCACCTTAGCCAGTTGGGACTAGAAAGGGGTTAGTTCATTAGGCGACTTATTTTCAAGTTAGCCTTGGGTGGTCAACTATTGGTAGTTATCAACTCAGCTTCAATACGGGTCAAGTTGGCAATATTCTAATTCAATGCTTGGACAAGTGTCTCGTAGAGAGGTTGACCCAGCACATCGGCTAATCACCTTGGCAACTTCTTAAATGATGTAGAGAGCCAAGTAACTCGATAGGTCAAACTCAAGAATGTACTACTCTTCAATGTTCAACTCACTTCAAACAGCTCAACAAACCATGTGAGCAAGGCTACAAGCTCGAAAGCACGTGATTGGTCCATGATCCCTGTGATCCCCTTCGAGCTATTTGAGATTTGAGATCAAATTTAACTCAACTCCAAGTTGTTTGTCCTCGAAAGTATACGAGTGGAGATCAGCAATGTTGAAAGAGTCTGAGACTCTATATTCTTTAAGCAGTTAAATCATATAGGCATTAAGATTGATCTTTTTAAGCACTTTTAAGGGTTCGTCAGCTTTAGGAGATAACTTACTCTTCCTTTAATTCGGGAACCGTTCCTTGCTGATGTGGATCCAGACCAGATCGCCTAGTTGAAATTCTCTCTTCTTCCGTCCTCGACTTCATCTCTCAAGCTTAGTAGCAGCTCAGCTTAATTATTCTATAACCTTTTGGTGCATAGCTCTAATGGCCATAACTCTCTCTACAATTAGTTGGTCATCATTTGGCCTTAGAATGGGTGTTTAGTCCATTAGGAGCTCAGGGTTGAACCCATAAGTGACCTTAAATGGAGACATATTTGTTACACTGTAGACGGTCCTATTATAGGCGAACTCTATGATCAGCAGGCACAGATCCTAATCAGCCATGTTTCGACCAACAGTAACCTATAATAAAGTTTCCACTATTCTATTGACAATCTTAGTTTGTCCATTTTTTTGTGGATGACAGGGCGTACTATACAATTCCTTAGTTCCTATTTGTCTCCATAATGTTCTCTAAAAGTAGCTCATGAACTTAGAGTCCTGATCCAAAATGATGGTTCTAAGTACTCCATGAAGCTTGACCACTTCCTGCAAGAAAAAAAATTAAAAGAAATAGCTGAAGTATCGTTAGTTTTGGAACAAGGCACGAAATGTGCCTTCTTGCTAAATCGATCCATGACTACTATAATAGAGTCCTTCCCTCAAGATGTCCTTGATAATCTAAACATAAAGTCCATACTCAACTTGGAAAATGGTTTAGTTGGGATGGGCAAGGGTAAATAGTATCCTTACTTGGCTCAACTCTTCACTTTTCTGTAGATAGTATACCTTTCCAACATAAATTGAACATCTCTTATCATTCTTGGCTAAAAAAATCTTGAGGATAGTACCTGATGAGTTCAACACTAGCCAAAGTGTCCTATCAATCCTCTTCCATATGCCTCGCGCACTAACAATTCTCTCATAGAACAAGTTGAGATACATAATTTCCTCTTCCTAAACAAGTATCTATCTTCCCTATGATAGTCATCAAATGTTCGTCCTTCCTTACACCTGGCATAGATGGGACCAAAATGTAGATCCTCGACATATAAATCCTTTATCATTGAAAAACCAAGCAGCTTGGTCTACAACTCAATTAGGAGAGAATGTCATTTCAATTGGGCATCGACCACTACATTATTCTTCCCATTCTTGTATTTCACAACATAAGAAAATTCCTTCATGGACTCAACCCATTTGGATTGTCTTCGAAACAACTTGGGTTAACTCTTCAAGTACCTCAAAGATTCATGATCAGTATAGATTACAAAATCTTTAGGTAACAAATAGTGTTGCCATACAATTAGGGCTTGGATCAAGGAGTAAAACTCCTTATCATAAATGGAATAACTAGGTATAGCTCTTCTAAGTTTCTCATTGAAGTAAGCAATAGATTGGCCTTCTTGTATCAATACAGCACCTATGCCTAATCCAAACACATCACATTCCACTTCAAATACTTTGTCAAAGCTGGGCAGAGCTAAGACAAGGGCTATAGTCAACTTCTCCTTCCCCTCCTCAAAACTCATATGTTCCTTCTCTCCCTATTGGAACCCAACATTCTTCTTAGACAATTTAGTGAGTAATGCTACGATTGTACTGAAATTCCTTATAAATCTGCAATAAAATGATACCAAACCCATGGAAACTTCTCGTGTCAGCTGATGTGGTTGGTATAGGCCATTCAATGATCACTCTTATCTTCTCATCATCAACTTGTATTCCTTCACTACTTATAACAAACCTTAAGAAGATTACTTCAGGTCAGCAAAAGTCACACTTTTTCAAATTGGCATAGAGTCTCTCAGCTCGAAGTTTTGTGAAGATTGTTTAATGATGTTCCTAGTGAGTTTCCAGGTTAAGGTTATACGCTAGGATGTTGTCGAAATAAACCACTACAAACTTTCCCATTAATTCTCGAAGCACATGATTCATAGTTGCATGAATGTTCTCAATGCATTCGATAGTCCAAAGGGCATCACAAGCCACTCATACAATCCATGGCATATCTTGAATGCAGTCTTTCACTCATCACTCTCGTGCATTCAGATCTGATGATATCTAAATTTAAGGTCAATCTTAAAGAATACTCTTGCTCCATTCAACTCATCCAACATATCATCAAGCCTTAGTATTGGATACTTGTACTTGATGGTAATCCGATTAATTGCTTGGCTATCTACATACATTCTCTTTAACCCATCCTTCTTAGGTACCGACAAGGCCAGTACGACATAGGGGCTAAGAGGTTCCTACACATACCCTTTCATCATCAGCTCATCTACCTATCTTTACAACTCAGCAACCTATTCAGGATTCAGCCTATAAGCAAGCTTATTCAACAGTACAACTCTTGGCTACAAGTCAATTGCATGTTTGACACCTTAGATGGAAGGTAAACCTTTTGGTAGCTCATATGGCAACAAGTCAGCAAACTCATCCAAGACAGTTTTCACCTCGACAAGCATCATTCCCTCTTCGAATCTCATCTCCAGCAACCTTCTGACCAATAGATAGGTTAGCTCTTCGAGTTCCATCTCTCTTTTCCGCTCAACTTAAGTCATCACCAAAGCCTCTTTCTTCAAGACTTTGCTCAATTAAGCCTACATGACTTTCACTTGTTTGACAATCATAGAGCTCAACTTCACCTGTCTACCCTCATGCTCCAAGGAACATGTATTCCTCCTTCCTTCATACATTATGGTTTAGTCGACCATCCATGGTCGTCCAAGTAGAATGTGGGACGCACTTATAGGTAACACATCACAAAGCACTTCATCTCAATAGTTGTCAATACAGATCGGCACAAACACCTATTTGTTCACTTACAAGGCTCCCTTTTTACCGAGCCAATGTAGCTTATAAGGTTTTAGGTGGGGCTTAGTCGACAACTTCAATTGTTGGACCATGAAAGCAAAGGTTGCATTGGTGTAACTCCCACTATCAACAATTAAGGCATATAATGACTTATTCATCTCGCATCCAATGTGGAAAAGATTCTCTCTCTGTTCATCTTTGAGCACAGGACTCACACTCATTGTCCTCCTCAATATTAAAGTGGCCGGCATAAAATTACCTTCCTTGCTATAGATGACTTCCTCCTCCTTAGACAATTCGGTCTACCCAATCTCCTTTAGGTCTTTCACTTTCTCATTAGTACTATTTACCTCAACACTCGGTGCTTCACCTTGGATTACCATAGTTCTTCTGTTCAAGCACTAAGCAACCATATGTCCAAATCCTTGACATTTGAAATATTTGATCTCACTTGTCTTTCATCCTAAACGCTGACCACTCTTGAACTTCCTTGAAATCTCCTTCTCCTCTACTTGGCCATTTTGAGCAGGTCAAGTCTCAATAACTTTACTTGGTTCCGTCTATATAGGTTTGCTCAAAACAAATTGACTACTGCCAAGTTGGTTGACAGGGGGTCGAAACCTTCCTAATTAGTACCCTTTTATCCTTTAAGCAGCTTAGATAGCATCATCAAGTGATCTAATATCCATGGTTTCTAGAATATCTCCAATCTCGTACTTTAATCCATCTATGAATTGAGATACAGTTCAATCTTTAAGCTCAATGACTTTGCATCAAATCATTAACATTTGAAATTCCTTTACATAGGCTTCAACAGTCGATCCTCCTTACCTTAACTCTTGTAATCTTTTGAAAGCATCCTACAAATAGTAGCTCAGCACAAACCCTCTCTATATGACTCTCTTCATCTCATCTCAACTCCTAACTTCACGTTCTCCTTCCCTTCTTTGGGTAGCTCGCATGTTCTTCCACCATAAGGTTGCATAACTAATAAACTCCAACATAGCCAGTTTAACTTTTGCATCATCTGGTACTTCATAATATTTAAACTACTTCTCAAACTTATCTACCTATTCTAGGTAGCCCTCGATGTCACCACTCTTAGAAAAATTTGGAATATGTATCCTTAACCCTTCAACTCTAAAGGCTCAAACATTCCTTCTTTCTAGTTCATAGTACTCCTTCGCCTCATAAACCTTCCTCTTTTTCCTCTTCAATTTCATCGAGTGCTAGCCTATACCTAGCAACCCTACCCATTCCTTCAGTACAAGGTAGTCGAATTGGGGCATTAACTCGACCAAACTGACCATTACCTCTCTCAGGCTGTTCACATCCTCTATATAGGCCATTTCTAGCTCATTGCCTATCTTCATTTATGACAGTCACCAAACTAGCTACTAGGTCAGTGAATATGTCTGCGATCACCTATTTATTGGGGTATGAAGCTTCCTTGTTGGCCTTAGCCATTCTAAGCACCACTCACTTAGTTACCAATAGCTCCTTATACACTAGAGTCAAACATTGTTGTCTATTTCCACAAGATTAACAGCTGATATACTATTCAAAGCTTCCTACCACAAATAAAGATAAGTAACATTGATTACACCGACAACTAGTACAACCAGTACACAATAAACAGCCACGCACTTATACTTTACTATTATGTACAAGAAATAGGGGGAGATAAAGCATAGAATTTCCTCAACACCTTTCACCTACCAAACTCCTATGAACACACGAAAATAGTAACAAATCACTTAAAGAACAAAGTAACAAAATCTAGCTTCGAACGTAGCTAAGCTCTGATACCAAGATGATACACTCCGACATGAATGAATACACGACGACCAGTATCACATGAACTAAGGGAGAAAGGTTCAAACCTCGAGATGGTCCAAAAGATAAATGATAGTCGAAGGTTGAGCAGGGGTCCCCGTACACCGACGATAGATATGATATACCAATACCTCACATGAGCTCTGGTTACACTTGATATTATGCACAAGTATAGTTAAAGGTCACTCACCATTAATTCACGATCAATGGGCTAAATAAGAGTAACTTGAGAGTAAGCAGTATAACACATAGCTCAAGAAAGTATGTCTAAAAAATCAAGATTGTATTCGCTTGTTGCGACTATTACAATATACATGTATTTATATGATCTCATTAGGGTAAATCTTAAGTTAGAGTAATTTACATAAAAAGGATTCCTACTAGTAAAGGGAAGGAAAATAATTTACAGGAATAACATTGTAATCAGGTAGAAAGAACATCCGATGGTAGAAAGGATAGTATAAATGTCAAAAAGGACAACATACACATCATTTTGCTCATTCTACGGTCTCAATGACACTACTGGCCTAACAAGGGGCAAGTTCTAATCAGGTCGACGTTGGCGCTAGCAATTCAACTAGTTAGGACTAGAAAGGGGTTGGTTCATTGGGTGACTTATTTTCAAGTTGGCCTCTGATGGTCGACTCTTAGCAATTGTCAACTCAACTTCGATACAGGTTAAGTTGGCAATATTCTAATTCGATGCTTAGACAAGTGTGTCGCAAAGAGGTCGGTTCGGTACGTCAATTGGTCAATTCGATAGCTTCTTAGATGATGTGGAAAGTAAAGTAACTCAACAGGTCAGACTAAGGAATGCATTGCTCCTTGGTGTTCAACTCACCTCAAACAACTCAGCAAACCATCTGAGCAAACCCGTAAGCTTGGGAGTGTATGATTGGTCCATGATTCCTATCAGATTCTATCAATGGTGCTCTTGTTGTTCATACTCATTTAGTGATCCATTCTCATTTATTCATTCTCGTTGATTTGATCCCATTTGTTTCTCTTGTTTTCTTTCGCTATCATAACAGTTTTATTACTCAATTTCATTCTTGATTTTTAGTCATAATCAAGTTGCAAAATCTTATTGTATCCGTGTAAATACAAAATTCATTAGAGCAAATAATAGTGCAAATACAAGCATCAATTCAAAAAATGATGGCATCATTCGACAAAGTAGAAGAAGATTTTAGTAAACTTACAACAAATAATAAGCATCTAGAAGAATTAATTGTTAAATATATTGAAAAAGAGAAATCGGTGTGTAGGTTCCAAAAGTAACCAAGAGGGAAGAGTGAATTGGTTACTTAGAAAGTTTTAAAATTCTTCGCAAATTAAAGCTTAAATGTGTCCTTTTTGATTACTTTATCAAGTATGGCATAAAACAATATATAGACAATAAGTAAAACACAAAATAAAAAAGAGTAAGGATGAGAAGATTAAGCCCAAGAATTATATTGCTTTGGCCTTATATCTACTACCCTCTTTTAGCTTTACTGTTGGGGACCCGATATTCCACACCTGTGTCATTCCACTATCCACTTTTCAATAATTCAATTAGGAGAGAAACATATACAAGTCTTTTGCTCTATCACACTAGGCTTTTCTTGCCTATACCCAAATCTACAAAATTTTGACTCACTCCTCTGACACAATTTCTATCTCTCAAATAATAAGATTTATAGTAATAATGAGAACTAACTACAATGATCCTCAAAATATAAGCACTAGAGAAAATCAAAATGTTAAACTAGTGTAGATAGTATTGTCTTTGATTTCGCTTATTAATGTGTCTCTAAATTTTCTTAGGTATAAAGTTTACAGTAAAACAATTGTGGAATAGATATCTCAAAAAAATTGAACTACCTTGTTTTTATATCTTTCTGATACAACGTATCTTTATAGAAATCTTAGATAATCTTTGAATAAATCTAGAAAAAATTGCAGTTGTCTTAACCTAGCCGTTGAGAGTCGTGATCCCTTAAATAGTGAAAGCTAAATTATACTTATTAAATAATTCTTCTTAAACGTTGTACTACTATACTTATAGAAAATAAAATCCGCACATTTGCTCATGTATATACTTTAATTGGACTTCACTAATATCCCTCGAAAACTTGAATTCCTTCGAAAAGAAATATCTCATAAAAATTAAGACCAAATCTTGATACTTGATGATCTTAAATTTGAAATTGAAGCTTCTGTTATTTTTTTTGTTGAAGCTCTACATAAATAAGCTTGTGTTTATTCTAATGTTCTTGAATAAATCACCTTCAAAAATATTGTTATAACAGCTCCATTTGAATTTAATAAAAATTTGCAACTTGAATTAGATTCATCCTTATCCATAATTGTGGTACACGTCCTGATCCTAACTTCAATAAAAATCTAATTTGAATTCCTTGAAATGCTCTACTTATTTTGATTATAATCCAACATAAATTCGTGTGAAACTTGACAAACACTTGATGAATCTGCCTAATTAAAATTTTTTTCACTATCATATATTGCTTGTCCACATAAGCTTATCTTAAAAGTATTTCATTTAATCTTCCTTAATCCTTATGGATTTAATGTCCAACTTAGTGAAACTTGTTGGATAAATTATCTAAATATATCCAATAAGTGGAGCTAAGCTTTGAAACAATTTAAAGTTCAATAACCTACGCAAATCAAACAGTTCTATAACAACCTGATATTGTCTAGTTTCTTTGAATTAGTCTCAAAATTTGCTTTTGAATTTCAAATTAGGTTTTAAAATAAATTCATATATTTTACTTAATGACCTGTATATTTAATACACTTATTAAACATCTTCACTCTTTTTATTACCACCAAAACAATGATGAGAGAATTCAACATGATGAAATAGTACAACAAGGATATTACACCTACCATAGAAGCTATGGATAAAGAAAATTTTGAAGAAACAATTCAAAAAAATTATCAAGAAAATATTGCCCTTGTAAATCAACAAAATTCCAAGATTAATATTAAAGATAACTTCCAACATGATCAAGAAATTTTTGCAATTCAACTATTTGGGTTTCCAAAGAATCAAAATATGAAAGTGGTTGATGATAATCTCTTTAATATCGACTCTAATATAATGGTATGAGTAATTGAAGTCATTGCTTGGTTTTTCATGAGCAATATGTTTTTCAAAAGAAGTTTTACTTAATCTTGAAAATAATATTCAAGGGCATTAAAGAGCTAACTAGTAAATAAAGAAGGTCATTCTATAAGCACAAACCGACCATGAATACTTTAAATTTCTTGGCTACAACTAATAAATTTCTACTTTTGTTGAATTAGATTAATTAATTCTTATTTGTTTACCCATCTTGTTCCATTAAACCTTAAAGATAAGGTTTTTGTCAAGGTTGAAGGAAATTGTTATAATTTTATATATTAGTTAGGAAACTTAGTGAATAGTTGCAATTACTAAAATTAATTAGTTAAAAAAGATAATAAATAATTATAAACATATGATTAGTAAAGTTTGTTAGAAAATTAGTTACTATAAAAAATATTATAAATAACATTTATAAAAGTCAAATTATCAACATTTTATTCATAATCAAATTTAAAAACTATTACTATTACTCTAAAGTTCTCTCTCGTTCTCTCTCCTAAAGATGATTATATTTTTCTTGTGCGTATAATGAGCTATGTGAGATTCTACCATGTACCCTAAAGCCAAGTCAGTGTGGTATCTCTTACTATTAGTATGGTAATAGCTAAGCTTGTAATTATAATTATTGTAGCTCTGAAAAAGCTCATCTCCTCTGATATAGATGGGTTGTATTATCTTGAGCACATGATATCTGCTCGAAGTGGTCTTGACGTGTTTCTTTTTTTTTTTTCTTATTTTGTATTGTTTAATATTAGAATACATACTTTTACATTAAATCTTAGAGAATCACTAAGTTTTGAATCGGAATTTGTAGGATACTATAAATTGTCTGCCCATAAATTAGGGGGTAGATATTAGGATAGATATTAAATTCCACGACTGGTTCCAATTCCAGCTCTTTGGAACATATATTCATAGCTTAAGACATAAGATCATCTTTATTCCTAAAAAATCTATACCATATCAATATATTAATAAATTCTTTTTTTTTTAAGGAACTCAATATTTTATTTTGAGTTGATTTACAAAAGTTCCTTCGCATTTTTTTTTTTAATTTTTATGAGCCCTAATTACTGCCTTTAACTTAAAAAAAATAAAAAATAAAAACAAAAGAGGTTAGGGACATCTTCTATCAGGGGAACATCCCTAGATGAAGGGATACAACATACTACAGGAGGAACACTGGGCGTTCCTACACGTCAGAGGGGAGTCCAGCATTAAAGCTGGCTTATGCTATAACCTCTATCCTCTAGGAATCCACTCATCGACACTTGTACTGTACATATTATGGTAAGTTTTCATTATAATATCTAAGTATATGCAGGGTACTTTGAATGTGATCTATACATTATTGCAAATATCAATAATCATTTAAGTTGACATACGTAATAAAAATTTAACCATGTCCACCTAATTTATAATAAATTATTTTAGTTTAACACTTTGTCATATTTGCTTAATGATTCACAGACATTCCATATAAGTGGATGTCATGGCTTAAATTCGTTTTATATTGTTATAAGTTCGTGACTTTTATTGAAATCCATTGTACATATAAATGCTGTAACTCACTTTTAAGAACGATACTAACTTACAATTTAAACCTAATGATTTTAGACATAATGGCTAATATTATTTTAACCTAAAACAAGTTAAAAAAAAAAAAAAAAACCTCACGAACTCCACATGATACCTTAGAACCTATAAATTTTAGGTGGCATAAGTTTTAGGATAATTTTATAGGATTTAAGATAGTAATTTTCATAATTAGTGAAACTTACGTTTATAAAGTAAAGTATAGTCTCTATACTATCCACCTACTCAATCACTTCTTTTCAATATTATACATATAAATGGTTATGTGGCCTAAATTTGACCCATAAGTTTTCTTAACTTCTTTTTAAGTTCTTGATAGTAAGCAATTGCCATCACATAGGAAGGTTGTCCACTACTACTATGTAGATCACACGACCTAGCTTTAGTAGTGTGTCGCCAATGACAATTAAATAAAGCTCCTTGCTAACCACGTTAAGGTTAGATGGTTGGCGACCTTCAAGGGGTGTCATGCATGCCTTATCTTCTCACCTTAGGGTGGCTAACATATGGTTTATAATAACCATGTTACTCTTTTTCTTTGAGGTTTTTTTAGTTAATTTATATATTTTAAAATAATATTTATTTATTATATCAATTTAAATTGTTTACTAATAAAACATACCATTAAAACTATAAAACCTGACCCTTATGTATGTTACACAAAAAGTAAAAAATATAGCTCATGTAACAACCAAAGCACATATCATATATTTATAATCTTCTCTTTTTTATCTATATTATTAAAACAAAAAGACCCTTAAGTATCCATCATTTCATAAAATTACTATTCAATCTCAATCTCATGATATATAATAATAAATCAACTCTTATATCAACTACCAATTAATTTAGTAAGTATATATTTGTCAACTACTTTATGTATATAATTTTTTCAACCATTTTTTCTCTTCACATTATTTCTCTCTCCTGTAATTAAACGTATTATACACATCTTCTATACATATTTCTTAGCATTCATTTTCCCACTTATACCAAATCTTCCCTTGCTCAAAAGCCAAAACCATCTCCTATGCATGACAAAAAACACCATTATAGTTGTTTAAATAAAATTTATTACGATTTTATTAATTCCGCTGATGAATTTATTTCATTACACTAATAACTTGGGTATGCGCCTACTAGTATTTATTAGATGATACCGATGATCGAGGAGTTTAAAGTGAGAATTGTAATTTTCTACAGTGTAATATCGATTTAAAATTTAATTAAGTTTATTTTATTACAATATATTTAAAACATTCGATAGGGTAATATTATGATCTACACCTCAATTTTACCATTTTTTTATAATTATACACGTAAAATTTCAACTTATCTAATTATATACCTAATTAAAAATTTAGTTATCATCGTCTACATTTCAGTTAACTTCAATTTATACCATTAATCTAATCAATATAATCAATTTATAGTGTACTTACCAATAATCTTAAAAGAGATCATGCAACTCCCTTAAGGTTGTGGGCAACCCATGATCACCAATAGTTTTGCGACCTATATTTTTAAAGAATGTCACGATTCATTATTTTGCAAAGGATGGTCTATAATTACTTATGAGTATTGTGCAATCTCCTTAAAGTCATAAATAGCTACTTTATTGATTTATTGTGTTAATTAGATTAACGGTATAAATTGAAATGAATTAAAATATAAATGATAATAATTAAATATTTAATCAAATATATAATTAGACAAATCGAAAATTCATATGTGTAATTATAAAAAATAATAAAATTAAAGTGTAAGGGGTAATATTGATCCAACATTCCATATTTAAGTTTACAATTTGAGATCTACTTTCTAGCATATTAGCGAAAGGATTACTCGTAGTACGTATACAAGTTAAAAATATCAAATAAATAAATGAATAATAACAACTTAGGACACAAACTGGGTAACGGTTTTGGACTTGGAAACTTGGTTTAAGAAGGCAAAAACAAAGAGAGAAGAAACATGCAGAGGTGCTCCCGATTTTCTCGCTAATTCTCCCGCCAGTGCAGTGAGAGCTTCCGCTTTCTCTCTTCACCTTCCCCGCCCACCTTCTCTAACTTCTATTGATGTCCATGTCCATAGGTACGTATTGTACGGCCTAGTACACTTCTTTTGTTCTATTGAGATGTAGCCTAGCGAGTCATACTACTCGTCGTCTTCACTTCTAAAGATAAGATACGCCGCTATTCTATTCATTCGTAATCTCAATTTACTTTCTGTAATGTGAAAATCTAATTCACTGCGTTGCTGCCTTCTATATTTTGTGAAACTGAAGGTTTTCCTTCTGCACGTCGCGTGTTTGTGAAAATGTTTGACTGGAGTTTAAACCCAATTCTCTCAATAAGATAAAGGCTTTTAAGTAAGTTATTACTAGTGTGAATTTCCTTTTTTCTATTCGATGTTGTTTAGGATTTAATCTATGTATAAAATGTTTAGTAGTGGAGAATTGGTGCATCATTGGTCATTACTATATTTTCGGCAAATGTCTGCAGGACTTATTTTTCTTCTTTGTTGCTGTCGTAAAGAGCTAATTATATATCATGCTACTTCGTAAAATTATATAACAATCTTTGACTGTACTTTCCACTTAGAGCTTTTTGGTAAGTTTCACCTCAATCCTTAATCATAGAAATTTTCTTACTGAGCCCTTTTAACTAAGGGATGTAGTCTTGGCTGGTGTTTTCATGAAAATCACTGAATCACATAATTAAGGGTGTGAGGATGCAATTTCCCCTCTCTCTCTTTATGCAATATGACATCATCTCTCTCTAACTTTTGCAAATATGCATTTACCACCCCAAGCCACCGGGAAAAGATTCTAAAACGTCACTAAAAGCTGATAAATTGTTGTGGTTTTGAGAGCTTTGATTAATGGTTAGGGACGTAAATGTATGTTTTCAAAAGTTATGGGATTTCAAGTCACATTTTGGGAGTTCAAGTCACATTCATGAAAATCACTGAATCACATAATTGAGGGTGTGAGGATGCAATTTCCCCTCTCTCTCTTTATGCAATATAACATCGTCTCTCTCTAACTTTTGCAAATATGCATTTACCACCCCAAGCCACCGGGAAAAAATTCTAAAACATCACTAAAAGCTGATAAATTGTTGTGGTTTTGAGAGCTTTGATTGATGGTTAGGGAGGTAAATGTATGTTTTTAAAAGTTATGGGATTTCAAGTCACATTTTGGGAGTTCAAGGGAATGTGTGCACCTAGCTAATAGTTTTGGGAGTAATTTGCAGTTTTTACTTCTTCTTTTTTATCATGTAGTATATGTTGAGTTTCTTTGCTTAAGTTATCATTGGATTGAAATGAATCAACAAATAGTCACAGAAGTGCTCAAAGCTACTTCTCATTATACATAGTGACTTGCAATTACTTTCATAGACCACTTGGTGTCTTTACTTGGAGAAGAATCGATTAGGGGCTCATCTGTAGATATGTAGTATGTAGAGTACAATTATTAAATATACGAGAGAAGTTAGTTGACAATTGTATTTCTATATAATACTAGTTTGGAGGAGAGACGAGGGTGTTGGATCATATTTGCTGGAGGAGGAGTAAAGAATGACTAGAGTAGAGTTTGAGTAGAGAATTTAGGAAAATTTTGGAGTTCTCGGGTGAGGTTAGTAGAGATAGAGGAAAATTGTGTTCAAATAGCAAAAATACACAAATGTTGCTCTAAGTTTTGGAGCATATTGCTCTATGTTGAACACAGGATCTGCATTTCCAGATTTCCTCCTTGAGGACAAGGTGAAACCTTAAGGGGGATGCATTGACGGACCACCCATATTTCATGTTTCCTGAGGAGAATAGGGCTGATTAGCAAATATATTTTGTGTTGGGAAGTTGTGAATAGATGATAGAAGAGTTGTTAGTTGAAAGTTGTTCTTAGCTTTATAAATAGTAGTTCAGATGAGAGAGAAGGGTTTATTTCTTCGCCTTTTATTTTCTATTGAGGATGCTCTGAGTTTTGGAGCATATTGCTCAAGCAGTGGATCTGTATTCAAATCTTGTCTTGTACCAAGTCTTCCACTAATAAAAGAATATTCAGCCCAAGCACAATCATACTTCTAATCCATTCCAAAGTTTTTTTACGTTGCATAATCTTATTCTAGTGTTTCTTCCTTTCTTGTGTAGACTTGCCTTCTACATGAGGTTTGTTATCTTGATTCTCACATAGAATCGATTATCCATTTGGCACTCTTGTAATGCCATCTATATTAACATTTTACTAATTACAAGATACAGTGATATGAAGTGTGAGGGAAGTCCCATGCTTGTTTCCTTCTAATTCAAGAAGCAAATTTTGGTTCAAGCTTTCTGTTCTAGTGTTATATTCTTAAGTTTTCTTTACAGGATCTTAATGCTACTACAATTTGTATTAAAACTCTAGGTTCTCAACATACCATCTTTCCCTCTTCCTTCTATTTATCATTGCATTTCCACTGAAGCTTTATCAGTCCCCTTGTAGTGAGTATGGAGAAGCTTACCAAGCTAACATCAAGGAAATGTGCTTTTGAGCTTACTTAAGTGCTCATCGAACATTTTGATCTATTAGTATCACATTGTCCTTACATTACCTTGTTATTTCTGATGTTCTTTTGATCAAGTAGATTAACTTACACTTTGATAAGACATTGTTCAATTATCATGTTCGCAGGTTAATTGTCATCTCTGGAAATCCTACCTCCTATAGAAGGGTTGCTTGACATCTAACCTCTATAAGTCGCAACTACAGGTGTAGCCATGCAGCTGGTAAAGAGTAAGCTTTTTGTATTTTATGCCTTCTTCATCTCAATTTTTTCAAAGAGGTCATGGATTTCACAAAATCCATAAATTCATACCTCAGAAATGGAAACAGAAGGGGAGACTGCTAGATCAACAACAGAATCATCCACTCAATTCCAACAATTGTCCTATAGAAGCTCACCCTAATGCCAATGGATCTATGATAGATTGTTTTCTTATATCACTTAAAAATTTTGTTAGACAAGGAAACCTGCGAGAAGCATTTAGAACCTTCTCCGTGGTTCAACTCCATGTATCCAATCATGGATTTTCTGATCATACTCTGCACTCTATCTCTGCACTTTTACTGCCTTGCACAAACCTTAAGGTTCTCCAAGAGGGGCAACAGCTTCATGCCCACATTATTATGTTTGGTGTTGAGCAACATCCTGTTTTGGTTCGTAGGCTTGTCGCTTTTTATTCAGCCTTTGATCTTCTCATTAATGCACATACCATAGCTAGTAATTCGAACATCTTGCATCCATTGCCTTGGAATCTGCTCATTTCTGCATATGTGCGAAATGGACTGCATGAAAATGCTCTTTCTGTCTATAAAGAAATGTTGGGTAGAGGGATTACACCAGATAATTTCACTTACCCTTCAGTTCTTAAAGCCTGTGGTGAAAATATGGAAATAGATTTAGGAAGAGAAGTGCATAGATCAATTAATGCAATCCAAGCAAGGAACTTGGTCGTGCAGAATGCATTGCTTTCAATGTATGGGAAGTTTGGGGAAGTCAGTGTAGCCCATTCTATATTTGACAAAATGGCTGAAAGGGATCCTGTTTCTTGGAATTCAATGATTTCTGCCTATGCATCCAAGGGTATGTGGAAGCATGCATTTCAACTGTTTGAGAGCATGCGTGCTGAGGGTGTCGAGTCGAACATAATAACTTGGAACACCATCACTGGAGGTTGCTTACAGGTCGGTAACTATGTCGAGGCACTCCATTTGATATCTCAAATGGGAAACACCGGGATAACTTTGGATCATGTTGCAACGCTAATTGGCTTGGGGGCATGTTCCCATCTAGGGTCCATTAAGTTAGGTAAAGAGATTCATGGTTCTGCAATACGTAGATATTATCATGGGTTAAATAAGGTGATTAATGCATTGATTACCATGTATTCCAGATGCAAGGACATCAGACATGCGAATATTTTATTTCGTTCTACTGAAAAGAATATAATCACTTGGAATTCAATGATTTCTGGTTACTGCCACATTGATCTGTTTGAGGAGGCCACTTTCATCTTTAGAGAAATGTTGGTTTCTGGTGCTGAGCCAAATCATGTGACTGTTGCTAGTATTCTTCCTTTATGTGCACGTGTGGCGAACTTACAACATGGTAGGGAGTTTCATTGTTATATTATGAGATGCCAACGTTTTTGGGCTCATTTGGCAATATGGAATGCTCTTGTGGATATGTATGCGCGATCAGGTAAAGTGCTGCAGGCTAGAAAAGTGTTTGACATGATGGAAAAGAAGGATGAAGTGACTTATACTTCATTAATAGCTGGATATGGGCTACAGGGAGAGGGAAGAGTTGCTTTGAGTCTTTTTGAAGAAATGATTAGCCTCCAGATCAAACCTGACCATGTAACAATGATTGCGGTCCTGACAGCATGTAGTCATTCAGGTCTTGTATGCCACGGTGAAAGATTGTTTAAAAGGATGCAAAGTGATTTTGGTATATCTCCATGTTTGGAGCACTATGCATGCATGGTTGACATGTTTGGTAGGGCTGGATTGTTATATAAAGCAAAGGAGATAATCACTGGGATGAATTGTCTACCAACTCCTGCCATGTGGGCTACTCTTCTAGGAGCCTGCAGAGTCCATCGGAATGTGAATTTAGGTGAGTGGGCAGCTGGGAAACTATTGGAAACGAAGCCCGAAAATGCAGGTTATTATGTGCTAGCAGCTAATATGTATGCTGCTGGTAGATGCTGGAACGAGCTTGTGACTGTGAGGACATATATGAGGGACGCAGGTATTAAGAAGGATCCTGGATGTGCCTGGATTGATGTGGGCAATGGATTTTCTTCTTTTTTAGTTGATGATACTTCCAATGCCCACTCAGAAGAAATTTATTCAGTGTTAGATGGATTGACTGATGTAATTAAGAATGATTGCTGCATTGCCTCTGAGTTTGAGGAATTACATTGTGTTGATGGATACGTTTGAACGCGTTCATTACTTTTTGCAAGAAATCCTTTTACTGATACATATAGCTGCATCCAACTATGTTATTAGGATTTTGTATTATCTTTACCCATCAACACTAAAGGTTACATTGTTCAATAAATTAAAACATAAGTCCCAAAACCACTCTAACTTGCCCTGTAATATCGCTTTATGTACCAGCATAAGACGGTAAACAACATGTATCGGTTTAATTTCAATAATGAAAATGATTTGTCGGTCATGTGTATGATTCGGTCTCGCCTTGAGAAAGAGGGCTTTGCAACGATTGGAAATGTAAATTAGTTGACACTTATTTAGGAAAGAAATTGTCAACAAATTACAGGAAAGTATATAGAATACTAGGGAAATGCAAAAGAAANAGCGTGGTCAGCTTAATGGACAAGGTTTAAGACACACTCATGATAACTCGTATAAGATCTTTGGTTCAAATCCTAATGTAGACACTTTTTAGGTTGATATATGTGTCTAAAGGTCATTGATTATAATATGGTTGTGCCTAAAGCTTTTATGAAAAGAATCAAAGGGTTATAAATAGAGAAGTGATACATCTAGGCATCTTAACTATATAAAAAACAAACACATCAAATAACATACTCGGCATGCAATCAAGTTAATATATGCATATTAATCTAGCAAACACTAAATCTTTAGGCATATATGTATGCATATATTAATCCATTTTCTATTTTAAGCCAACTAATCATATTTACTGGATTACATGCTTTTTAATTCAATTAATTCATAATAATCCATATTAATCTAGCAAACACTAAATCTTACAAATATACTCTAATTAACTAGTATTCAACAATTATCACAATATAAGTCATGCAACTTAATATAATCATAACTATTCATTCTCATGCTTATAGTTCATAGTTCATGCATATTATTACAATACAAAGCATAAAGCTTAACATATTCACATATGCTCTTTAACATGCCCATTAAATCATATTTCATGCATTCATCACAACATAACCCAATTATCAACATAAGTCATAAATAATTAACAATAGCATGCAAATTAATGTAAATCACAAGTAATCAATATTAAGATGCATAATTTTTAGGTTAATTCTTTAATCACATGCTTAATATCAAGAGCCATCAAAACATAGTATCAATATACAAGTGCCTTCCCTATGCAGTTCCCACCCTCTTATCTCATTGTCATAATGTTCAGGGTTCATAGGTTTTCTAGTTAATTCAACCTAAAGCTCTATCATTACCTTTTTCACAACTCAAAACTTAAAAAGCATAACAGTCCACTAGGCTTATTACTTAAGTAAAACACACTAATGCTCTAATCCTAACCAATTAACCATGTCCTACTTAAATAAAACAGGTTAGGCCCTTAATTAACCAATTATCTTTTATCCAATTTTAATCTATAAAATCATTCATTAGTTTGGAAAATTGTTGTTTGCTTGATAGGAAAGTTGCATTTCTCCGATTTTTTTTTTTTTTAACATTTGCCTTGATTGACAAAGTATTTTGTTATGAGTACCAATATAACCAAGATTTGACAAGGCCTAAAAGAGTTAGGAATTGGCATAGAAGGCTACAAGACTATATCTAAAGATGATATTACAAATCAATTCAAGAGGGGTTGCATCACAAATACAAAGGAGTTTACATTACGGATACTCTAAGAGAATTACTCTACAATAAATTGGAGTTGCATACACGTTATTGTTAGATTAACAGTTAGATAGGATAACAAACTACACAATTACTTATACATTACTATAAATACGTAGGATCATATCTGTTGTTACTAAAGCATTAGTTTTGTAGGAGTTGCTAGTACTCGAAACCCAATGAGAGTTCTTCATTTTCCTTTCCTTTCCATTTGCTCATTCCTCGTAATAAAGAAATAGATACATCATAAAATTAGTACTATTGTATAGATCAAGTCACAAAGAATAAAGAACTGTAATTGGATTTCTTTTTTTACAAAACAAATTGAGAGAGATTTGAAACCATAGAATTATATCTTGAGAGCAAAGAATATTTGAGCAAGAAAGCAAACAGAAGAGAGAGAAAGTGAATGTACTTTCTGTTTTTTTCTGACTATAGTAAAGTACTGAGTGGATTTCTTTTAATTGTAGTAAGGTTTTCAGATAGTGGGCTTGGGTTAAGATTGTAGTGACCTACTAATTTGGTGCTTTCATTGTTGCTCAACTGAGAAAATTGCAATGGCAAACAATATAAGAAGTTTCACAGCTTTACAAGAAGATATACAAAGGACAAGTGTTCGTTTAGATAGGTTAGAATACAAAACTCAAAATTTAGAAGTAAGATAGGTTGATGTGCAAGCTCTAATGCTAAAGGTAAATGAAAATATTGAGAATAGGATGCAACCATACAAGATTGTGGGGAATCAAACTTCTCCAATGCAAGGCAAGGAGAATGCATTATTTTCTAATACAAATTTAGAGGAGTCACAAGTTTATAATTGCAGTATTAAGTTAGATTTACTCAAGTTTGCGGGTAAAGATGTTTCATCATGGTTATTCAAGATTACACAAAACCTAGATTTTCATGATGTACCTATCTAAGAAAGGTTGAAAATGGCATCTTTTACATTAGAACATAAGGCTCTAACATGGCTTCAATGGTTATCAAAGAATGATTTGTTGATTACTTAGGAAAGTTTCAAGAAGCAAGTAGAAACGATATTTGGTTGATCTGAATTTGAGGACTATGAAGGCCGATTGACAAAATTAACTTAAACAGGTAATGTAAACAAATATCAATCAGAGTTTAAATCCCTTCTTAACCATCTTTCTAGACTATAAGACAGATTCTTAAAAAATTGCTACCTATCTAGTCTTCAACCAGTATTATGGCAAAAGTTATATCAGCTAGACCATAATCTTTATTAGAAGCCATGAGTTTTTTATTAGAAGCTATGAGTTTATAAAAATTACATGAATCAAAATTAAATGCCTTACTGTCTCAACCTTATTTTTCTAAACCTTCATTTTCATCAAACGATCAATGATATGCCTTGGAGCTAAGTTATCACAAGATCTTACCATGGAGAAGTTGTTAATCTCTTCATTATGTTTTGATGATAACAAAATGGGAAGATATTGAAAGACCTATATGCGTATTAGAGTTTGTTATATGTGTTTTCAAGTTTCTCAAGAATATCAATAAAGTCTTCTAAGATCTATCAGAAGGTCGATCAAAGGACTAATTAGAAGATACGAAAACTGGGAAAACAATAAATACGTTGATTCATCGTTCAAGATCCTAAGAAGACCCGACTTCATTTATTGAATATATTTGAGAAATATGTTCAGTAGGTTCCACTAAATAAGGATCTAAATCTACGAGGATAAATTCAAATTATTATTGTTATTAAATTTATCTAGATTTGGAAAGCCCTTGATAGAAAAGAAGTTTGTGTTCAAGTCATTCGAATCTAAAAAGGTCTTATATATTGACAATAAAGTTTACTTTATATATTTGATTGAAGTACTCAAAGTTAGGAAGGAAAACTAACACTTTTGCATCACACATATTATGGAAAGGATCTCACATATATAGAAGGTCAACAAAAAGATAATTTACAAAGTATTTTTGTTAAGAAAAGTTTGGAATAATTTCTCTAAGGAGTTACCTTAATTCAAGCTTCTAGCCATTGCAAATTCAAGTATACAAAGGAAGCAAGATCTTTATAGAAGAACATGAGATAAAAAATGAAAGAATTTCTACTATTATTCTAAAATGTAGCAAAACAATCCGTAAAGAAGATCAATCAGAAGCTTACATTCTTATCTTCGTACTAGTTCTTATTTGTCAAGGAACCATTTCTTTAATTTTCCTCATTGGGTCTTGTAATCTTGATCTAAGTTTTGTTTTAGAGAGTTTTTCTATATAGTTTTAAGTGTTTAGTCTAGGAGAAAGGCTAAGTGAGTCGGAGTAGAGAATATTGTTTGTAAACTCTCTAAGTGTTTGGATATTGTGGATAATAGAATGACTCCGGAAAGCAAACTAAGTCCTCGATAGTAATACCAGAAGAGTGTAGTAGGCATAAGGCTAAAGCACTACAACTTTATTCACTTGATCTTCTCTTCTCTCTCTCTCTCTCTCTCTTTTAAATTCATGCATGTTGTTGCATTTTTCTATTAACTGTTATTTACTAATACTCTCACACCAACAATTAAGTAATCAAAGGGAATTGTTTTTGCAAATCTTTTTAAGTCCTTTATTTTTTAAATTTAAACCCATTCAACAATGAAGTATCAAAGAAAGCACAAAAGGAGTCAGTTCAAAAGTTCAAATAGCTTCATGAAGCTACTCACAAATATTACATACCAGGGGAACACTATATAACTTTGCCTCTATCTAATATTATGCACAAGTAAAGAACTAAGGTCCACTCACTACTAATCTCAAGCTACTAACAAGATTAGCTAAGAGTGTAAGAAATGTACTTGAAGAGGGTTTCTTGCAAAAACATAGGAAAAGGATGAAAAGAGTAAATATAATAAGTCCCTAAGGCAACAAAAGAAAAGGATGAAATTACAAGAAGGTTGATATAAAGTAAAGATACCTAGTATAAACTAAAAAGAGTAAATATGACAAATGAAACAAAGAAAATATAGCATAATGTCAAAAAAGGTTATAACAGATGGTGCGCCATCATTGTGTCCGTACTCAGGGGTAGTAAGGTATTAGAGTCAAACAGTTCAAATGCAAGAACTGGTCGACAAGGAAAAGCATGGGGATAGGCACCTAGGGCCATGATACTAGACAAGTTAGCTGTGTTGGAAGTGGTTATGAGTTTGGCATCTAGGCATGCTGTCAAGTCTGAATTTTCAATTTTCTTTAATTTAATTCAATTTCCCACTTTCTGATTAATACTAAACCCTAACCTGTTTAATATTAATTCAAGACTAAAGAAATTAAGAAATTTTAATTTTTCATTTAGAAAAGAAAATTTTAGGGTTGTCACCCGATCGAAGTCAGGAAAAAGAAAAAAACCCACAATCAATTAGGTGGTTTTGAATTCAAAGGCTAACTTATTAAAACCTAACAGGTACCATTATCTATTTTTCAAAATTGGGATTATTCTTCTAATTATAATATTTTTAAAGAAAAAATAAAAAAGAACCTAAGTTTCTATAGATTTTATCGTCGCTCCAAAAATATATACGTGCTCGCTAGTCAGAATCAGACAATCGTAATTCTTTCCAAAAATTTTAGTATGCTGATTAATTTCAATTTTTGAAAATCAACCAAATTTATATTTTAATCGAATTAGTTTATTCAAAAAATTTAAATGGTTCTAACTCTTGAGTGTTTTTGTTTAAAAAAAAATACTCTAAAAATCCTATTTTTCAAAGGGTCTTTTATTAATTTTTATTTAAAGAAAAACAACTTGCTACGTGATAAATCTTTAAATAAAACTCAATCCTTAAAAAATAAACCAATCCTAACAATCCCTAAACTAATATATGTTTATATCTATATAACTATTACTAAATAACCATTCACTTAAATCAATATTTAATCTATATAATATTAGAAAACTAATATTAAAGAAATATCCTATTATATACACATATTTATATATACTATCTTAAATTACTAATGACCTAATAATATAATAATATAATATAACATAAAGAAAAGAAAAACAAAACAAAGCAAAAAAAAAAAAAAAAAAAATTGAAGAAACCGAACCTTACCTTAATTCTATTTAGCTATGCCGCTCCGCGAGGAGTTGGATTGACATCAGATTGCATCGCAGTCGAAACTAGACGCTAGATCAATGGAAGTGGTAGTCAATCGATGTTGTGGTCAGTACATGGTTAGTGAATTGGCAATAACGTCGTACAGCGAATGAAGGCAATGCAGCAGACCACTGTGCTGCTCGCCATTGTGTGCCGTGCCGTAGATGTGCTCCAAGTGTTCGTCAAGTGCTACAGTAGAGGTTGTCGTCAGCGTTGCGCGTAATGGACGTATGTGCTCGAAGGATGCTCGGCGTGGGGGCATTGGCTGCTGACCATAGCTATCCTCGATGAAGTTGGCAGTGAAATTGTCGTACAAGTGTCATGCTTTACTGTTTGCGTTGAGGATTCATACGCTACTTTGTTGCAACTGCGTGTTCTGTTGTTCGCTAAAGCTCACGCTTGGATTGTTGATGAACGCGTACGGTTGAATCGTCGACTACTACTGCAATGAGGGTGTAGAGGATCAGTCTAATGGGACTGGCGTGCTGTGGTCTGCATGTTGATGGAGTGCTCCAGGCGTGTGCAGCTAATCGAAATAGGTACTGCTGTTCGGTTCCCATCTGCGTGTAGGACTTAGGACATAGCTTGGGTATTGGGTTGAGGATGAATGCATGGGGCATTATGGTGGTCCTATGAGCAGTAGCAGATTTGGTTCGTACTGATTGGAGTTTGGCGTAGATTGATCGCTGAATGTAGCTAGGGGTTGCGAATGTCAGGGGCATGGAGTGTGCAATTTGGACAATGGTGTGTGTGTGATGTCAAATCAGGATGAGTTCAAGCTAAAAAAAAAACCTCCCCTTTCGTGTTGGCATGTATGTATATTTATAAACTCAAACCAGATCACATCTATTGTATCTGATTTGATAAAAATTAAATTAGATTCAAATCATTTATATTAATTCAAATCCGATTTAATAAAATCTTAAACAATTCAAATTCGAATAAAAAAGATTTCATTATACACAATCTCGCTTATTCATCTCACTTTTTGTAAAAAATGAAAAAAAGATAAAAAAATAAAAGACACATAAATGTCTAGCGAGATTGGAACCTGTAACCTCAAATTAACTCCATACATGTGCCTTGATTTTTAGTACAACTAAAGTGTACTTAAAAGACACAAATCTCTAAAATAATTTTTTGAATTAAGTTAAAACTAGACTATCGACCCTAAAATAATTTACTTCCTAAAATGTCTTTATAATTTTTTTCTTTTCTCATTTTTTGGTATTTTCATTTATCAATTTTTATTATTTTTATTTTTTACTTAAGACCCTATAAAAAAAACTAAACTATAACGACTAGGGGCAAAAATTCGAGTGTCTATAGCTGCCCCTCTTTGTGGTGAAGTTTGAATAAAACTTTGGCATAAAGACAAAAGAGATACTGTTTTTGCCTCAAAATGACTCTATCCTAAGGAACACTATGACTAACTAGCTGAGGATTCAACGATGATAAGCTTGAAATGAAGAATAATGAGGGTAGCGGCCTTATGGGCTAGCAAGAACCCTAAACTGAATTATGAGAACTTAGTTGTGCCCCAATGAGCTGACTAACCAACGTAGTTAAAGCACTCCTCCAACTGGCTAAGACCAAAAAATGAATTAACAAAACTTAGTCGTACCCTAATGAGCTGACTAACCAAGGCAGTCAAAGCGCCCTTTGAGCTAACTAAGACCTAAAGATAAGGAAACTTGGTCGTGCCATAATGAGCTAACTAACCAAGGCAGCCAAAGCGCCTTTTGAGCTGGCTAAGACCTAAAGACGAGGAAACTTGGTCGTGGCCTAATAAGATGACTAACCAAGCCAATCAAAGCGCCCTTTGAGTTGGCTAAGACCTAAAGATGAGGAAACTTGGTCGTGCCTTAATGAGCTGACTAACCAAGGCAATTAAAGTGCCCCTTGAGCTAGCTAAGACCTAAAAATAAGAAAACTTGAATTGGGAAAGCGCTTCCTGAGCTTGCTAAATCCCTTGAAGAAATTATGAGTCGAGCAACATTCTATAAGTCAGGCGACTAGGAGCCTACGAAACTTTGGATTGAGACTCCGCTCTACGAGCTAGTTAACTCCCTAAGAGATTATGAATTAGTTTTTAAGAATTAACTGTTTTTAGAAATCAAACTATTATCCTTAAGGGGAAACCAAATGCAAATGCGATGTTTTATAAAGCTCAGAACCACTTACTTGGTCCTAGCGATAGTTCTCAAACGGTTAAATGTTTTCTTAAGCAATCCTATTAGAACTAATGGTTTTGACCCTTTCCTTTACCTCTTCTTGCTCTTGCTCTTCTTCTTCTTTCTTCTTCTATCTCTTCTTCTTCTAATTTTTCTTTTTCCTTTTTCTCTTTTTTTTTTCTTTTTTTCTTTTTTTTCTTTTTTATTTTTTGGAAAGCAATTTAAGCCTAAACAAATGCACATATACTATACTTAAAGACACATTCAGGAAAGCATCTTTAACAAATGAAGCATCTTCATCTCTTGAGCAAAGATGTCACGTCTTGAATTTCCGATCCAACTTAATTGGTTCTTAGTATAAACCTCTATTCTCAAGTGAGTTTCTACTTATGTGCCACATATTACTCTTTTTGAACATGGCACTATCCTCAAAAATAGAAAACAAATCTCTCTTTTTGGGGGGTGAACCATAATAAAGTATTAAAAGAATTTTTATCAATAGACATCGTTCCAAGTTAAGTGTTTATTTTTTCTTGTGTTTCTTATGTACAGGGTTTATTTAGATAAAGCGAGAAATGGGGACTTTTAGTGGAATGAGAAATGGGCTAAAGATATTACCCAATGTCGACAACCACTAAGAATACCAACTTTACATGTAGAAAATGAAAATGAAACCACAATAATACTAAGATTGTTTGCATTTCATAATCTGAGCAAAAATTCTATTCATTTTTCAAGGGAAGTATATCTTTAATAAGTTAGCATTTACTAGGTCTTTCAAGTCCAGACCATCCATTTGAGATAGGATTACAGCTCCCCCAAGCAATACTTTCTTCACAATGTAAGACCCTCTATAGTTCGAAGCAAACTTCCCTCTCGAATCATGTGTATTAGGCAAAGTCTTCCTCAGTACCATGTCTCTTTGCTCAAAACTTCAAGATCGCACTTTCTTGTTAAAAGCCCTGGCCATTCATTACTAATATCAAATGTTGTAGCATAAAGCTGCCAACCTCCTCTCATCAATCAGATTCAACTGCTTTATTCGTTTTTTGATCTAATCAAGCTCCTTCAACTAGGTTTCTAACAATATCCGAAAAGATGGGATTTCGACTTCTACTGGTAATACAACCTCTATCCCACATACCAACGAGTAAGGGGTTGCCCTTATTGATGTTCTAATAGAAGTTTGATAAGCCATGAGTGCAAATCATAACATCTCATGCCAATCTCGATATGTGACCGCCATCTTCTCAATAATTCTTTTAATATTCTTGTTGGCCGCTTCTACTGCTCCATTCATTTAAGGTCTATACGAAGTGGAATTTCTATGAATGATCCTGAACTGTCGACATAACTCTGACATCAATTTATTGTTTAGGTTTGTACCATTATCGGTAATAATCATCTCTAGTGTACCGTATTGAGCTAGTATGTCTCTCTTGATGAACTTAACCACTACTCCCTTCATTACACTAGAGTAGGATGAGGTTTCAACCTACTTAGTGAAATAATTAATAGCTACTAATAGAAATCGGTGCCCATTAGATGCCTTTAGAGTGATCAGGCCAATGATGTCTATCCCCTACATCGAAAAAGGCCATGGTGCAAATAATGTGTGTAATTCTTAAGCTAGAGCATTTACTTTGTTCACATAAATCTAGCACAAATGGCAATGTCTAACATGTTTGATGCAATTTGCTTCTATAGCCAACTAATAATATCCCATTCTCATGATCTTCTTGGCAAGCATATAGCCATTCATGCAAAGGCCACATACTCCTTTGTACACTTCTTTCATTAGCACCTCTGCCTCTTTCTCGTCTACACAATGTAAAAGCGTACCGTCAAACGATTGTCGGTACAACATAGACTCGCTTATCAAGTACTAAGCAGCCAATCTTCTGATTATTTTCTTATCCTTCTTCAAGATGCATTCTATGTTGCAAGAATGTTTTGATATCATAATACTAAGGCTTTTCGGCACATGAACTTTCCATTGCCAAACAGAAAATGGGTTTTTCTTCAATTTCGATCTTAAGTGGCTAAATCTCTACTCCTCCCGATAGCTGGATCACAAAGGTTAAAGTAGCTAGAGCATCAGTAAATTAGTTATGAACCCTTGGCACATACGCGAATGTAATCTTTTCAAACTTAGCTATCAACTCGGCCAAGTGTTGGTGGTAAGGTATTAATTTGGGGTCTTTCATCTTATACTCACCCTGAGCTTAGCCTATGATCAACGAGAAATCTCTATACACCTCTAATTCTTGTATCCCCTTAAACAATGCAATCTTGAGTCCCAAAATACACGCCTCGTATTCTATAATATTATTAGTACATGGGAAAGCCAATCTCACAGCCATTGGAAATTGTGTACCTTTAAGAGACACCAGAATTGCCCCAACTCCACATCCAGATACATTAGCTACTCCGTCAAAAAACATTTTCCATCCTGAGGGCTTCTCAACTGCATCACTATCAGAATCATTTTCTGCCGCCAGGATACTTTCATTAGGAAACTCAACTTGTGCTTCTTAAGGGGTATCCTCAGAGGGACTCTCTGCTAACTAATCTGCCAAGGCTTGCCCCTTAACTGAACTTTGGCTCACACAGTTGATGTCAAATTCTATCAGCAACATCTGCCAATTTGAAACTCTACTAATGAGAGCCAGTTTTTTTTCTAAGTACTTCAAAGAATCGTGTTGTGTTATCAACTCAATTTGAGAGTAAAGTATGTATTGTTTGAGCCAATGCATAACCCAGACCAATGCACAACAGGTCCTTTCGGCTTCTGAGTATTTTTGCTCTCCTTCTGTGAACTTCTTGCTCAAATAATAAATGGCCCGCTCCTTCCCTTCTTCATCCTTCTAACCCAACACAAACCCTATAGATTCAGGCACTTTGGTCAGGTATAAGAACAATGGCTTTCCAGGCTTAGGAGCCACCAACACTGGTAGATTCATAAGGTATTCTTTAATTTTTGTAAAAGCCTCTTCACATTCTTCATCCCAATTGATCCTCGTGTTCTTCTTTAATAGCTTAAAAAAAGGGTAGCATTTGTCCATTAGCTATAACTTGAATTGGGCTATGTAATTTAAACGCACCAATAATCCTCGTACTTCCTTGAGTGTACGTAGAGGAGGCATGTCAATTATAGCCTTAGCTTTATCAGGATCGACTTCAATTCCCTTTTGGCTAATTATGAAACCTAACAATTTTCCTAACATCACTTCAAAAGTACACTTCTTCGGATTTAACTTCAACTGGAACTTCCTCAATCTATTAAACAACTTCCTCAATCTATTAAACAACTTCCTCAAGTTTTCTAAGTGATCTTCCTCTTCCCTAGATTTCGCAATCATATCATCAACATACACTTCTATCTCTTTGTGCATCATATCATGAAAGATCGCAACCATGGCCCTCTGATACGTTGCCCTTGCATTCTTGAGCCCAAACGGCATCACTTTTTAGCAAAACGTACCCCAAGTTGTAACAAATGTCCTCTTAGTCTTATCCTCTTCGGACATCCAGATCTAATTATACCCTAAAAAAAGCATTCATGAATGAGAATAGATGATTTCCGACCGTGTTATCCACCAAGACGTCAATGTGAGGCAATGGAAAATTTTCTTTAAGCGTTGCCTAGTTGAGATCTCGAAAGTCTACACACACTCTAACCTTCCCATTCTTCTTCATTATTAGAACAATATTAGTAACCCATTCCGGGTAATCTAACACCTCAATGAATCCAACTTCCAGTAGATTCTTAACTTCTTTAATTTTCAACAAGAAGTTAGGTCAAAATCTCCTTAACTTTTGCTTTTTTGGTTTGGTGTCTTCTTATATGGGTAAATGGTGGACTATGATCGACAGGTCCAACCCTAGCATATCCTCATACAACCAAGCAAATACGTCTTGATATTCAGCCAACAATGTAATCATTTATGTTTTTTGTTTCTCTTTTAGACTCCCTCTGATTTTTAGATTCTTGGGATTGTTTTCATCCCATCGATTGTTTCAATCGATTCATCGATAGTAATTCTATCTAGTTCATGTTTTTACCATTCCTCTTGTATATTATTGTAGTCATCAACATCGTTCCCAACAACTAACCCAATAAGGCCGGACACAATATCAATATTCTCATTCTCTACCTGTGCGAGGTATTCTTGGTTTTCCCTTGGTTCATTAGACATAGGCAAAACACATAAAGAAAAATGTATGTAAGCAGAAGAGAACCGAAACACAACAAAGAAAAGAAACGAACTAATGATATTATTGAATGAATGGAAGTGAATCACAAATGAGATAAAGGCCTAACTAATATTTTTTTAATGAAAGGTTTAATGATATATTCGGAACGATGACTATTGAAAATAAAAATTCAAAAATTACTGACTAAGGGTCACCCTTTACCCTAGGGAAGACCTGTTGCCTTTCGTTGGGATGGAAAACCAGTTATTCAAATGGCATTAAGACTTAGGTGAGCTTATTGATCCTTCATTAGCATATTCTAAGGCTTGAGTCTCTTCCCATATGAATGTCTTAGCTAGCAACAGAAAGGTCATTGGGGCATGGTATAATCTATCGCTTCTCTTACCCCTCACTTGTTTCTTCTAGAATTCTTCTACCAGGGTGGGATTGTAGCTAAGGCCATAGGTGCCGATTTGGCCTTCCTTAAATTCTATTCTTTTGTCTTCTTCTCTATCGAGACCAGTAATCATACTTACTTCTTCAAACATTTATAAGCCCAGCTCTTCTTGCCCTTCACTTCCTATATAGGGTATGGCCATTTCCTTGTAAATTTCATAATCTTAGTCTCCTAGAATTGTAATCACTTGGCCATTTGAGATAAACTTTAACTTTTGGTGCAAGCTTGAGGGTATGGCCCTTGTTGTGTGAATCTAAGGTCTTCCCAAGAGTAAATTGAATGATCTCAGAATGTCCATGACTTGGAATCAAATAGTGAAGTGTTAAGGGCCAATACTTACAAATAAATCTATCTCCCTTATAATCTCTCTTCTAGAACCATCAAAGGCCCTAACCGTTGTGGAAGAAGGCCTAATTGCAGACATGTCAATACCCAACAAATCTAAGGTAGTGAGTGGACAAACATTCAGTGATGATCCGTTGTCAATGAGTACTCTAGTAATGATTATATTGTTACTCCTTACCATGATAAAGAGTAGTTCCATATGCTTGTTCCCTTCTTCTCTTAATTCTTCAGCTGAAAAGGAAATTTGATACATGGCAAGGATGAAATTAATGACTAGTCCCATCTTTTCAATTGGAATTTCACAAGGGACCTTCACACTCCTTTAAAATACAAAACAAAGCTTCCCTGTGTGGTTCAGATGTGATCAACAAGCTCATCAATTATGCAGGAGTCTTACTAAGTTGGTCCATGATCTTATACTCACTCAACTTGATAATCTTGGTAAAGGCCAATAGCCCTTCAACGTATTCTGCTGCCCTTTTATCATTCAATTCCCCTAGTATGGGCTTCCTCTCTTGCTCTTCTCTTAGGTGGTAGATCCTTCCCAATCGAGTAATCTCCCCTACTAGAGGACCCGGTTTCTCTTAGTTTACTAGGTGATAGTTAAGCAGGGCGGCCTTGTAATTTTCTGGTGCTAATGATACATGAAATGTGTACCTCTTTACTTTTAGAGTTCAGTTGCTGGTATAGAACTCAAAAACATTAGGCTTCTTGTCTGAATTAATAACATTAACAGTATAGTCATCAAAAATCATACCAATCATCGACCCATTGTTAGGTAGGGGATTATTGTTAACGTTGGGAGCTGAGGCTTCTACAAAATCTAACTACACTGTCCCTTCATCTATCAAGTCTTGAATTCTGTTCCTTAGTCTCTAGCACACATCAGTTGAATGCCTTACTTGCCCACAATGGTATTCACACTTTACTATGGGGTCAAAGACTCTCGGCCGGTACTGACTACTAAGCACTTCGTATTGTATCAAATTATCCTTTCACAACTTCTCGAAAACTTGACTTAAGGGGATTAATATCTTGGTAAATTGTCCATAGGTCCTATTAGCCTAAAGCTGGTCCCTAAACTGTTGTTGAGTCAAAGGAGGATTTGTTCTAAAGGTAGCTTGAGCATTTGATCTGGCATTTGAATTTACGACACTAACCATAGGTTCTTTAGGCTTGTTGCCTATCAATCTAGGACTAGATGATAAAACCGATGACCTTCTATCTGCTGGCTCTTGAAACTTGCTGAAAGAGATGGCACTTTCAATCCTACACCCTACTGCTACCACTTCAACAAAACTGGATAAGGCTTGCTTGATGAGATGGGAGAAGTAGGGCCTTTCCAAGGTGTTAATGAAAGCTAATGTGAGCTCCTTTTCGGTAGTAGGAGTAAAGATTCTTGCAATTAAGGACCTCTACCTTTGAGCATATTCTTTGAACGATTCATTATTCTTCTTTCGTAGGGTGACTGCGTCCATCATAATCGTAGCTACTTCTACGTTGAACTTATATTGTTCATAAAATGCCCTAACAAGTTTCTCCCATATATTTATCTGGTTCAGATCAAGCTGGCATACCAAGTTAAGGCCAGTCCTATCAAACTATCTTGGAATGTCTGTACCATAAGTGAATCATACTGAACATATTTACCCATCTTCCTGACATACGACCTGGTATAGAGCTTGGGGCAGCCCGTCCCGTTATACTTTTCAAACTCTGGTGCCTTAAACTTCTCAAGGTATGATCCAATGTCGTACGTGGAAAACTCAATGATTCCCGCCTATTCAAATCCATCATACCCTACAAATGCTTTCATCTTCTCAGCTATCTGTTGCGTCAATTTCTTTTCTAGTTCTTTCAAGCTATCTGTACTAAGCCCTTAATCAGCTGGTCTAAGGGCTACGTACGTATTAGGTTCGAAGGTTGGGTTGACTTTCGAGTAAACTCCTTCTGACTCAAATGGGTCTTTTGGATATTCATGCTCTATTTTGGGAGCCTGCGTATTCTTCCCATAACGAGCCTTAGAGCTTTCCTCATTAGCCGATGTTGTAGCTCGCAACAAAGCAATGCTGTCTACTAAGAAACTCATTTGTTCTGCCGTCTTCTCTATAGCCCTTTCTATGGAACAGAACCTCAACTCAAAGGGATCATTGACCTCAGGTTCTTCATCATTTCCTTAGGTGGTGGTCATCCTGGTCTAGGAACGTATTCTAATTGGACTTCTCTGAAAGACTCGATGTTTGAGAGCTATCTTAAGATTTTACCTTAATTGTTCACTCAATAAAGGGTTAATATATATTACATTTTTCTAAGAAAAAGTTATTAAATATACGAATGTAGGATGCACGGAATGCAAATGTAATGACAATTAAGAATTAGCAAGAGACCTTTGATGTGGCAAAACCTAACTAATTTTTATTAATTTTTGCAATTGTGAAGTTTTACATCACTTATTCTCTTCAAGAAAGAATCCTAAAGAAAGCAAACATTAAAAGAGCGTAAAAAATCTAAATTCTAATCTTCTTATGGCTAGTGAGCTCATCTTGAGTCTTCCTCCTCTTTCGGATCTTGGGAGCCTCCTCTTCCTTGCCCTTGATCCTTTTCAGTTGTGCTTCCAATGCCTTTATCTTCTGGTGATACTCCTTGCAACGATTCTCCAACTCCTACTCTCTTTTACTCATTCTCTCGGGTTCAACTTTGACTTAGACTTCTCCCTTCTCCTCATTGTCTTCCATATCTTTTAGTTTATTCAATTGGCAATAAAGAAGTCCTTTGGTTGTCTAGCTCCTGCCTACTATCCCCTTAGTGGTAGGGTTGGTCTTTCTTGTGCACTAACAAGCTCGGATGCTTAGGAGCTTGGTTACTTTGTTAGCCACCAACATGCTAGGGTTATGAAAGACTAGTGAGACGACTTTTAATGAAGGTTTGGGGATCATGTCTTCAATGAATCTATTGGCTAGGACATATCTGGTGCAAAGGTTAAAGCCAATTAAGGGCACCACCTTGAAATCTTCACATCTTCTTATCATTTCCTTACTTGCAAACCACTTGGGCATCAACAGTAACTCTTCTGTTTTCATACTCTGAAAATATTGGACCCAGTAGCGGCTAGCTTTATTTTCTGGCAGCTTAATTCTTTCTTCAAAAGACTTGATGAGATCATATTGTTGGGTACACTCAGCCCGGTTGAAATCAAGTTGGTAACTTCTCATGTGGCTGATAAACCAAACTGTGAGTAGAACCATGTTGGTCTTCAGATCTCCTCGTTTCTTCTTCTTGAGATGATTTAGTGACTAGATTTGCTCAGCTAAGAAGGCTGGGACATATGATTTCCATTTAAGAAATTAGGTTACGAGCTCTACGATTTTGAAGTGGACCCGACGTTTATCATCAGGGAATAAGATAATATTGAAGACTACCAATATAAAAGCGTTAACTCAATACCGGTGCCATGCTTCCAAGTTTACATAAAAAACCTCCCGTTTATCTCTATGCTTCAGCTTAGTAGAAAACCAATCCATGACATCCTCTAACTAAAAGGTCTTTCCTTGATTTAGAACTCAGTTTATCTTGGTTTTTTTTATTCCCAGCAACTTACTGAAGATCCTCAGTGCTGTAGCTTCCAAGTCTAGGACGTAGATATCAACAATGATTGCAGGAGCCCACAACAATTGGGAGTATTCTTCTAAAGTTAGGCTTAGCTGATGTAGGCCCATATAGAAACTGACGAATTCGGGCTCCCATAGGTAGACTAAGACCCGCACTAGAGTAATGTTCACAAGGATCTTCTGTAGAGAAAAGATGAGTCAAATCTTGTTCTTGATAAACTCTTACTTATCCAAGTTGAAGAGTCGGAACCACATCTAAAGCAATCTTTAAGGCCAATGTGATAGGTAGACATGAATTTCTTCAAAAGGCTCTTGACTTAATCTAGCCATGCCTATGTAAAAAAAGAAATCGAAATCAAAATTACAATTACAACCTATTCTAAACTTTACACAGAATTATTACAAATTATTTATAGGGAAATATTACAACTACAACTTTACAACTGCCCTTATCCATTTAGGTCTGCCACGTCATAAGTTCTTATGATTTTTTAAAAAAAAAAGGTTTTAGTGTAATGCAAAGGGTAAATTCTAAAGGTCCTCAAGTTCTATAACCACCACGTTTTTTCGAAGCAATGATTCTATAGTCACATCTGAACTTAAGTAGGGTAGCCTAATCGGCCTTGAAAGGTGGTTTCCCCATAACATCCGAAACTTATATAATGGCCCCCCCTCTTAAAGTCTTAAGATGGCTTTGTTCTAATCATATTTACCATGCATTTATGATGCAAAAAAATAGAATAAAAATAAAGTAAACCCCTAAAGCTAGCCTTTAAAATAAACTGCAACAAAAAATGTTAGTAAAAAAAAATAAAATAAAATAAATGAATAAAATAACAGACCTAAGTGCTCTTTTTTTATTCTTTTTATTTATTTTTTATCTTTTCATCTTTTTATTTTTGAAAAAAATAATCTTATTTTCGGTAAATGCTAGTAGTTGGCCCTCTAAGTGTCCTCAGTAAAGTTGCCAAACTGTCAAGTCTGAATTTTCAATTTTCTTTAATTTAATTTGATTTCCTGTTTTCTGATTAATACTAAACCCTAATCCATTTAATATTAATCCTCGACTAAAAAAATTAGGAAATTCCGGTTTTTTATTTAGAAAAAAAATTTTGGAGTCGCCTATCGACCGAAATCAGGAAAAAAAAAAAAGAAACCACAATCAATTGGATGGATTAACTATAATTTAACTATCAGTCTTTGATTTCAAATTGAATGGAAAAAATCAAAGAATTCCGAATCTGGGGGCTAACCTATTAAACCCTAATAGATACTACTATTTATTTTTCGAAATTAAGATTATTTTTCTAATTATAATATTTTTAAAGAAAAAATAAAAATAAATAAAAATAAAAGAAGAACCTAAGTTTCTATAGATTTTATCGTCACCCCAAAGATATATACGTGCTCGCTAGTCAGAATCAGACAATCGTAATTCTTTCCAAAAATTTTAGTATGCTAATTGATTTTAATTTTTGAAAATTGACCATATTTACATTTTAATCGAATTAGTTTATTCAAAAAATTCAAAGGGTCCTAACTCTTGAGTGTTTTTGTTTTAAAAAAAATGCTCTAGAAATCCTATTTTTCAAAGGGTCTTTTATTAATCTTTATTCAAAGAAAAACAACTTGCTATGTGATAAATATTTAAACAAAACCCAATCCCTAAAAAAATAACAAATCCTAATAATCCCTAAACTAATATATGTTTATATCCATATAACTATTACTAAATAACCATTCACTTAAATCAATATTTAATCTATACAATATTAGAAAACTAATATTAAAGAAATATCCTATTATATACACATATCTATATATACTATCTTAAATTACTAAGGACCCAATAAAATAATAATATAATATAACATAAAGAAAAGAAAAAAAAAATGAAACAAAAAAAAAATTGAAGAAACCGAATGTTACCTTAATTCTGTTAGGCTATGCTACTCGGCGAAGAGTTGGATTAACATCAAATTGCGTCATGGCCAAAACTAGGCGCAAGATCAGTGGAAGTGGTAGTCAGTCGACGTTGTGGTCGGTGCGTGGTTGGCAAATTGGTAGTAACGTCATACAGCGAATGAAGACAGTGCAATGAACTACTGTGCTAATCGCCGTTGTATGTCGTGCCGTGGATGTGCTCCAAGCGTTCGTCAAGTACTGCAGTACAGGTTGTCGTCAGCGTTGCGTGTAGTGGACATAGGTGCTCGAAGCGAGCTTGGCATGGGGGCATTGACTGTTAACCATGGCTGTCCTCAATGAAGTTGGTAGTGCAATTGTCGTACAAGTGTCGTGCTTTACTGTTTGCGTTGAGGATTCGTACGCTGCTTTGTTGTTGTTGTGTGTTCTGTTGTTCGCTGGAGCTCGCACTTGGATTACTGATGAACGCACGCGATTGAATCGTCGACGAGTGCTGCAGTGAGGGTGTAGAGGATCAGTCTAGTAGGACTAGCGTGCTGTGGTCTGCATGTTGATGGAGTGATCCAGGCGTATGCAACTAATCGAAATAAGTGCTGCAATTCTGTACCGATTTGCATGTAAGACTTGGGACGTAGCTTTGATATTAGGTTGAGGATGAATGCGTAAGGCATTGCAGTGGTCCTATGAGCAATAGCAGATTTGGTTCGTATTGATTGTAGTTTGGCGTAAACTGATCAGTGAATGTAGCCAGGGGTTGCAAACTTCAAGGGATTTACAGGCGTAATGTGTGCAATTTGGACGATGGTGTGTATGTGATGTTGAATCAAGATGAGTTCAAGCTGAAAAAAAAAAAAAACCTCCCCTTTCGTTTTGGCATGTATGTGTATTTATAAATTCAAACCAAATCATATCTATTGTATCTGATTTGATAAAAATTAAACTAGATTTGAATTATTTATATTAATTCAAATCCAATTTAATAAAATCTTGAATGATTGAAATCCAAATGAAAAAGATTTGATTATATACAATCCTGCTTATTCATCTCGCTTTTTGTAAAAAATGAAAAAAAGATAGAAAAATAAAAAACATATAAGTGTCTAGCAAAATTCGAACCTGTAACCTCAAATTAACTCCATATCAAATACTCTAATATTTATTCGTTAGCCATTGGCTTATGCCTTGATTTTTAGTACAATTGAAGTGAACTTAAAACACGCGACTCTCTAAAATAATTTTTTGAACTAAGCTAAAACTAAACTATTAACCCTAAAATAATTTAGTTCCTAAAATGTCTTTATAATTTTTTTCTTTTCTCATTTTTTGGCATTTTCTTTTGTCAATTTTTATTATTTTTGAGTTAGGACCCTATAAAAACAAAACTAAATTATAATGACTAAGGGCAAAAAATCAAGTGTCTACACACGTAGTGGAAGTGGTTGTAAGTTTGGCATCTAGGCATGTGATAAAGCAAATCAAGGTACATCTAAGCTAGGTACGTAAGGAGTTTAGTAGCAAGCCTTCCTGATACTAGAGTTCCTCTTAAGCAAGTTAAGAAGACTGAATTCTTCTTAAAAGACCTTGCAAGCCTCTAAAACATGCTCAGGTAAATGATCTTGAGATCAGGCAGTCCATCAATTTCCTAGTTTATTGTAGATTTTCCCTTAAACCTTGGTTAGCTTTTTCTTCTAGTACATAGGCATCAAATTGGAAACGTTGACGATTGGCAATGCCCCATATTCTTTTAGCAATTCAAGCTCATGGGCATTTTCATTTATTTGTCATAGAACCTTGAACAGACCATCTGACCTGCAAGATAGCTTATTTGTTCCCTTCCCTAGAAATCATTCTTTATTGAGGTGAACCCAAACAAGATCTCTTAAGCTGTAGACAATGCTCTTTCTACCTCTATTTCCTTGCTCCTACTATTGGGAGACTATTCTAGCTAGCTGTTCAATGACCTTCTTATGCAATCTCTAAAATTCTTCTGCGCATTACAGACTAGACTGACTTTCTTCTCTGGAAGTCAGGCTGTTAATCATGTCAAGGGTAAGCTAGAGGTGATTCCATAGATGACCTCAAAGGATGACTTACCTATCAAGCTGTGGGTAGAGCGATTGTAAGTAAACTCAATGATGGGCAGACACAAATCCCAGTCATGTAAATTCTTCCCAAAAGTTGCTCGCAATAGACTACCAATAATCCTATTTACCACTTCAATCTGACCATCCGTTTAGGGGTGACAAGAGGTACTAAACATCAACTTGGTGTCAAGCTTCTTCCATGAGGTCCATTAAAAGAAGATTTTGAACATTGGATCTCAAACAAAAATAATGCTTTAAGGGACTCTACGAAGTTAAACAATCTCCTACAAAAAGAGATTAGCAACATATAAAGCACCATCAAACTTGTGGCACAGGATGAAGTAGCTCATTCTATTGAACCAATCTACCACCACCATGATGGAATCATGTTTCGGTAATGTTCGGGGTAGTTGAGCATGAAGTCCATGCTTAAGTTGGTCTAGCGTTGATTAGGCACAGGCAGAGGTGTATACTCCCCATAAGCTTCCTTCCTTCCTTTAACTATGTTGCACATCTCACACCGTTCTAAGACTTTGTGCACATTTTTCACCATCTCTAGCCAATAGAAATGCTCCTTCAGCAATTTGAGCATTCTCTTTTCCCCAAAGTGCCCACTTATGCCTCTTACATGAGCTTCCAAAACAAATAGTTCCTAAGCTAAGCTATTAAGCACACACAAACATCCACCCTTCATAAAAAAACCCTTAGTTCAAATAGAACCTATCAACAACACCTCCATTAGTGAATTTAGCCACTATGGTATGGGTCCAAAGTAAGGATCTTACTCATAATATTCAGGAAGGGTACCAAGTCCTAGCACTTAAGCTTCTAAAGCTGTAACAAGCACATGTCAACATGATAAGACATCAACCACATTGTTCAAACACCCTTTCTTATACATAATTACATAGGAAAAAGTTTCCAAGAATTCTACTTATTTGGCATGACATTAGGAGAGCTTCTATTGACCTCACAACTGCTTAAGGGACTCAAGGTCCATGTAGATAATAAATTCTTAAGGTAGTTGATCCACTCAAAATATATATATATAAATATATCACAAATACTCCAGTAAGTATATTAGGTCAGAATCAAGTAATAAAGAGTAAGTAAAGTTATTGATCCCTCAAGGACTATGAAATTACTAAACCTATGATATCTCTTATCAATATTTAGGCAATCGAAATTGAATTGTGAATTAACTAATCTAACAATTACCCTAAAACTGTCAAAAAGAAAATTACTATAATATATCTAAAACGAAGCAATCAATTGAGAATGTACGAAAAATAGAATCCACCTTAAATGTGCAAATCAAATTGTCATCATGTTATATAGATTAATAGCTATACGGTCATTCAAATAAAATTATCATACCTTAAAACTTAAAAAATTAACCTCTAATTAATCGATCAACTTCCATATCTCTAATTAATAATGGACTCTAAATCATAATCATATATCTCCCAATGTTATAACTGACTAATGCTCTAAATTAACTATCCCTAATGTCTTAGCAAATAATTAATTTGCGACATCACATTAATCACTGGATAATTTCTAATTGATCTAATTAACGTTGCTCCCGCACTAGCTAATCAATTTAATTAAGAATTTCTAACAAACCCTATATCAACTCCCGTATCAATAGTATTTCTAACAATTATAACCAATAGAGAATTATAATTGAAATCATAGAAATTATAATCATGAATTATTTGTACATCTATTAACCCTATAACATGACTACAATTATCATCTCAACTATCTAAGGTTTTATCAATTTCCTGCAAGTAAAACTTAGCCAGCCATAGAAATTAAAATAAAAGCACGTATAATAATTGAATTCACAAAGAAGTTCATGATTAGAAGTAGGAACAAATCACAAAATTGCATAAATAGAAATCGGATGGAAATCACCAATTCTATAATTATGATGAAGAAACTTCAATTACAAACTCTAGGGGATGATCTCCACAACTAAAGCAAAGTCTTCTCAATGATCTACAAAATATCAAAAGAAAAGCTCTTCCAAATAACTCCTAACTTCTTCTAAGACTCTCTAGGTAAAAAGAAGATGAAAAAGTCATCTAAAATATCAATCATACACCTATTTATAGAGAAAACAAGGTTGGCACTCGACTAGCTAAATTTTCATTGAAGGCCAACAGTACTGAGTCCAAGGTCATAGGTGTAGAGTTCGAAAGCCAGCGGTATAAAGTGTAGGCCGCCCCATGGCCGACTGCCTTCAATTCCCAAGTGCTATAGATCAATTCGGGCTTCCTTTGTTTGCGTAAAACTCCTCTAAATTGATCGTATTTCCACTCTGAATCCTCTAAGACCTGAAATATCCAAATGAAAATACTTAAGTTCTATTTCTTAATGATTTCTGTAAAATCAATAATAATTCAACCTAATTTACACACTAAAATATGAGTAGAAAATGCCTTTTTCTGTAGCAAGTAGTGCTAGCAGTTTTAAAGAGCTCAAATAAGAGTATAGAACTATTTGTCATATACTGAATAGTGTAAAGTAGTGCCACTAAGCTTCTTATTAAAGTACGCAATAGGTCAGCGCTCTTGCATGAGAACTAGACCAATGCCAACTCCTAAGGTGTCATACTCCAATTCAAAGACCTTGTCAAGTCTGGCAATGCAAGCACAAGAGCAAACATCAACTTAGACTTTATTTCTTTAAAGCTCTTTTGAGCTTCATCTAACAACTTAAACTCTGAATTCTTCTTAGTCAACTTGGTTAAAGGTACGACTATAAAGCTAAAGTTTCGGATCAACCACCAATAAAACAAAGCTAAACCATGGAAGCTTCTCACATCCACTGCATAGGTTGGCATAGACCAATCAAGTATAGTTTGGACTTTCTCATTGTCAACTCGAATACCTCCATAAGATATAACATATCTGAGGAGTATAACCTCGCTTTGATAAAACACACATTTCTTCAAGTTATCGAATAAGTATTCAGCTCAAAGGATATTAAACACAACTTTCAAGTACTCGACATGACACGAGAGGTCGATACTATATACTAAGATTACATCAAAAAATCACAACACATTTACCAACCAATGTCCTTAAGACATGATTCATGAGTCGCATAAAGGTACTCGGTGCATTAGTAGGTCTAAAGGGAATTACCAACCACTCAAAAAGACCATCCTTCATTTTGAAAGCTATTTTCCACTTATCTCCTAGCCTCATTAGGATTTGGTGGTAGCCACTCTTCAAATCTACCTTCAAAAAGGTCCATATACCATGGAATCCATCTAACATGTCATCTAATTAAGGTATTGCATACCTATTCTTGATGGTGATCTTATTGATAGCTTGGATGTAAATGCACATTCGCTAAGAGCCATCCTTCTTCAACACTAAACAGTAGGCATGGCACAAAGGCTCATGCTTTCTATAGCATACCTTCAATCAATTACCTCATCAACTTGTTTCTTAAGCACAATTGCTTACTGGAGATTAAGCCTATAGGCAGGTTGGTTAAGCAAAGCCACTCCAGGTTGGAAGTTTGATATAATGTTCGATACCTCTAAGTGGGGGCAACCCTTAGGGTAGCTTTTCAGGAAATAAGTTGACATATTCTCAAAGTAAATCCTGCACATCGACTAATAGAGCTATATCCTCCTTCAACTCAAGTAGCCTATTGACCAGTAAGAGGACATACTCTTCTGTCTTAAGTCTTAACTTCTTTAGAGAATTGAGCTTGGGAAATCACCAAAGACTTCTTCTATAAGGACTTGGAGATCTTTACTTGAGATTCCTGAACTTCTTTAAAGCTCATGGGGGTCAACACTACTTCCTTGTCGTCCTTCTGGAACATGTAAGTGTTTTTATATCCATTGTGGAGTACTCTTAAGTCGAATAATCAAGGTCAACTAAGAAGTATGTGTGAGGAAAACATTGATAAGACATCGCACAACTCCCCGTCCTTGTATCTATCCCCAATAGAGATTAACACTCTTACCTATTCAATAACTAGGAGTCCGCCTTTCTCATTAAGCTACTAGATCTTATAAAGTCAAGGGTGAAAGCTAGTCGGTAACTTTAGAGTTTTCACCATTTCTTATGCTATCACATAGGTACAACTCCCTCCATTTATGATTAAGGTATAGAGGTTGCCATTCACTTGACAGTTAGTATGGAAGAGATTTTCTCTCTATTCATTCTCATTGGTAGCAATGGCACTAAGAGATCTTCGAACAACCATACAATATTCACCAAATTTAGGTTAGGTTTAGGCATCAAGGTCTTCTTGGAATTCTTCTAATAAATGTCCAACATCTACCTCCTCTTCTCCTTTACTTGCACTCTCTACCTCAATTTCTGGGGTCTCCCTTTTTATGGTCATCATGTGTTGGTTCAAACACTAGTTAGCAACATGCCCATAACAAGGCATTTGAAACATTTGATTTCCTTAGTCTTCTATCTTGAGTTCTGACCTTAGTCCCTCCTAACCTCAAGCTCCTTGACCTTAGCTTTACCTCGACCATCATCAAGTTGGTTCAAAGCTTGCCTACGTCATTCTACCTCGAAACTCTATGGAGCTCAGCCACATCTAGGTCAATCTAGCATACTAGGTCAAGCAGGTTGAGCTCAACTGAGCTGAGTCCGCTTCTACCGTTTTACTTGGTGGGCGATTCATATTGTCTCATCTAAACTCCCTATCCTCTGTACTTTTACTATGTTTCCAATCTTAGATCACAAACCAAATATAAATTTCACAATGGTTCACACTTTTGTCTCATCAACATCACATCAAATCATCAATAACTGAAACTCATATGATACCAAACTATATGAAGCTTTGATACCAAACTATATGATCTATTTTAGAGCTAAGTTATCATAAGATCTTACCATGGAGAAGCAAATGAGTCCTTCAAAGTATCAAAGAAAGCACAAAAAGAGTCGATTGAAAGTTCCAGTAGCTTCATGATGCTGCTACCAAATATTACACACCAGGGGAACATTACATGACTTATCCTCTACTTGATATTACACACAAGCAAAGAACTAAGATCCACTCACAACTAACCTTGAGCTACTAACAACATTAGATAAGAGTGTAAGAAATGTACTTGGAGAGGGTTCTTGCAAGAATATAGAAGAATATTCATTAACAGTAAGATTAGATGATTCCGACTACAATGATAAGGGGACTATTTATAACAAGTCCATAGGGCAACAAAAAGAAAGGATGAAATTACAAAAAGGGTAATACAAAGTAAGTATACCTAATACAAACTAAAAAGGATAAATATGACAAGTGAAATAAGGAGAATATAGTACAATATCAAAAAAATGTTATGACAGGTGATGCACTATCATTATGTCCGTACTTAAGGGTAGTAGGGTGTTAGAGCCAAGCTGTTCAGAGGCAGGAACAAGTCAACACCTAAGGCCTAGGCACTAAACAAGTCGACTATACTAAAAGTGGTTGTAAGCTCTACATCTAGGCATGCAACAAAGCAGATCAAAGTATATCCAAGCTAGGCATGTAAGGACTTCAATAACAAGCCTTTTTTATACTAGGTTCATCCTAAGTGAGCTGAAAAGACTGAATTCTTCTTATAAGACCTTATAGGCCTCTAAGACAAGCTTGGGTGAGTGGTCCTAAGGTTGGTAGTCCGTCAATCAAAGACCATCATTTCCAACCCTTAAACCTTCTTCTGATTCTAAATCAACCCAATCATTCATTGCATCAACCTCAAATTATAATAAATCTACAACATTTACAATTGCTACAACCAAGAAAACACTACCTATAAAAAAGATGTCTCTTGCTGAGTTAACCTTAAGGAGAGAAAAATACCTTTGTTAGAATTATGACAAGAAGTTTCATAGAGGTCATATTGGTAAGGCAAAATCTTTGTTAATGATAGAGCCTGATGGATGGGAGGACAATGGTGAAGAGGAAATGAAACAAGAGGACATGAGAGAAGAAAATGACAAGAAGATGCAAATATGGTTGAAAATGATCAGGTAGAAATAAGCTACCATGCTTTATCTAACACAATTGCTCCTAAAACATTTAAATTACAAGGAACAATACTTAGTCGTAGTGTGCCTATTTTGGTGGACTTAAGTAGCACCCATAATTTTATTTAATCTCATGTAGCAAAGCAATCACATTTGCCCATTATGGCCATTCCATAGTTTCTAATGATGATTAGGAGTGGCGACAAGCTAATTTGTAAAGGATGTTGCCAATGTGTTTCATTAAAGATACAAGGAGTGCAGTTTCTAGTGGATCTCTATGTTTTATCAATTCAAGGAGCAAAACTTATGTTGGCTATTCAATGGTCAAAGACTTTAAATCCAATAGTTATGGATTATTCAAAATTGGCCATGTCTTTTACTTTTATGAATAAAGTAGTAGAGCTATAAGGAAATACTGACATGGTTTTTAAGGAGATTAAAGGTGTGAAACTTTAGAAGCTCATTGTACATGACAATGCAGCTTACTGTTTTGGTCTTTTGGCTCAAATGGAGGTTTCACCTATGAATACTACCAGTAATAAGGATTTGGAATCTTTATTAGGTAGATTCTCGTATGTATTCGCAACTCCATCATTATTACCCCCATTTTGTGATGCTCAACATCATATACATTTGAAAGATGAGACAACAGCAATAAATGTGAAGCCATGTAGATATCCTTACTTTCAGAAGAATGAGATTGAAAAATTAACTAGGGAGATGTTGGAATCAAGAATCATTAAACCCAACATAAGTCTACTTTCTTCCCTAGTACTATTGGTGAAGAAAAAAGATGAATCTTGAAGATTTCACGTATATTACAAAGCCTTGATTTAGGCTACCATTCAAGACAAATTTCAAATTCCAACCATTGATAAATTGCAAGATGAATTGAGGGCAGCCAAAGTTTTCTCTAAGATGGATTTAAGGGCTGGATACCACCAAATTTGAATGTTTCCTTAAGACATCCATAAAATTTCCTTTTGCACTCATGAGGGACACAACAAGTTTATAGTCATGCCTTTTGGCTTTTCAAATGCTCCATCAACTTTTCGAGCAATTATGAACTCTATTTTTAGGCCTTACTTACATAAGTTCAAAATTGTCTTTTTTTTTATGACATTTTAGTGTATAGCTGAAGCATAGAGGAGCATTAGCCTAAGGGGCAAATTGTTATGAGTAACAACATAACATAAGATTCGATAAGGCCTAAAAGAGTTAGGAATTGGCTTAGAAGGCTACAAGACTACATCTGAAGATGACATTACAAATCAATTTAAGAGGAGTTACATCACAAATACTAAAAGAGAAGTACTTTACGATAAATTGGAGTTGCATATATGTTACTATCAAATTGACAATTAGATGGGATAACAAACTACATAACTACTTATATATCACTATAAATAGGGAAAATAACATAATAAGATCATGTCTATTGTTATTGAAGCATTAGCTTTGTAGGAGTTGATGGTACTCAAAACCTACTAAGAGTTCTTCATTTTCCTTTCCTTTCTATTTGTTCATTCCTCACGATAAAGAAACAAATACATCACATAATTAGTACTATTGTATAGATCAAATCACAGAGATTAAAGAATTGTAATTAGATTTCATTTTTTCCAAAACAAATCGACAGAGATTTGCAACCCTAGAATTGTACCTTGAAAGTAAAGAATATTCAAGAGAGAAAGCAAACGGAAGAGAGAGAAAGAGAGCGTACCATTTGATTTTATTTTTTTTTTACTACAATAAAGTAATGAGTGGATTTCTTTTAATTGTAGTAGGGTTTTCTAATAATAGGCTTAAGCAAAGTTTGTAGTGGCCTATTATATTTATACTAAAATCATTTTTAGTATATTATATAATAATCAATAAAATTCTATGAACCATAGGTCCAAAAATATCCAAAAGTCTAGAAAAGTCCAAAGTCTACAGTCTAGGATGCAATCATCAAACAATAAAGTAATAGTCTCAAAGGTAATAAAGTTTAATAAAATGTAAAGTCTAGAAATCCATCAAGCCAACTATGTTAGTAAGCATAACATCTACTCATCCTCAACATAATAATACTCATCATCCAAATCCCTGAAAGACATGTCATAGCTAAGCTTAACATAGTAATCATCAAAACAAATCATCACCTATGAAAGGTAAATCAAAGAGAGTTGCAACAGACTATATGATGCAATAACCACATAAGCACACATAATGCTTCTTGCACACATGCCTAATTCTAATGCAACGATCTAAGTTCATTATTATGCATAAGCAAGCAACATACTTCCAACATCTTAGAAGCTGGAGTAACTCATAAGTCATCAGAAAAGGTAAGGGAATGAGAGGGTCTAAATCCTACAATGGCAAGCATTGGAGGTTATCAAAGATCGTCAGATCCTACGTTGCACAAAACCATAAGTAATCTCCTATAGACTTTACCACCATATTGTCTATCAATAGCTAGTGATCACATTTCACATGTATCATACCATCAATGAGTCCCACACTGCCAAATGACAACTGCTACAATTTCGTCCAGCTTTCATTAAACTATTAACAACTATAGTTCCCTCTTATTGGCTATTTATTGAGCTACCACAGTGGTCTAAGCACTTAACTACTACATTACTCCAATAACTATAAAGCAACTATACTCTCAATCTAAGGGTATTTCTTGTGTGTCAAAACAATCTAGCACAAACAAGGCATGCAATTATTAAGTTAAGTTAGAATTAAGTATGATAACATTTTCTAGCCTAATAAGCATGCATGCAACATGCAGTGAGTACATGTAACTAGATATCCGAATGGTCATGATCTAAGTTAATTATCCAAATCTCAAAGAGGAAATTACTAGTTTATATGCAATTAGAAATAAATCATCATTAACTACTTAATTAAGGTTAGTTAAAGTTAATTACTTATCTTAATTAAGTTCATCAACTTAAGTTTAATAATAAGGGCAATTACTTTATAAGTTAGATCCAATTACAATATCATTTAGTTACACATAGTAGAATAGAGTCCATTTTAGTTAGACTCATTAAGTAATTATGCCTAGCTTAAATTAATTTACTTATTTATTTTATTACTAATTATTATTATTATTTACTAATAATCTATCATTTTGTTATTTGGTTTAATGTTAACTTATCATTTATAATTACCAAGTAATTCAATTACATAAGCTAAGCATGTAGTTAAGTATGGTCAATGAAATGACCAATTCAGTTCCCATAAGAATTGGTTTAGACCAGTTCAGGACAACTCCAAGAGATACCAACTTTAATTTATATATTATTATTACTATTATTTGTTGCAAAAGTAGTAGTGCTAGCAATAAGTAGTTGTTATAGTAAAATGTGCAAGAAGATAAACTAGACTAAGCTCTCCTGCATACGAATTTTGAGAGACTCAATCCTAGTTTTGATGCAATGAAATGGCGAATTAGGGTTTGTCAAATGTGTAAAGGAGACGAAAGGGTTGATGAATGAGGATAAGGTAACATCAACTAAACTTCATAAAGAGTTTGAGTCTGTGAGATGAAATCACTTAGGTCAAATTCCAAATTAAGATCCTTATCTCTTCTCTTTTTCTGAAATAAATTTGATAAGTGTTTCATATTTCTTTGTAAATATTCAATTTGAAAAATAGCACCAACTAATAATGATACCAATAAATTTTAAGAAAAATAATGGAAACAAAATGCCCCATATATAATTCAATTTCAACTTTTCTTTTGAAGTTCATGATCTTATTATTACAAAGCAAATATCAATAAATCGTTTGAGATGATTTTTTATTTCTTATTTTTTAGATTCACATCTCTATTTCTATTCAATTACTTAAAAGTTGATACAAATTAAACCAAGTCTTAACCTAGTTTAGAGGACTATTGGGAAACAAAAATTAATGTAAAAATAAACCATAAGGGTATAAGGTTATAAAGTATAGTATGAAAAGAACAATTATATACCTCGTAATAGAGTATGTCAAATATGCGCTATGACGATGATGTTTCCACATCAATGGCATAACTTTGAGGAAGAAATTCAAAAGAAAAATTATTGACCCATTTGCCAAATTTTAGTTATAATCTCAGGTTTCAATCAACCTAGTTTTACCACTTCATTATATAAGATTAACTATCTTATTTTTATATATTCTAGCCTCTAACTATTACCAAGAGTAAACGTCTTTATGAAAATCTAGTTTTACAAATTAAACCTAGTGATTTTATTAACATTTTGTTAATATTTATCTTATTGAAAACTTTTAAATTTATACACTTTCTTAGTTCTAGATCTAATAGAATAAGGGTATAGGGTTTCTTACTAATTTTCATTTTAAGTCGAGTTTTCTAGGGTTTCATTCTATATTTGAATTATGTTTCTACTAAAATAATAGGGTTTTAGATTTTGGATACAAATTCTAGATTCTTAAGATTCATAATAAAGATTATTATTAAATTTCTATTTTCTAATTTTTAATTATGAACTATAAAGTTCTAGGATTTAGTCCTTATGATATGTATGTGACCTTCAAGTGGTTTTGTTTTCTCCAATCATAGCAAGTGGTTTTAAATGAGAATGAATTGTGGAGACTATACGATCTTACTTATAGTGTTTGAGATTATCGATATTTTTTGGTTAATAAAGAGACGAAGAAAAATGAAAACAGAGTTATATGAGAAAAATGTTGAATCGAGAAAGTTAGTAGCTAAGTTACACAGAGTTTAGTATATATACAAGACTAACTAACTACTAATAACTATATGTTAACTAATCTAAACTAATCAACTAACTGTTAATTAATCATCTTACTATCTAAAAATAATTAAACGTACTAGCCCCCCTCAAGTTAGGCCATAAATATTCTAAATGCCCAACTTAGACATGGATTCATGAAATGAAGAAGTGGAGAGTGCCTTTGTGAAAGAATCAGCTAATTGATTTGAAGATGACACGGGAAGCAACGTAATCAGTCCTTGCTGCAATTTTTGTCGCAACACAAGACAATCAAGTTCTATGTATTTGGTTCTTTGATGAATTATTAGGTTCTTAGCTATGTAAATGGCTTACTAATTGTCACAAAATAATATAGCTGGATCAATTGTTGTTAAACCGATATCGTGAAGGAGGTAAGAAAGCCATTGGATCTCACAAACTATAGTTGCCAAAGCACAATATTCAGCTTCAAAAGATGATCGAGAAATTGTGCTTTGCTTCTTAAATACCTAAGAAATCAAAGATTGTCTAAGAAAACTACCAAATCCAATGATAGACTTGTGAGATTTAAAGCAAGCAACCCAATCAGAGTCACAAAAAGCCTTAAGTTTGAAGTCAGTAGCTGATGGAAAGAAAAGGCCTTTGCTAGGACATGATTTTAGATAACAAAAAACTCCATGAGTAACCTTTGAATGTAACTAAGTAAGAGAATCAAGGAATTGAGATAATTGTTGAATAGCAAAAGTAATGTCAAGCGGGTGTTAGTAAGATATAAAAGTCATCCAATCAATCATCTATAGTCAAATGAATTAGGCAACAAAGGAGAATCATCATGTTTGATTAATCGTATACTAGGTAACACAGTATACGAACTAGTTTGGCATTTAAAAAACTTGTGTCTTTAATTTTGAAAACATTATGAATCCATAGAATTGCTTGCAAGAATAACATCATCAACATATACTAGTAGAATTGTAAAATTAATGCTATCAAAATTAAAGAAAAGACCATGATCAACTTGCAACTAAGTAAAACCATATTCAAGAAGAGAATCAGATAGTTTAGCATACCATTAACACTGGCCTATTTCAAATTGTACAAGGACTTATGGAGGCAACAAACTTTAGAAGAACTAGCTAATTCAAATCCTTCGAGAATTGTCATATATACTTCTTCTTCTAGATCATCGTGTAGAAATATGTTATTTATGTTCAATTGGTGTAAAAACCATTGTTTGGCAACTGCAAGAGCAAGAAGTAATCATGTTGTTGTGATCTTGGCAACTAGATTAAAAGTATTAAGGTACTCTAAACCAAGTTGTTAAGTATAACCTTTAGCAACTAAGCTTGCTTCATATCGTTCATTAGATCCATTGGATTTATATTTGATTTTGTACACCCATTTGCATCCAATTAATGTTTTATTAGGTGGAAGATCAATAATATCCCATGTTTGATTAGCTTCTAAAGCAAAGATCCCTGCTGTCATTGCATCACACCATTCTTGTTGTTTGATTGCTTCATTATACATACGGGGTTCCTTAAGTTTATCCACAACAACAACAAGTACACTATGGCTATTTCGAAGATGGGAATAAGAAAAAATGTTTGCTAAAGAGTGAAGACTACTACGTAGCTTAATGGCACAAACATAATCTTGAAAGTGAATAGGCATTTTTCAAATACAAGATGATCTCCAAAGATGAGATGGGTATTGTTTCATATTGTGAACAAAATCGGTATTCATGGACAAATTTGATGGTAGAGCAAAACCGGAAACATCCTTAGCAGAGTCGTATGATACTTGTGAAGGAATAAGATGAATAATATCTTCATCAATAGAGTTATGAAGCATAGATTTATAAAGAAAAATGGATTAATAGAATATAACATCCTTAGAAACAAAAATTTGATGTTTTTGCAGATCAAATAACTTAAAGCCTTTCACTTCTAGAATGAAGCTAAGAAAAATGCATTGAGTAGCACTAGAATCAAACTTGGTTTGGATCCTATCATGTATTGAAGCATAGCATAAGCATCCAAAAACTTGCAAGTGGTCATATTTAGGCTAAGTTTGAAATTGAATCTAATATGAAGTAAGATTGTTTAGAACATATAAAGGTATCTTATTAATAAGAAAAACCACGTGTAAAATGCACTCCCTTAAAATTTCATGGGCAATCTAGCTTGGATTCTTAAGGCTCTTATAACTTAAAGAATTTGTTGGTGCTTCCTTTCAACTGCACTATTTTGTTGAAGAGTTTTAATGCAAAATTTTTTATGTATAATACCATTCGCTGCATAAAATTGAGACATGAGAAATTTTTTGCCATTGTCTATTTGAATCACTTTAATTTTGACTCCAAATTGTGTTTACACAAAACTTACAAAGTTAATTAACAATGCTCTCACTTTTGATTTATATTGCATAAGGAATACCCATATTGTTCGACTAAAATTGTCTACAATTGTTAACAAGTAATGTTGATTATTGATAGTTGCCTCCTTCATTCGACCCCATATATCAACATGTATCAACTCAAAAATTGTTGAAGTATGAGAAACATTAGATGGAAAAGGCAACCGCTTTTGTTAGCATAATGACATACTTCACAAAGACTTATTTTATTGTCAACAACAATTTGAGAATCAATGTTATACAAAATTTCTTTCTATCATATGGCACATGACCCATTTGACAATGCCATATACGATTCGTTTTGTCTAGTCTAATATTTGAATTACAACTTTGTAAAAGTTCATATGGAGTCATCATAAGATATTCAGAAGATGCTCCTTTATTCTTTAATTCCCACTGATATAATCCATCCATTAATTTAGCACATCCAATTGATGTCTATGTTCGCAAATCCTGAATGTTACATTTCGTTGAAGTAAAAACAAGACAACAATGAATAGAAGTTATCAACTTACTTATGGAGATCAAGTTGAAAGAGAAGTTTGGTACCTATAAAACCTCCTATAGAACTAGAGTAGGATTTAATTAAATAGTCCTAATATGAGTGACTTGCACTTGAGAATTGTTGTGAGTCGCACAAAGATATTATTGATTGCCTTATAAGATGAAAAATGAACTAAAGAATAGGATATATGATCATTTGCTTTGGTATCAAGACTCCAACTATGTTCATTTAATCTTTTAGTTGAAAAGCTAAAAGAGAAATGTGTACCATGCTAATTTTCTTCATTTTCTACAAAATTTGCAATTAACACATTAACTTATGCTTCATGAACATCACTTCTGATTAGAGATTCGATCAATTACATCAACTTATTGTATTGGTCTCTTGTGAAAGGAAACTAATTCGCATCATTATTTCATTTCTGTTCAATTTGTCTTAGGTCCTTCTTGATACATTACATCCACCTTATTAACTCTCTTTACAATTCTTCTCTTGCATTCTTGAAGCTCAGAGGATATCCATGTTTTTTGTAACACCGATCAATCGTGGAACCACAAACTTCACAGTAGGAACAAAGTGGCTTTTTATTGTTCAAATTCCAAGATTTCTTGTTGACATTATCATATTGCTAATATGAGGATCTAATAGCCAGAGCAATGGACACAACAACATCTTACGAAATGATCAAATTCAACTGTCTTTCTTATTAAATTACTAAGGAGAAAGCTTTGTTTATAGTTGGAAGAGGGTCTATTAAAAGAATCTAAGCAATTACAATACTAAAATTATCATTTAATCCTTTTAGAAAACAAATGACTTGATCATTGTCGTAACAATCCTTCATAACAATAATTGCTCTATCACTTCCTCCATCTTCACAATTTGGCAAAGGTCATAAAACACTCAATTCATCCCACAAAATTTTCAATTGAGTGAAGTAATCGGTAATTGAGAGTGTAGCTTGCCTAAAATTATATATTTCTTCTTAGAGTTCTGAAATCTGAAGTGAATTACATTGTGAAAGACAACTCTACAGATCCTTCCATACTTCATGTGTCATGTCTATCCAAATTATACTTTGAGCTATTTATTTTGAAAGAGAATGTATGATCCATGAAAGAACCATAACATTACATCTTTCCCATGATGAGTATAAAGGATCGTCCTTTTCTAGCTACAAAATACTTCCATCTAAGAAATTTAATTTGTTTTTCAATAAAAGTGCCATCTTCATGGCTCAGCTCTAAGAGTGATAGTTTGATCCCTTCAATATTGATGATACTAGCATAAGAGAGGGATTTTCACTAGTGTGTAAGTAATAAGGACTTGAAGGAGTTTTTTCTTCCTTTGCCATTAGTCAAGACTCTGATACCATATTAATGTTTACAAGTTAATAGAGAGACAAAGAAGAATGAAAACAAAGGTATATGAGAAAAATGTTTAATCAATTAAGTTAATAGTTAAGTTACATAGAGTTTAGTATGTATACAAGTCTCAACCAACTAACTACTAATAATTGTATGTCAACTAATCTAAACTAATCAACTAACTGTTAGCTAATCATCTAATTGATCTAAAAGTAATTAAGCATACTAAGATGACCTTAATATGGGTCTCATCTTATGGCAACTTTTATATTCAGGTTTTTTTAACTGAATTAAATATTATCCATTTTGTTTCATTAGCATATATATTGTTCTTATTATATATTCCCGGTACCAAGGGATTTTCACTCAACTTGGATTTTATTATCCAACTCCCTTATATCATTGCAATTTAGGGCTAATCTTCATCCAGCTCGATAAATCTTTACATGCCTTCGTAACAATGCAGCACAACCAAAATTGTCTCCGTTCTTCAACATGGTAAAAGAAAGTATAATTGCAATTACTTTCCTTGACCTATTGAACAAGTGCAAATTGATCTTAAACTCTCAATCTCTCCCTTCATCTTTCCATAACTTTTCAAAATATAGAAACAATCCTCCAATAGTTGTTACTTCCCAAAAGTACTATTAAGAGGAGCACAGAAGATGATATTTTTAGGGTTTTAAATGGAGCTTAGGGTTATTTATACATGTGTAAAAATCATGGGAAGGTGGCTCGATCAACAGTTTCAGGAAGAGCCCTAGAATATTTGCCATTGGCTTGGTTAGTCTTTCCATGCTTGAAAACCATGCAAGTGCACATTTGTCGTTGCATTTAAATAAAACTTTCAATTTCGAAAATATTAAACCCGTAGGAAAAAGATAATAACGAGGCGTTAATTTGGTCAAACAAAGCAAGATTTTAGAATAATGAAAATTATAAACTACCAACTAAAATAGAAATCTAGACAGCCGAATGCATTAACTTTGTGCGTCCGCTAAACTTTAGTTCAATTATGGGACTGGCCCACGAGGCGACCCATAGGGGCCTTCGGTCCCCCCATCTACCATCCTCGAAAATAACAGCATCACGTATGGCTCTATATTTCTCCCAAACCCGTTACCACCTCATTCCTAACCCCGACCCAATATTCACAAGACAACTTTATACGTTGCAGTAAATAAAGCAAGTCAATTCACTCCTGCCAATAAAGCCACATTGCAATAAAGGCACCGACCAAAATTTAAGTTGCTATTAGTCTATCACTTAGTTCCACCAGTTGTACTTTTTCTTCTTTTTTAAATCATGGTTATTGATTATTTGATTTCTTTCTCCTGTAGTCTTTTACTTTAGCAATATTTAAGGAAAGAGATCTGTTATTGATAATTAAAACTAAAGATATTTTAATTTTAGTAAGTTAGATTATCACATATTGAACTCTAAAAGTATAAAAGCAAGCATCATAATCAAATAATATAATTTTTTTAATATTGAACTACCACAACTTACTATAGTTATCACACAAACACAAGTATTATTATCATCACTCTCATCTATAATTAGGTTAGAAATCTTTATTATGTATAGCATATTGTGTCTTCTCTCGGTTGTCATTTTTTTATGTTTGATATAAATATCGTTATAGCGTATTATATATATTTTCTTTGTCTTTTCTTTATTATACTTTTTTTTTCCTGAAATTTTTTTTAATTTAGTTTTTATGATTATCTTCTCATATTATCTCATATACCAAATATTAGAAATATTGTAAATGATAAATATTTTGTAATTTACACAATCAAATATCATCTACCTTATATATAGTACCATATAGATATCTATTATATTTTTATATAATTGAATGTATGATCTACGTAGTAAATTATATTTTGAATTATAGATAAAGTTATGCATACATTGTCTACAATATATTATATATATAATTTGCATATAACACCTAGACTAAGGGTGAGCAAACCCATGCCCTACCCTATTCTGAAACTTTACTATCTATATCCTATCCTGTGACACTCTAGAACCACCATTCACCCTACCCTATACCTTATAAATACTATATAGAAACTATAAATTTTTTTCTTTATTAAATTTCTATATGGTTATTTTTTTCAAAACATAAAACAAATCTGACCTTTTTTTCTTTTCAAAAACAATTACTCAATTTAGTCAATCTTTTAAATGATGCCAATGAATAGAGTACATTGAAATTTATTTCCAACCAATTTTTCTTTTCATTAAATGGTTCTTTAACCATTATTATTATGGATGAATTTTTGTAAAAGCATTATACAAAATATTCTTTATATAAATGAAACATTCATTTTATAATAATCACATTGCATAGATATTTAAGGGAATAAGCACAACATCTTAAATAATAAAAGTAGTGAACACCGTACTTAATGTGAGCTCTACAAAATTTATTAAAATATGAATAAAAAATTCACAAAATTATATAATTCAATAATCGTAGATGTGATGATAATATAGGATCAAACAATTAACTATGAGAAATCAAACATAACATGGAAGATGAAATAAAACATAAATTCAAACTAAAATATTTTTCTTCCTTAAGGTACATGAATCGGTAAAATAATCTCTCTATACTCTAAGAAAATCAAATTTCGCTCTAATAACAATATCAAATCTTTTGTCATACATAAAATAAAAAAACCATTCCACCATGGAGGAAAGAGGAGAAAGAAAATGACAACGGAGTAAGGATTAAAGACGAAGATGGAAGAAAGTTTCCGATAGATTAGACTTTACTTTATTTTGATAAGATAGTATCTTTTATTTATTAATTTTATTTAATTACTATTATAAGATTGGGACCTTAGAACTCATATCTTGAATGCTTCAAAATATAGGTTCTATGGTAGGTATAAGATACCATAACTTCTTACTCATACTCTATGTGAAAACAAATTCTAAAAAATTACTATACGTAACTTACCATATGATATTAATTACTCGCTCAAAACTTACTTGGTCGAGCAAGGTCCAGTTATCTTCTATGATAAGATTACCTGCTCACCCCTAACCTAGACCATAACATTGTTATTTGTTATCATTATATATTATATATAATGATAAAGAGAAAGACATTTTCTTTTTTTTCTTAAACCCTACTTTAAAAAAATATCATACATAAAATAAAAGAAAATTATTTCCCACTTGTTAACTTATTTACCACTCAATCATTCGACTCTCCAACTTCTTAAGAACCATTAGTTTTATCCATCCTCCTTGTATGGAGCATTAACTCCGATTAAAAAATAAAAAAATAAAAATAAGTAAGCATGTGATAATTTATGTATCCTAATGAAAAGTGATATCTAAGTATCTTTGAGAATTTTTTAATTATCAAAATCATTTATAATTAATTTCTATCACTTACTTGATGAATTATATATAATTTATTTAATTTGTAGACATCAATACCCCATATGGTACCTTGTTGGTTCTAAGAGTAGTTCTAAACACTCTTAGATGCTTGCAATTCATAAAGAGGAAGAGAGTGCTTAGCACAATATGTGTCAAATATCCTTTATAAATTTATCCAAAATGGTTAATCTTAGAATATGTTAAACTTTATGGTACCTTGTTAGTTCAAAGCACCCTTGGATGCTTGTAATTCATAAGGAGAAAGATAGTGTTTCACACGAAAATATGTACCAAGTACTCTTTATAAATTTACCTTAAATGGTTAACCTTATGATATGTTGAACTTCTTGATATGATCGTTCCAAGCACCTTTATCAAGAATGCTTTACTCAAATTCCCATATCGGGGGGTACTCGAATTCCCATGTCGGGGGGTGGGGGGAGGGGTTGTGGTGGTTGGACTATTGATGAAGGTACGGAGGACCATTGATGAGTGTGTGTGTGGGTGTGGGTGGGAGGGAGGAATATTGATGAAGGTAAGAGTTGAATTCTCTAAGAGGGAAAGTTGCTTAAGTTGCTAGTATCGCACCCTATGGACTCTCCAGGCACCCATTAACAGAAGTGCTAAGTTAAGTACTCTGAATGCATTAATACATTTTAATCTCTCCAATAATGAAGAATAAATCAAATTAAATTATCTGTAATCTAGTACGGTATTAACAATGAAAATCAACTGCCCCAAGTGAAAAAGATTTGGGTCCACCCTGACTGAAATTCCATGCCCATATAAGGTTTTGCTCGTAATTTCCTGCATTATTATATATCTAAAGTGTTTAGCAGCTAAATTTGCTATCATTATTCGATGACACACCGAATATCACTCTCCAACTTTTATTACATGCATAGATATATAAAGGAAAAACATGAGGTCCCAGTGTATTCAATATTTAACTCGACGCCTATGGTCCTTTAAATTTCTCCACTCATTTGTTTGCTTCCGTCGGTGGTCTGACGATAAGGATGGGGCACTTTGCATGATGAGCACAATAGTCACTCACGCTTCCTAGAAATGCCCTGCCATCCACATCATGCAAGTATATGAGCAAATTAACATGGTAGCTAGGTGCAACCAAATATACACATACATACATACATATGTATATATGAAAAAAAAATAGAAAGTATAACTTTGTGAATCGAATTTTTATAAACCACATCATATCTTCACATGTATGATGTGTGATGTATCTCATCAATCGAATCTCTGTTAGTCTCACTATTGGTCTCACAGTAAAAGTGTTCAAGCACGAACGCTTATACCACGAATTAAATTACAACTAACCGGTCCATTTGTTTAGGCTGCGTATATCCTTTGCAAATAGTACTGAGAGGGTGAAATCAAATCTAATATATCCCATTGAAATATTAGTACTCATACAATTGGACCATAAGGACCCTGGCGTCCTTTTCTAAGCCATTTGTTTCATATTCCTATCTCATTAGATCCTATACAAGGAAATGACAATAAAGAAGACCCCAAACTATTCATTATATTACTTGACAAAAGAATATAAGGGAATCATCTGTACTTAAAGCTAGAATAATATGTGCTAAAGATATGTCATGGAAAATGGGAAAACCACAGTTGTATATTCCATCTCGCAAACCAAATGAAAAATGAGAGCATTAATAACAAGAATATTGCTTAAATTATTGTGGCTGATAATGAAATAAGTGTACAATGGAGTAATCACCTTTTTATTTTGCCAAGCCCACGACTACCTACAACAAGGAGATCAATGTGCATTTGCTCCGTCGCCTGGCAAATCATGTCCTTGGGGTCTCCATTCAAAATTAGAGTTTCTGCTTTTACCTGCAAATTCAGATTTGATTAACATTGTAGTCAAATAACGTATAATGATATACAATTAATTGCTCTAAATTTTAAGTTAGTTTTTTAAATTTTTTGCATCTATTCTAATAATAAGTAAAACCCTTTATGTTTTGAGTTAGTTGATAAGTTATTTATGTTTATATTATTATACTACGTAAGTTCTTCATAGATCATTAAAAGGACTGAGGGACATAATTCACACAGCAACATAAACAAAAAATACATGACTAACTAGAGATACAATCGCTTAGGTAGCAATAGGTTCTGAAAAATCCTATGTAGTGGATTTAAAATGTGCAGGAACTCACTTGATAACCTTATAAGAATTCTCAGGAACCTATCCAAACCTCCTAGATAAGATAATGCAATTTTTTAAAATACTTCAAAATGCATACTTACATGGATAAAATTAGTTATTTTTAAGAACTAAATGATTTGTATACTAAGATTTCAAGTAAAGCAAATCAACTTGTATCTTGCAAATCATATCTTTACTAAAAATTCAAATAAAATACAATAATATCAATTCCTCATTAGCTAATAAAATTTCTCCTAAAAATCAATCAGAGCCCTATAAGGTCTATAAGGTCTCAACATTTTGCTGAGACGCATCCAGAACCCTATATCTATAATACCTTACTCTTAAGCTAGAATAAGCTAGACCAAAATATTATGCATAGCTACCCTTTGACCCTAATTCCATAGATAAGTATAAATGCATAAAATTTAAAAGAGTATAAACCTTAGTCATATCTCATTTAGGTATTCACCCCAAATTTAGGAATAATAAAAATTTCCTCCAATTGACACTAAACTTTACAATAAGATGCTAAAAGTCAAATGAATCACATACATGAAATTTGATTTTAAATATGAGTTTATCTCTTTCTTTGTTATTCTCAATAGATCCATGAGATTTTTCCCCTTTTATTATTAATAGCAAGCAACATTAGCACGATGTCTTTCAAAATATTAGTATCTATACACAAGCTACCGATTGTGTTAATGCAACCTTGGCACATTTATCTTCTATTTACTGATGTGAAGCTAAGAATATAATTCCCTACATAATCAAAATTAAGGATAGTTGTAGTGCTTAAGTCTTCAAACGACACTCAAACCTATGCAATAGTCACCAGCTCACCGAATCCTTCCCTTGGTATGATGTCTTCACAGTCAACCTACCACCCTAAGAAGGAAGAAGCAAGGCCATACCCTCCCTGCCATGACTATCATAATGAGCTATGCAGCCACTGGCTTAGTGTTGAACTTATAGTCATCTTAATAGAAATTGACTAGGGTGTAAAATAATTAACATATATAGGATACATAAAACTATATGTAATTTTTAGTATATTCAAATATGTTTTTTTTTTTAAGTTCCATGATATATTTTAGGTACATTTAGAAGTTATATTATATCTTAAATCTCAAATTTCAATTCCAAAATAATCGAGTTCTAATCCCACAAACTTAAATTTTATAACTAAAATCTTATACATTTCCACTCATTTTGTAATCTAATTTCTTGAAGTTGATTTGTCTAACTTTAGGGCTTTGTACTAAAGTTTATTGTCAATAAGAGAAAAATTTTAGTGACCTCAGATTCATGAAAGCCTTAAATGAGATTTTAGCAAGGATCACACTCATTAAATCTTCATTAAATCTTATGTGTTTTGACTTATTTATAAAATTGGGATGTATTTGTTGCTAACATTTCTATTTGAATATTCAGGTATATAGAGTTTTGTATTACAAGAGAAAAAACCTTGCTATTTTTTCATAGGCACCTTATAAGACTTGATTTGCTTGCATTACTATAAATAACTAACCTATGATACAAGAAATAGATTGCATTTTAATATACAATTAAGAGACCTATATAATTTAATTAAAATATAAAGGATTTGACTAAATTTTGTAATTTAAGTAGAGAGCTAATGGTACACCCAACTATGCGGGTCGCCAAAATATATTACCATTGCAATAACCATTTAACAAGACTAAGAACTCATGAAAACCAAGACTAAATCAATATTCCTTAAAAGAGTTACACCTACTCGTTTACTTGGTGGGTGACCATTCTCCTCTTATTCCTCGTGAATTCCTATTATGATATTCACTTTATTTCTTAGCATATGAATTGGAGTTCCTATTCCCCATTCTGTTGAATTAGGATTCCTAGGTTGAACGGTTGAATTAGGATTCCTATTATGATATTCACTTTATTTCTTAGCATCCTAATTCAAGAATCCTAATTCAACCAAAAAAAAAAAAAGACATTCTTATTCCCCTTATCTTCTTTACCTCTTCCTTAAACTATGTATTTCACTAAAGACATCACCACAACCATCACCATGGACAAACACTACCATAAGCACCACCTCACACAAACCCAACAATTCTCATAGACACCGCCACCACCACACACACATTTGTGAATTAGATTCCCCCTCTCTCTCTTCGATAATGTATGTTTGTATTTTCAATGCGATTGTCTCTCTCCAATCTGGTCTCTCTCTCTCTCCAACCATGTGTGTTTGTATTTGTAGTGCAGTTCTCTCTCTCTGTCTCTATTCAACAAGTGTGTCTTTGTGCTTACTCGATTTCTCCTATCAGTCTGTCTTCTAGTAATTTAGGTAGGTTAGAGTTAAGGAAAGAGAGACAAATTGAAAATCAAGGCTAAGGAAGAAAATATTGGATAATTTAGCCATTCAAGTTATATTACAAGTCTATTCTTTAAGTTGAATTGTTTACTACAAGTCCATTCTTTAAGTTGAATTTTTCTCGAGTAAACAATGTAATAGTAATTTCATCCTCATTCCATTTCTAAGGAATTGGAAGTCTATTTCTCCTAATTCCATTCAATAACAAATTCAACGAGCCAATAAATTTTTCATATCTAGAATGATACCCCTCCTTGTCCCTCCCGCTCTATATTATTATGTAACATGGCTCAAAACTTCAGCAACCGAATCTAACATATATCCCTTAATTATATCCTTCTTTTTAATAAATAAAGCAACTGATTAGAACTTTCTTACAGCGAGTCATTAATAGGAACCTCATTAGAAATTAATTACAAACTTTGTACTTACATTCTTTTCTTTACACATCTGCAATGCTCGAGCGAGTATGATAGCAGAATTTTCCTGTTGGGCTTTCTTCACTGATTCCGCAACCGCAGACGTTGCATAGAAAGCTGTAGAAATTTAAGGAGTTCATGTTTAGTAATCGAATGTTGGGTCAAAAAAGCAATTAATAATGAATCATATCAACGTATCTTAATGGTTAAATTCTACTAAACATGTTGATCATGAAAATCCTAAGACGATTCTGGGGACCTTTCATGCCTTCCTCCATGTCTTAGAGTTAATTACAGAATAGCGCCACGACCAATAAATCAAGTGCATAGACATTCTTTTGAATCTAAAATTTCTCCTACATACGTTAATGTTGGAATTTAGTTGAATCCCACATGCTTCCTATAACATCGTTATCATTTCCGTTTTAAATCGTTCTGATTCATCATTAACAGATAAAAATTAATCTATGGTATATATGTATCGATATTAGCCATTTTCCCATCCGCATGGATGGGTATTAAGTAATCACCACGTGAATTGTCTAGTATTAAGCACGAACAAGTATATAATTAAACATGGAATTCTTTACACGAACTCATAATTTTATGTCGTTTTCCCTAAACGTTCTAGGTTTTTTTTTTCTAAACATTCTAATTAAAAATCATAACATAGACCATATATTATAAAACAATTAATTTACTATATATTTCTTCTTCTTCTTCTTTTTTCTTTTTTTCCAACCTACATGGCATTCGTATCTTCTTCATTTCATATTTTATCTCTATTTATAATCATGTGACACTTGATCTAAATATACCTGCAACTCAACCATATACGTACAAGTCCTATATAATAATGCAATTGTATGCAGTCAAGTGATTAACCTGTACCACCTGGTCCAGCAGGGAAGATGTATTGCTGAAAAGGTTCTTGAACATGAACTATAGTGATCATCCCGACCTTCTGATTTGCCTCTCCAGATGAATCAGTACTCAAAGTAGGAGGTGCGAAGCTCAAATGATCCAAAGCCCATCTTAGGGCATAAAACCCCTGATCACTCTCATCAATCGCCACCATCACTTTCATCAGCTTTTCCCGGTCTTCCATCGTCGTGACTGGCTGTTGCATCACCATACCCACCACCGTACTCTCATCAACGACACCCGTTGGTGGTGGTGGTGGTGGTGTGGTGGTGGATGTTGTAGTGGTATTGGTAGGAGTTTCCATTTCAACCCAAGTACTGTAAGTTGAAAGGTTTGATCTAATGAAGTTATGAAAAAAGATTATTATGCACACGGAAGGGGAAGAAATGTGTGCGTTAGAAGATGGAAAGTGAGAGAGTTATTACCGACACAACTCAGCTGACATCGATGGACGCATGGCGTCCATGCAAGAACTAGTTTCCAAATAAGCATGCAATATCACTTTCCTCCTTCGGGAAAACGCCAAAAATCACGTTATTCTCGCTCTCTTTTCATCATGCAATGTATCAGCTTTCTTTATGTATTAATCGAAAGTTTTTACGGTGCGAATCGAAAAGAGAGTTTTTGTTACTTTTGGAAGCTCATGTACACCCTATGCCCTCGTGAATCTAGTTAGAATGCTATTTATAATATCTAAAAGTTTTTCAGTGGACTGGGCATATTAAAATAAGGGTAAAATTATCATATAAAAGGCTATACAAATAAAGTTCAGAAAAATTAAAATTTTATAAATAATGTTCTGAAAAGTTAAAAAGTTGTACAAATAATTGTCCTGCTATCTTATCTTTTCTAACAACTTTCAAATAATGCTTTTGACAACTTATTATCTTACAGATTCTTTAACGAGTAAATTCCCATGACTCAAAATCTTTCGTTTTAACTAAATCATAGTAATCCTCATCATGTTGTGATGAATCTTCAAATTTTTCTCAATGTCTATCTTTTCTTCTTTCCTCGGTGAAAGTAATTCCTAGTACTTGGATGAGGACTTTTCACATCGGTGTTTCTCCGATAAGAATGAATGCATTCTCTTCATCAAAAAAGAAATTTTTATAAAAAAATATAACTTTTATGTTTTTTAAATTATTTAATAAATAGCCTTGTACAATATGAATTTACATTTTCATCATTTATATCTTTTTTTATTTGAATTTATTCATTAAGACTTGCTACTGTTCTTATGTTAACTTCGCAATGATTACAAAATTGAAATGAACGAGTAACACCCAACTTCTCTTGCTATGGATGATGTTGATGCAATTATCTAACTATTGGTCCTATATAACAAGTATGACCAATGTATTGCCTAACAAATTCAAATGCACTTTCTAAAGTTATGAATCTTTAAATAATGGGTTGGAAAATTTTTGGCTCATTCTCTGTATTTCTCTCCAAGATTTATATATTATCTATTATTATATGCAAGAAATTATTAAACCTATTAGACTTAAGTAAAATATTAGTGTATTAATACTTTTAAGTTTTTGTTGATGATTAATTGATGCTCATAAAGTGTCTGCTATAATATTTTCTATTTTAGTTAATTATATATTATTTTGCTTTCTAAATTTTAAATTTGGGCCTCAAGGAAAAATTTAAGTTTTACTAGTTTAATTTTAGCCTCTTCCATACTTACCAAGTAAATTAAACCATTAGTCTACTTAATATATCTCCTATACTATTATCACCCTTAATATATTTATTTTGTCTAAAAACCTACACCATCTTCTAATACTACTCTTTTTATTCATTGTGAAACTTAACAATTGCTTCATATTCTATTCTGACTAATAATATTTCTTTTTTATTTGTTATAAATAATCTAAAACTATTTAATCCATATATTACAGCTAATAATTCTATATCTATACTACTCACCAATCCTTTTTAAAAAAAAAATTACCACTTCTATTCTACATATCTGTTTTGTTTCCTTTGATGAATATTTTGGGGTTTTGATTTTAAAACCGCTCCCCATCCTTTCTCACATCTATCAGTTTCCGCTATAAATAATCCGGGTCTAAAGATAACTTCAATGGAGGTAGTTTTTCTACTCTTGTTTTGATTTTTTTAATTAACTTTTCATCTTCTGAATTAAAATATTTTTGCCCTTTTAAACTTGTCTTGATACAAAGGACCTACTAATTTACTTAAATCCTTTATAAATGATCTTGTATAATTTAGTAATCCTAAAAATTGTTGTAACTTCTTTGTATCTCTAGAATTTTCTTACTAATATACTCTTGTAATTTTATCTTTCCATTTCCTATTTCTAATCCTAGAAATTCTATATTTCTTCTAAACATTACTACTTTCTTTTACTAATCACAATTTCATTTTTAATAAATTCTGATAAGATAAATTTTAGACGACATATGTTCCTTCTTAGTTTTTAATGTACTAATATATTATCTATATATATAGTAGCAAAATCTTTGTATCTATTAAAAATCATATTCATCTTTCTTTAAAAAACAAATGGAGCATTATTAAGATCAAAAAACATAATGAGCCATTCATAATGGTCTAATGGAGGACATGTAAAAGCTATCTATTCTATACTTTCTAGAGCCATTCTAACTTGCCAAGAACCACTCTTATGGTTAAACTTACTAAATCACTAGCTACTTTGTATACTATTTATTAATTGAGTCTTATCTGGTATATTATTATTATTTAACCTTTTATAATTTATTACCATTCTACTTTTACCTCTTATTATCTTACTATACTTTCTAATTATAAATGCAGGACTTATATGCCTAGATTCTGATTTTTCTAATTACTCCTAGTTGCTTTAAGTCTTTAATGTGCATTTCAAATTCTTTAATTTTGGACTTTTTATTTTTATGTTTGGATTTTTAATTCTAAATATACATTATATCTTATTTTTATCCTAATGTTTCCGAGGATTTTCTCCAATTATTTCTTCTTCTTTTTTCTAATTTACTCAATAACTTATCAATCTCCGATTCTCCAACTTTTAACATACTATAAATTTTTTCTACATCTAAAAATTCTTTTTCTAAAAGATCTACTTCTTCTATGTCTATTTCTTCTTTTAAAGTGGTGTCTTCAAACTTTCCTAAATTTTCTAAGTTACTTTTTAGATTCCCATCTAGATTGTCATTAGCTAAATTTTCTAGGGTGCTACCATGCTTCTCTACCAACTCTAATGTATATAAAATTCCATCATCATCTAAAAATTGAATTCCTTCCATTGTGACAATCAATCCTTTAATATTTTTTAACAAAAATGATAATCCTATAATGAATTGCATGTTCGATAGGTTTAAATCTCTTACATAAACAAAAACTTAAATAGTAATCTTGTGTAAATTCCTATAAATTTTTTCTAAATTTTATTTTAATGTTTCTAATATATTTATTATAACAAAACATCTTTCCATCCATTTGTTTTGAAAGTTTGAGGTTCAATAAACTCTGCGATTTGTTTTGGAATAATTTTACCATCTGTGGTCGCATTGCTACATCACGTGTCTATTAATACTATGACTATTTTTGACCATTTGCTTGTACTTATGTTTGTTAGGATTCTCATATTTATTAAATCTTTACTTAATAAGGTACTTCTTTACTAATTTATCCATCTTATCTTCTAATATATGTGATTCTTTCTTCTATTTTATTCATTGTTATTTCTAAAATTCTTAGCTGCCTTTCTATTGATCTTTCAATTTCTTCATCTTGATAACTTCTATTATATTGTTTTGTTTTTGTACTATTTTCTTGGATTTCTACTCCTATTTTTTCTAAACAAAACTTACAGTTTTCTATATAACAATGTTTACGTTGATATCTAAAATTCATACTAGGATATTTTTTACAACATACACATAGCTTATTAAAATTACCTTCATTATTTTGCCAATCATTTTAGCATTTTAAACTGTAATTCGTATATTCATAAATTTTTTTTTTTCTAAATTTAATCTCAATATTGAATCTATAAATTCTTTTATACTTTCATCGTCACTATCTGAATCTTCTACTTGATCTTTATAACTTACTATGTTATAAATAGATTATATTTCATTAATATCATTGTCTACTTCTACTAAATCTTCATTTGTATTCTACTAAAATTTAATTTTTAGTGCGTAGGGAATTCTTCTCTGTACCGTCTATAGAGACGTCCAGTTTTCACCACGAGTGTAACAAGTCATTTTATTTTTGTAATTTCTATTCTTATTAAATTTTCTAACATGTTTATCTTTACTGAGAAAAGGCTTTATAGCTGAAGTTTTTCTAAGATAATATTTTTTTGTCTTTCTTTTATTTCTTATATATTTTTTATGTATTCTTTTTCTCTGTATAGTTAGGGTATATATATATATATTTTTACAAAATGAATATTCATCTACATATTTCTTCTGCTTTTTCTTTTTTTTTGGGG
>JAMXBB010000002.1:36523372-36653761 GCA_024138015.1 Lumnitzera littorea
CATATCCATATGTCATACGAGTACACATCTAAAACTACACAAAAAACAATATTACCCTCTTTATTTCCCTCTTTCCTTTTCTTCCCACAACAATTTAACACTCCTTCAAGCAATGTATGACAACACCTCACCGGAAAAACCCAAAATCATGACACTCCATATGCAAGAGCACCACATTATAAAAACTTACTTCACATACTTCAGACTTTAAAATCAAATCAAACTCATTTTAGAAATCCACAAAAAGCATCGATCTTTAAAGCAAATTTGAGAAATACATCTCTCAAGAAGTGAAATGTCTCAAGTCAGTCTTTTTACACAACCCTAACTTCACTGAATTCAGACTCTTAAATTAGAACTAACAATGACTAGAACAAACAGTGAACACTGAAATCAATCAAACAGGTATATGATTACACAATGAAATGAATTAAGTCAGATCGGAAGTACAGTTGCATACCTCGGTGACAATATTGGGACGCATATTGGGTGCGTACTACGTTAAATTTGGTGGTTAGAGTGTTGTCTTGTCTCTTGTGTGACCCGCGGACAATGCAACTGGAAGTTGTTTGTTGCAGCTAAATTCGTAAATTCGTAGTGCTACTTGCACTTGCACATGGTTACGATGAAATGGGTACCTTCAAAATCAAACTTCTGGAAACCGTTCCTTTTGTAGCTTCTTTTTGTTTCGGCTTTGGGCTAATCGTCGAGCCCAGATAAAGTAATGAAGCAGAAGTCTTGGTCTTTTATGTTGGATGCGACGCTATATGCTGGGAAAATGTTTTTTTCTATTTGGATTTTTTTTTTTAACATCTTTAAGAAAAAAAGAAAATTATGTCCCTTAGTTGATTATCTATTTTATAAAAATATAGCTACACATAAAAGTTTTTTTTGTTTTCTTTCCATTCAAGAAATAAAGTGTAAATAAGTGGAATCAAATGCATTAAGTTTAGGCTCGAATTACTCACATAGTTTATGGAATCAAGTATAAGTTCCATGATACTTTAATCGACGGGAGGCTCATTAGCGTAATCATATTCAAGTCACATTTATGAAAATTCAAGTTTGAAGCAAATTTAACCATCAATAGTATTTGTTAGGAAAAATTATATTTCATAAAATTTTTTTCAAAAAAACTTTAAAAAATTGATTAAGTTGAGCATAAACTTATTACCGAATACTTTAAATAAGGATAGTCACAGTTATAATTTAAATTTCTTATGGAGCTAAAACAAACTATAAAAATACGATTTGATTTTTCATCATTTCAAACCAAACCACATAAGTTAGATTACAAATTTTTCTAAACCATAATATTTCAATTTAATTCACTTTAATGCATCTTTCGAATCATAATTTCTAACTAGAGGAAAAATTGTAATATGATATGTAATTTCAAATCACAAGCAATATGTAATTTCAAATCACAAGCAATAACTCTTCTTATAATAACATGTATCGATCTATATAAGAAGTTGATAAAATAAATATTCATATAATTTTAAGAATTTCGAATATATCTTGACAACTATATGTATCGCAAAGTTAACATATGATGCAAATTTACGATCAATCCATATACATATTTTAACAACTTATGGTCATAAAAGTTTTATTTATATATATATATATATATTTCAAATAAGTATATATTTAAATTCATTAAAATACTATGTTACAATGAATTGAGAAAAAAAAAAAAAACATATTTCCTCTTTATCTTCATTTCAATTTGGCTTAACTTGATTAACTTTTTTACTCATCCTTACTTTGAATCCATCTTGTCAATTCCATATTTTATTTATATTGTCGTCAATAATTGTTCCCACATTAGTTAACATCATCCTTGACATTGGTTTTGCATCATTTATATTATTAAAACTTTTGAAGGCTTAAAGTAACACTTATAGTTGAAATTATTATTTAGATTAATATTAATTATTATTTAATAGAAAAACTAATACTAAAATAATATTATAAAATTATATATAATTTATATCATAGCTAAAATTATTTTTACTTATAATTTTCATATGTAATTTATATCTCGCACTCTCTAAAAATATACTCCACATTCTTCTATCCTCCTTTTTTCTCTCTCCTACTTTGTTATATTTTTTTCCTTTCATAATTTCCAATAAAATCACCTTTTTCACAATTTTCATAATTTCTTTTATTCCTATAATTTTTGGAAAGAAGTCATTATTTATATTATTAAAGCTCTTGGAAGCTTAAATAATAGTCATAATTAAAATTACTATTTAGATTAATATCAAATATTATTTAATAGAAAAACTAATAATAAAATAATATTATAAAATTATATATAACTTATATCATAAAGAAAATTATCTTTACTTATAATCCCTATATCTATTTTTTTTCTTCCCACTCTCTAAAATTGTACTCTACCTTTCTCTCTCCCTCCTTTTTCTCTCTCTCACTTTCTTATTTCTTTCCTTTCACAATTTTCACAATTTGTTTTATTCTTATAATTTTTGGAAAAAAGTCATTATAAATTATATAAATACATTAGAAGTAAAATTTGTAATGATAAATACAAAATATTTTACTATAAATTTGAAAATTTTTGCATACATAATGCGGATGTGCTAACAATTAATATATTATTAAATATTTATATCATGCCCTTTATTTACACCACACGTAAGTGAATCGATATTTTACGTTGAATGGATTCGCTTTCATTTTCGATTTTTTTTATTATATTTATACCTTTTTGGATCATCTGCCTTATTTACAAGGAGAAAACATTTCTACTCTTTTGCATTTGTTGTATAAAAGGTCTAACAAAGTCGAGAAAAGAGTGAGTTTGTTTCTTGTAGGCAAACTATTTCTGAAAACGTAAATTAATTATTAAATTACCTTTATAAAATCATATTTTTTTTAAATGCGATTTAACAATTTCATTATTCTGTCTGCATTAGAAATTGAAGAATGTCATCTAAAAAACAGATGTTTGTAAAACACATATTGCAAATGCGATTCCCTGATGACCATATTATGATGACTATGCACTTATGCTATGGGTCCCCTTTTCCAACTTATTCCACTTTGTTTCGGTGATCGTTCGTCAGCACCGAACCGCACTACGTGCCTGCGATTTTAAAGTCGGCCATTTCAATGCTACTTAGAAAATTTGCTTTTAAATCTATATTTCACGAATTAGTTTGACAAAAATCCTTTTTTTAAGAAAAAGTTTGCCCATAAAGGATAAACTTACCTTTTTCTTTGAGAAAGTCTATAATATAGAAGAAAAAAAAATTCAATTACTATCATATTATAGTTTTGGAAAAAAAAATTTAAATTTGATCCATCTCAAAAACTTTTCAAAAAATCACCCATCTAGAATTTATGTAATCCAAACATGCTTAATTTCAAATTTTTGATAAAGTTCAAGCCACTACATCAACAGACGTTTCAATTATTAAAATTTTATTAGCTAACATTTTAAGAAATATTACACCCAATACAACCTTTAATGTACATTTCCCCAAGCATATGCAACCTAAATGCCTTTACTTTTCCATTATTGGGAGTTGCTTAGACAAAGAAAGCTGCTATAACAAGCAACTTTAAAAGCTGTTTTTTAAAATAAAAAATGTTTTGATTGAGTAGATTATATTATTCAGGACAAACAAAAATAATTAGAAAAAGTTAAGCAATTCTTTTAACTCTAGGATGCTTAAGATGTAGACGTAATACCTAAAAGCACGAAATAAATTGCTAGGGATAGGGATGCTCCAAAGAGTTTTTTTCTTATATCTTTTTGTTAAATCTGAATTGAATTTTATATTTAATTTAACTCTATTTCAAGCTAAATATCTGGATGTTATTGTCTTATTTATATGATGCATTACTCCAATTAAATATTGCAAGAGTATTTTTTAAAAATGATTGTAAATATAATTAAGATTCCAATCGTGCCAATTGGAAGAATAAAATTTTATTAAGTACCATTATAGAATTAGTGGGAAAAAAATTTGTGGTTAAAAAGGTCCACTCGTATATTTAGGAGAAAGTGGCTAACCCTATTGTACAGGATATCTACCCAAACTCTACTCAATCGAATAGGTTTTAAATAAGCATTTAAAGTCACAAGATAGATTCTAAGTAATAATTTTTCAAAAACTATACCTATAAAATAAAATATGGGTATGAGGTCAAGATACCCTATATTTACCTTAAAACCTATATTATGAAATATATAAGGTACAAGTTTTAGGGTACTTTATATTTATCTTATAATAATAATTAAATAAAATTAATAAATAAAAAAGAATATCATTTTGTTTGTATAGTTTTTTAAAAAATAACAAAATGCAATCTATAAGAAATCTTAGACTAAATCCAATGTCCTTATATTATTCTCTTCCTACTTAATCTTTTATTTATTGCATTTTCTTTCAACTTCATCTTCCTCATTTACAATGTCCAATTCTACTAAAATTAAAAAAGAGAGAATCTACATAAAGCCACTCAAATAAGTTATGCTATTAACTTATTTTCTTTTAATGCAATAATCACTTTATATTAGGTTTGAAAAATATTTCGTAATAAATTTATATAATATTGTTCAAGTCAAGATTTATTTGAGATTAATATTTGTATATTTTTCCCTTATCCAAGATTAAGGTTTGTGATTTGAAAAGATTTCATCAAAAGATTATGATTTAATAATTGTGATGTATGGAGCATCATTATGTATGTTAAATATGATTTGAGGGATTATAATTTGTAATATATTATTATTACTAAAATAAGTCAGCCCCAAGCAAGTCTAAGTTACAATTATTTATTTAGTATTTAAAATTGAGATTGAGATTTCACTAAAATTGATATATTTGTATAATAATGATCGGTGACAAAAATTATCAAAAAGAAAAATAAATGAAAAAAAAACTGGAAGGAATGGAAAAATAAGTAGAAATTAGACATATTGAAATTTATAAAAAAAAATATTTATAAGTTTTATAGAATATCATGTACCCTATACAATTTATAGGGTATAAGATAGTTTCAAAATATCATAAAATAATATACAAATAGTAAAGTTTGGAAACTTATACTTACAAAATAGGATACAGGTATAGTCTCGTATCCTACCAACCTTATACCCGCTTAACTCTATATATAGTACTCCTGTAACCTTATATTCAACATTACACTTTTAATATATAGTTTTTTTTTTTTTTTTACTCTCTCTTTCCAATATTATCTTTCTATAATATTTACACTATATATTAATAAATTTCCGAAAATATCTTTTACTATATGTATATATCCCTCTCCATACTATAACCTTTAATTCTCTCTATACATTATTTACACTATACATCAACAAGTTTCATCTTTTCTTTTTTATTAAATCTAGTATAACTATTAAGCCACTAATTATTATTTGTTTCTTATATTATATTATACTATTTTTTTCTATTCCTACTTAATCACTACTTATTATTTATCTCTACATTATAATATAACCATTGTCAGGTATCGTAATTTACTTAACACTATTAACTATCATATTTACTTTTGATTGTACAATTTTATATATTTTGCGAATAGTTACATTATCTAAGGCAAAAACATTTTCTTTATTCTTATATTGTTTATTTAAATTGTTAACTTTTTTCTATATAGTATGCATTTTTTAGTTATATATATATGTATTTTTAAATTTGTGATACTTATAGAAATATATCTATTTGATTTTTATGTAAAATTAGAGATGTTTATTGAGTTGTTTTGTTTTTCAATTTCACAAATTCATATCAATTTTGTTATCTTTCTCAATGACTAACAATTTATTCAACAAAGCCCATTAAATATTATTAGAATTATTAATGACTATATTTATAATGTATACTTATAGTCATACGTTTCTTCTATTTTCCTTGCATTTTTTAACTACTTAAGCATTATTCTGTTTCATAAATCATTGATTAGCTATATAGCCAAATAGAGTAATCATTTTATGTTTTTAGAATACTATACACTTTAATTAATTTTTGTACATACATCGCATGTACGTTAACTACTATAATCCCTAATAGGATTATATAAAATGTTTTTATTTTTTACTTTGATAATTTATTTTGAGTTTTAGAATGGGAGTTAAGAGGATGAAAAGAAAATACCAATAAGAAAAATTGTTTTGGACAGAACCAATACTAAAGTTAGATTAGGAAGGTGAATATCCCATGCAACCATCAATTACCTAACCCATACAAATATAAGTAAATGGTTGATATAGCCTAGAATTTTTAGCCAAAATCAAACTTGGATTTAGCTATAATTTTAAAATTCAACCTTAAATGAACATAAAATTTTTAGTTCAAATTCAACTCTAATTATTCCAACAGTCCAAACTCAAATATAACTTAATTATTATCTAACCAAAGTCAAATAAATATCAAGTAAAATTTAAATAGTTTATGAACGAATTTGGTCTTAATCAAGTAATTTTTTTTAAAAAAGTCTATGATTACCTCAAAGACTAAAATCTTTGTTGTTTTAACAAAAAGAAAGAGAAGAAACAACACAAACAAAAGCAAATGGTTAGTAGATAATAGCCATACAATTAGGGGTTTACTAGTATATTTATATAATGTTGAGACACCTAACAAAGTTCTGTTAAACACTTAATTATTAAGAGATATTTATTATTTAATAGATACATTTTTACTAATGCTAATTTAAAATTAAAATATCATAAGATTGACATACAATATAGATGTTCAAGCATATTTTGTCATCCATATGGTCCTTGATATTATGCCAACTTTATATATATAATACAATCAAATGAGTGCCTTTAGAAGACTTGGGCACAAGATCATCATATATGTTGATCCTAAGTTATCTTACTAATCAAGAAGCTAGCTAAGTTGTGAAAGTTCCTTATTTATTCCTTTTGTTCATTACTTATACTAGGTGCATTATCCATGTTAGCTTATACACATCATTTGCTTTTCCACGTGTTATTTTTATATTGTAATAGGAATCAACTCTCTGGACCGATCACAAAAAATCGAGCTCTAGAATTTCAAGGGCTTACACAGAAAATACTAGCTCTAAGCCATAGCCAAAACAGGGAGTCCTATCCTGATCCGACCTCTAGTTGACCTGTCTATCAGATCCTTACGTGTGTCCAACATGCTCCTACCTAGCTGGAAAGTCCTAACCTAGAAGGTAACCCAAGAAAGGCTAACCAAGCCAAGCTCTCCAACCGACCACTAGTACCTACTCCAATTCAGCTAACTTCCTAATCAGATTGATTGGCTCCCAATCTAATCTAAACTAAGTCGACCCCTAACTGTAGCACATTCCTACTTTCGCCTACGTTATATTATATCCCTGATGTCCAACCATTAAGCGACACATGTCTTCTGATACAATATTCTAAAATGATTTTTTTTTTCCGTACTAAATATTTTTTATTTCTTTCACCCCTTTCAGTATGTTTTATGTAACCTAGTGTAGAATACCCTTTTATCTTTTCATACATGTAAATCAACCTTAGTGAATGAGTATATAAACCCCTACTTTCTTCTATATGAGAATCATTCAACTTTCAATATAGAATTATTCACCTTAAGCAACCTTAGTATTCTCGTTATCATTCAACTCTTATCTATTCCTTTGGTAAGGAGTAGTAGCGAGTAACCCTTTAATACGGACCAGTGTATCATATCCAGTGAATTGTTAGCCGATAGAATCCAGTGGTGTGTCATATCTATTTGGTAGCTGCCCGAACTTTGCTAGTTTTTTTTTTTTTTCTTTCTAGTTCACTTCAGTGTAGTACCTCTCCGCATGTCCGACCCTAGAGACACATCATATTGGTAAATAGCTGTTGTATTATGTATATAAATACCCGAATTGTAACTACTTGAATAGATTTTTCGATTATTTTTCACAATGCACTTTCTTTTTTTGCAATGCTCTTTGGTATTCCATAACAAAACTTTAAGTCTTCAACAGTGGAATTCAATAATTTCACAAAATTCACATGATATCAGAGGGACTACTAATCAAATTCCTTTTCTTTAATATGAGTACTTCATCAATAATTAGTAGGAGTTTAGACAATCCTTTAATCATAGATTTCTTGTCTCTATCGAATTCAATAACCTTAATATGTCTATTAGAAATCAAATTTTCAATGGACATAACTTCTTAGGCTAAAGTAGAGCTATAAGAATGACCTTAGATGTGAAGTAAAAAATCAGATTTATTGATTGATAGGTGGCTAAATATCATACCATTCTCTGGATTTAGTTAGATAGGAAAGGTGTTATCATATGGTCCAAAATTAGATCTTTAATTCGATGGTGAGCAACATAGCTTAAAGCTTTCTCTTTGCACAATCTACTAAACAACTTTGGGAAGAAATAACTAAACAATATGGTATCTCTAATGGTCCTTTGTTCTTTCAATTACAACACAAGATGTGCAATTTGAGGCAAAATAACAGTACAGTTGTGAATTACTATTATAAACTTAAGAAATGTTGGGAAGAGCTTATTTAATTACATACATATACTCAATGTACTTGTAGGAGGATGAATATGTACATTTGTGATTTTAGAGGATTGTAGAGTTTGAATCCAGGAGCAAGTTAATGCAATTCTTGATGGAGCTAAATGAATTATATGATGGGGTGCACAATCAAATTATATTTATGGATCCCATGCAAATGGTTAATAAAGCCTTCTATTTGGTCTAGCATATTAAAAGGTAAAGGTTAGTCATTTCAAGCTTTTTTTGCTAATCATGATGTAGCAGCTTTCAATTATAAAGGTAGGGGATTGTTTGTTGATAAAAGAAGAGGCCATAATAGAGTGGTTTGTAGACACTTTAAGTTAGAAGCTCATACAATAGACAATTGTTTTTAGCTTATTTGTCACAACCCAAATAAAAGGAGTAATAATAGTCACACCATGTAAACTAATCTAAGATAAAAGTTGACCTCACAGCTACTGTCGTAAATGTAGCCTACACAAGATATATCCAACTCAACTAGTTTAAAGCATCTAACCTAATACATGTTATTAATAAAACCTGTGATATAGCTTTTCAAAATACCTATTTAAACACATCAAAAGTCTCGGCTTACATAAAAGTTTACAAAAGCCATAGGTTTTAGAGTCTATTTACAATAAAATAAGAAACTAGTAAACATCCAAGTGAATCGCACTTAGTTTCCCTAAAACCAAAAGAAAGCCAAAACAAAAGTCCAAATTTAATAAGTCTTCAAGTTCTTCACTCCCTTAGCCTAATGTACACTAACTTGAAGGTAATTATAACACTGCATCCTTAACTCTTACTTGTTATCTGCAAAAGAGTCTATAGGTATGTAAACACAATTAGCCCAATAAGTAGGATAGAGACAAAAGAACGCATCAAACACAAACATGCTTGTCAAACACTTTACTTCAATAAAATGTAATGTAAACAAACAAATGAGACATCACACAATGTTAATCGATCCATTGTAAAATCAGAGAAATTACATTCATTCGAAAAGTTTTAACACAACTCAAATCAAACTAAATCTAGGCTTATGCAATGGAGAACACCCTGATCCCAAGACTTCCTTCTAACTATAGGCCCAACCTTGCCAAAATCTCATTTCCTATCACTTGGTTTAACTAAGGGGTGAGAAAAAAACCATTTCAACTATTTTTATTGATAAGGTTGATATTTGGTCTGGCACACCTAATCATTTCTTAGTAGGTTATGTAATGGAGAACACCCCCATCTTAAGACTTCCTTCCAACCACAGGCCCAACTTCGTCACAACCGCCTTTCATGTCACTTAGTTCAACTAAGGGTGAGAAAAAAACAATTTCAACTATTCTTATCAAAAGGATCAATATTTGGTATGACACACCTAATCGTTTCCTAATGGGTTGTTATGCATATCTAGTTAAGTTAACAGCCAGTTTTTAGTTAAATCCAATTAGGGGTGAGCAACAATTTCATAAGGTAAAGTAAATCAAATATAATCATACATAATAGCATTCCAAGTTCACAATTCAAGTAACAATCATACATGAAGCATGCACACATTCAACTAAGTTACAAGCACCATAAAATACACTCTCGGGTCTCTAAATACTTTAATATGGTACTTCAACATGCTATGACGTATGAATCTTAACTTACCTGTACTTCACTAGTCTACTACAACTCTTAACCATCACTTTAATGGTCTTGGACCATTCCTATACATATATAATAAATTAGATTTATTCCATTTTCGATCCTTAAATTTAATAGTAATTAATTCATTTTATGTGAAATAATTTTTTTTTTCCAAATTCTATACATGAAAATATGTAGGAATAAATTTTTAGGAAATTGTATATATACATTTAATATTTTTATTATTTTATAAAAATTTAGATTAAGTTTAAACCCTTACCGAAAATGGCTGCTCTGGCTACTTCTTTGTCGATAAAGCTAGGCACTAGCTACTCTATCACTTAGTGGTGGCAGTTGGTTCCTAATTACCCCATAACCCTATGATCCTTCGAATGCTCACATTTGCACCAATTTCCTTTCTATTTTTCCAGAATTTTTCTTAAATAATTTTTTGCAACTTTATTTTTGCTAAAACCCCATTTACTTGAAGATAATATGGAAAGGTTTTCTGAATTTTATAGAGCTTAAAGAATGTGGAAATGATTTTACTTTCTCTCTCCTATTGAAATTTGCTTCATATACTCATCCAATTTGCATGCCCCTTTGATTAATCACCTAACACTTGGCCTAAATCTTTTCAAACACCTAAATTATGATTAATCTAGTTGCCTTATGCTATTTTGTAAATTTTTTATTAGTTTTTATGATTTTCTTTAGCTTATTTTGGCTTGGAATATGGTTATTTGGGTATTTTAATTAATTACAAGTAAATAGTTATACATAAAAATTACACACGGTGTTTATACATATATTCTATATATTACTTTATGTCACATCATAATTTTATTACATATATAAGTTATCTTTAGATATTTTCTAACTATTGAAGCCTATCTTACGCAATTACGATAAATATTACGTAATATAGTAAAATTATACTATTTTAGTTATTTTATTATATTTTCAAAATCCACGTCCACGGGGTCTCATAGACTAATGTCTTGAGTTAATATAAATCGACCTTGGTCCCTCTAAAGAGTAAGGCTCTTTCCTACTACCAATATGAAGGCTAGATTAGCATGGATTAGTCTTGATCCATCAAAAGAGCGAGATCCTTTCCTGCTGCTAATACAATTGTCCTTAAATACTGTGTTTAATTAATAACATAAATTCAATGAATTTGAAACCTTTCCAATGAGAGTATATATTAAGGGGATGATCAAAAGATGAATAGATATAGTATGTGTTTTTGCTCTAAATTATAACGCTTAGTGAAATTGAAGAGAAGGTTGTATATATCTTAGCTAAGTAGGTTAAAATCATTATAACTCTTTACTGATTGGCAAGATGTTAAATCTAATGTTGAGTATGAGAATCCTTAATTAAATGATCTTGGTAAACTTTAATTTACGTAGATTATCTTGTGAACTTTGATACTTTGTGTTTCTTAAACATTGGGTAAAAGATTGAGTATATGAGTCAAGGAAGGGAAGTTGATTAAAGAAAATTAATTAAAGTTGTAAGTTGAATTCTTTTCTAGGTTAAGTGTAAATTTTGGTTAGTTTCCTAACTAGTGATGGTTTTTAACTTAAGAATTCTTATATTAATTTTTCTTTGCTTTATGTGCTTGAGGACAAGCAAATTTTTAAGTGTTGGGAAGTTTGATCAGCTCTAAATTGGTTATATTTTATTTAGTGATTTTTTATAATTTTTCCTTGAAATTTGAGTTTATTTTTATATAATGATACTTAATTGAGTAATTTTTTTTTCTAAGTTTTAAAATGATCTACATGAGAAAATAAGAAAATAGAAATAAATTTCACTCAAATCAAAATTAAAATAAGCAAGTTATAAAAGTTTAAAGATCGACACAATTAAACGACATGACTATATCGTTTTTAGGTGAATTTAGAGCTTATTTTCAATTATCATATCTTAGTACAAGACCAAATGACATGACCATGTCCTTAATCGTATCGTTTCCAATTTAAAAAAAAAAAAAAAAAAAAAAGAAGCAACCATGAATCACAGTTAAGGATATGACCAAAAGACACAATCATGTCTTCGTCATATCTTTTCCAACCAATTTTTTTTTTTTATTCGCTTCCTATATAAGGCCTTATTAGGGTTTGTTTTAGAAAAAAACTTTTTGAGCACAATTTTTAGAGAGTTTCTGAAGCCAAAAATATTCAAGAGAGCGAAGAAAAGAGAAGACTTCAGGATTTAATTTTATTCAGATTTCATGATTCTTTCTTCTACTCTTTTCTATACTTTGATTTTAGATTCTTACTTTACAATGTGTAAAGAACAAATCTTTGGTACGTAGGTATTGTAGAACCTAGATCCACTCATGTGACATGATTATTTTTTTTATTAATTTAATAATTTAGATTATTATTTTAGTAGGTACTAATCTAGAGTTTGATATCTTATAAGAGAATTAAAAGATTTCTTATAAAATTAGATATATGTATAGTTGATGAGGATTGATGCAAGATTAGAGATAATTTGCAATATCCTTTCAAAATTTTAAATTAAAGCATAAAGAATTTATTGTGCAATAATATAATCTTAAGTCATGTTATTGAGGAGAAATTCTAATAGATAATTATAAGGTTAAGGTTAATTGGTTTGAGAAATTAATTAACTTTAGTAGAGAATTTTCTTGATTAAGAAAGATTAAAAAATAAATTAGATTATCTTTAGGAAAATCACATATTAGGTTTAAGGGAAGCAAAGATTTAGATACATTTTTGCATTTTTGCGAATCTTGAACTAGTTTATAATTCTATTACTTTCTTATTCTTAAATAATTCTTAATTAGATATTAATCTATTAGTTGCTACAATTTAATATAGGTTCTTTAAGTTTGTTGAAATTTAATTTATTGGTTAAATAATAAAGACCTAGCGAGTATTAGTTTTGATAGTCTCTAAAGGATCAACATTTGGACTTAATCTACTTACTATAATTTGATAGGTGCACTTGCCTTCATATCAGTTGTAACTTTGAATATCTTGTGTGTTATGTTTGTCAAAAGGCCAAATTTCATAGGCTTCATTGGTAGAAGTGTTCATGCCTCCAAATTGAGCTTCTTCATATTGATATTTGAAGTCTTTATAATATTGTCTCTATTTTGGGTACAAGACACTTCTTGACCATCGTCAATGATTACACTAAGTCTAGTTGGACTTTCTTGCTTCATTATAAGAGTCAAATACACTCTACTCTTCAAAGATTCTTTGTCTATGTTAACAATCATTATTCCATTATTCTTAAGTTTATAGTGACAAATAATGGAATCGATTTTTTGTTCAACATGCGCTAATTACTTTTTAATAACTTAGGAATAGTTCATTAAAGGACCATGATATATCAACAAAATGGTCGTGTAGAGTGAAAAACCAACATCTCTTAGACACTTCTCAAGCACCTTGACTTCATGTACAATTTTCTTAAAGAATTTTAAAGAGATTGCATATTTACAGCTACCTACTTTATCAATAAAATACCAAAGGCAAGTTTAAATTAGAAAACCCCACATGAGATATTGTTTGAAGCCTTAACAAACTATGAGAATTTGAAGGAGATGGGTTGCTTATATTATATTGCAAAAACACCTATGTCCTAAAGAGAAATTTAAGCCAAGAGGGATTAAATATGTGTTTCTAAGCTATGGACATAGACAAAAAGGCTATAAAGTTTATAATCTTTCTCACAAACAAATTATTGGTTCTCATGATGCTATATTCTTTGAAGAAATATTTCCATTTCAATTGCAACAATCAAATTCAAATAGCATTAATAGTCTACACTTGAAAAACCATGTCTTGTTTGATGATTCATTGAGTCTTCCATGTTCCATTGATAGTTCTTCTTCTTTTAAATCTTCTCTATCAAATTTGGTACCAATTGAGCCTGTTAGTACTTCATCTTATTAGTCCCTATAAACTTCATATGATCTTGTTATTGATCCACCTTCTACCAATAGTTCTATACCCAATTCTTCTTCCATGGTTATACAATGGTCTATTAGAGATAAGAAACCTCCTCGATGGCTTGAAGGCTTTATTTACTTAACACATTACAATTTTAGCTACTATTCAACGTACACACACCTTTCTTTCCAAAATTGTTATTCATACACTCTACTTTTCGATACCCTTTGTTTGACATATCAACATTTGTTGCCTATGCAATTGAATTTGTAGCTTCACTAGCCAATGTATTAATAACCCAAGAATCACATAATTACTTGGAAGCATCTCAATGTAAATAATGGCAAAATCTTATGCAAAATGAACTTAGTGCTCTTAAAAGTAATGAGAATTGGGATTTGACTTATCTCCCTGAAGGCAACAAAACAATTAGTTCTAAATGAGTATATAAATTATATAAACCCAATGGCACAATAGAGTGATATAAAGCTAGGTAGTTGCTAAGGGCTTTAGACAAGTGGAAGGAAAAGTTTATCATGATACTTTTTCCTTAGTTACAAAATTGGGTAAAATTCGTACATTATTAACTGTAACTTCAGCTTATGCTTGGTCTTTACATCAAATAGATGTAAATAATGCTTTCTTGCATGGTTATCTTGATGAGGACATCTATATGTTGTCTCTAAAGGTTATGATAAGGCTAAGCCCAATCAAGTGGTCATTTAATGAAGTCCCTTTATGGACATAAACAAGCCTCAAGGTCACGGATTTTAGAGATCTCAAAATCCCTTATTTCTCTTGGTTTTTTCATAGTCAAAATTTGACTACTCCCTATTGACATCTTATAGTTTAAAAGGTTGTGTCCATATCCTCTTACAAATAGATGACATGTTAATTATTAAGAGATTTATTACTTAATGTCACGTCCCAAACAAGAGAAGTTGTAACAATCCCACCGTATAAACTAATATAAGATAAAAATTGACCTCACAGCTGCTATTGTAGATACAGTTCACACAAAGCGTATACGACTCAACCAGCTTAAAATATCCAATCCGATACCTATTAATGATCAAACCTATGGTATAACTTTTTAAAATACCTATTCTGTATGATCTGTTGTTCGATAATACAATAGTATTTATATAAACGTTTCACACCTAGAGTTATAATTTGCGATCAGAGTTTACTAAAAACCACAGGTCTTAAAGTCTATTTATAATAAGATAGGAAACTAGTAGGTATCTTAGGGAATTCCTAATTAATGTTCTCAAAACTCAAAAGAAAAGTCAAAAGCTCAAATATGGTAGATTCTCCTTTCCTCACTTTCCTAGCCAACTGCATACTAACTTGAGAGTGGTAATATCTAAACATATTAACCTTCACTTGTCATCTACAAAAGAATCTATGGGGATATGAGCACAACTAGCTCAATAAGTGCAATGAAGCCAGAAAAGTACTATACAATCACAAATAAGGTTAATATTTATAATAAAATGCAATGCAATGCAATCAATTACTTGAAACATCGCACAATGTTATTCGGTCTATTATGAGGTCAAAGAAATTACATCTACTCTAACCCAAATTGAGAAGTTTTAATGTAACTGAAAATCAAACCAAATCCACGCTTGTACAATAGAGAATACCCTTATCCTGTTACTACCTTCAAACTATGGCCTCTACCCTTGCCATGACTTTCCCGCCTGTCACTTAGTTCAACTAAAGATAAGAAAAAGATCATTTCAGTTATCCTCATTGAAGGTAGTCGATATTTGGTTTGACGCTCCTAATCATTTTCCCTAACATTTACTATGTACATTTAGTTAAGTTAATGGTCAAATCACTCTTGATTCCATTTAAGGGTAGCCAAACAAGTTCACATTATACAAGGTTATGAAATCATGTAAAGCAGTACACCGAGTTTAATTCCTATAACAACCAGAATACCAAACACACACATAGTATGTGCATAAATAGTTAATTTACAACAATAATCAAAAATACTTTTAAACCTTCAAATACTTTAAAACAGTATATCAGTAAAGTCACGATCCTAAATTACCTATCCTAATGCTTACTGCGGCAAACTTATATTGTCAATGCTTTATTCACTAGGAGTCCCTATATATATATGTATATAACTCAGATTTTGTTTTCATAAGAGTTACAAAAATGTTAAGGTCTATCTATATGTATTTCGCTAAACAGTTTATATATAAATATATATTTATATATGTAAAATATATTACTATTTTCCTTATATAATGAAATATAGTTTTATTATATAAGTTAAGTTAGGTTATTAAGCATCAATAATATACGCAATTATACTATTACGTAGAATATATTATTTCGATTGTATCGAAACATACTTTTAATCAATAAATTTGTGTTTCAATTACGATCAGGTTATCGTAGTATGTAAATTCTCAAAATATTATAAAGATATAGGTTTTATTACCTAGAATTGTCTGATTTTAATAAAAGTAGTGTCACTGGGTTCATATATACCTAATAATACGTATTACAAGTTATATTTCAAGAGATAACTTTTAGAGTGTATTTTGAGTTTCTAATAGACCTATACGTGCCTATAACTAGTATTATCGTATAGTACTTATTTTATGCAATTGAACTGTATTTTATATAATTTGATAATATAACTTAATAATATAAATATTATTTAACCTTAATACATATATAGCAAAACCTGATCACAAAACTATCGTTAAATATATTAAAAATTCATTTTTCACCAAATTTGACCGGCATGTATAAGTATAGTTTTATTTAAATATTTGTCACATTTTAACCTATTATTACCATAAACGTGTCGTGATCCATAATTTAAGCTATTTTGTTAAGTAAATTCGTAATAAATAGCTTAAGTCATCAAATAATTCCCTAAAAATATGTGGAATTCAGTTAGTATATAGTTTTATGCTATTAGTTTTATTGCCTATATGCTTGTAATTATAATTTTACCCCTAAATTACATTTAATTAACTAAATATTATCTTTATGAAAAATTATTTTCAATATATCCTAACATCATTATAAATCACCAAAAGTCATTAGACATCCATTTCATTAATTAATTTCACAAAAACCTATTTATTTCACCATTTCACCCTATTTTTAGCTATTTTTAGGGTAAAAAAATACAATAAATATAAAAATATGGCTAAATAGAAATTAAATACATATCATATGTATTCTACACAAAATTTTTGAGGTAGAAATTACATCATTTAGGATATTTATTTTGAAAGTTAAAATTTGAACGAATAGTGACTTTCTTAAGTAAATACATAAAATGTTCTTAATTTTACAAAAATAAAATTACAAAATGAATATATATCTAAAATAACCTAGATATAAATTTTTTCATTATCTTCTGACCTAATTTAATATTTTTAGAAAATTAGGCAAAAACAAGATAGAAAATTAATCGACCTGTTTGTTGGTTCTCCAATGGCTGTTAGGTGGTAGGAGGGCTGTTGGAAGGCTTAGGCATGAGTGGCTCTTTGTGGTGGTGGAAAGGTTTCACAACAAGTTAAGTGGAGGTTAGGGAACTAGCTGGTTTCGATCTTTGCTTTGTTTTTTCTCTTTTTGTATGATTTCTCACAAACTTTTTTCTTGAGTGATTTGGTTCCTAAAATGTCTAAAATGGTGTCATAAGCCCTATATATTAGCTTAGGTTAGTTTAAATTTTTCGTGAATCATATGTAATTTTCCATCAATATCTTGTTGTAAATAACTAAGGAGGAGGTGTCCTTTAATGGGGTATTTGGTGTTGAATCGTCCATCTCAACTGTTATGGAGATGCTACGGTGAGTTTCCAACAATTTCTTGAATTTTCTTTACCAATTAGATAGGTTTTAGTTGATATTTTAATTAAATATTAGTATTATATATATATTGTATTGTTATTTAGTATATTTACTTGTATATGTGTATATATATATCCCATGTATATTATACGTAGTGTGTAATTATCCACATAATTATATTCCTAGCATATCTTTTATTTTTATGATATATTTTCTACTTATTTTTATGAGTTTATCTCATATTATATATAATTATATAAATTTGGATTAATTTACAAATGTAATTATTATATATATCGGGTATACTCATAAAAATTCATGTATACTCATATATTATTTCCTTTTATAACCTAATTAACTTATCTCTAAATCCTTATCGTATTTCGAACTCAATTTTAGATATTTTCTCTATTTATACACTATATTGGATAACTACACTTCTAAAGCTAAAATTGATATTTTGGGTTATTATTTTTGCAATCTAACTTCACTAAGTTACTTCAACAAACTTTTTTATCATATTCATAAAGTTTGGACTCAATTAGATAAATTTTTCTTGAAAACCCTAAATTTGGGTTCGATTGTCATAGATGCGATTTCAAGGGCTCACACTTAATCCATCAATTTTCAAAAGACTAGTTGGATGATTATTATACATTACTCTCACTCGCCTAAATATCACATTTTTTTGTACATCAATTGAGTCGATTTCTTTCTCAACCAAAGCAGCCACATCTTTAGGCCTTCTTTCATCTACTACATTATTTGAAAGAATCAACTTCTTTAGGATGTTTTATGCTTCTACTAATCATCTTCAACTGTATGGAATTTTTGTTTCAAAGTGGGTTTCTTATAGCCTTGATAGAAGATCAATCTTTGATTATTCTATCATGTTATAAAGTGCTTTTATATTATGGAAGTTTATGAAACAATCAATGGTTTCTACTTCTACAACCAAAGCCAAGTGCAAGAGTTTGGCAATAGCTACCAAAGAGCTTCTTTGGGTACCTTTTATTTTGCATGATTTACACATTCCCATTCAATATCTAGCTACACTTGGATGTGATAACAAGTTAATGTTATGGCTTACCCAAAATCCTTGTTTGCACGAGAGAACTAAATATATAGATATAAATGTTCATTTTATTCGCAACTACATTGCTTTCAGCTTTCTACGGCCAATTTATGTTCCTTCACACCTCTAAGTAACAGATTTACTTTCCAAGTCCTTAGGAGCTTCACATTTGCAGAGTTTATGTGCCAAATTAAGGCTTTAAGAAGCTCCAACTTAAAGAGGGGATGTAGTTATTTATTCCTTTTGTTGATTGCTTGTTGTATATAGGCTAGGTGTATTATCCATGTCAGCTTGTACACATCATTTTCTTTTCCATATGTTAGCTGTTGTATTGTGTAATATAAATACCTCAATTATAACTATCTGAATAGATTTTTCAGTCATTTTTCACAATACACTTTCTTCTTCCGTAATGCTCTTCAATGTTCCATAGCAGAACTTCAAGTCTTTAATGGTGGACTTTAGCACTTCGACAAAATTCACATAGGTTCGACAAAAGATGCCTACTAAGAAACCCAATTTACTGGATATGACTTGAAATTTCAGAATTATTGATGCAACATCATTCTCTTCCCTAATGAATCAATATGATAATTCATTATGATAAATTTTTAGGCTTAAAATCGTTGCACACTATGCATAACCATCATACTATTGTTATTAAGCTGAAATATTCAATATAACCTAAAGCCTTCGAGACTCGAGAGATTAGCAACGAGTCAAGACACTATTTGTTCATCTCATACATGGAAGTTGCATATCCTGTATTGCTTGGTCCAAGTCCCTAGAAAGCCAATGGGTATGGCAAGATCAATGGGGCTTAGATTGTTTTAAGTAACCACACATAAGGATTGAATTTATAATGACACAATCATGTATGAAATGGCATGTTCATGATTATTCTAAACTATAAGGATCTTCCATGCATACTTGTGGTCCTACCACCATAAAGGAGAAAGGCGATGGTAAGGATCATACACAATATTAGAATTTTGGGAGTATAATACAAATGGGTGTCAAATGTAGTTACGACGTACCTTTCTTTTTTTTCCCTTGGAAAATAATAAATATACTTTAAAAGAAAAAAGGGTAAGAAGGGGGGGGGGGGGGGGGGACAGGGGGAGGTAGAGTGTAGTGGGGTGTGGTAGGGTGTTGTAGAGGGTGTTGGTGTAGGTGGTGTGGACTAACTGATGAGTTCACAATTAATAAAGTTCTTATCTCAATCAACAAAACAATCTTAACATATCATAATTAACATATATTTTACAAAAAAAACTATAATGATACTAACATGTCATATAAATCAATTAGTAATGTCTATGTACCTACAAAATTTTAACAAATAAAAACATAATTGGTACATTTTGAAAAAATACGTTTATTCACTAACACGTATCAAAACTTCATAGGTACTTTGTAAAACACAAGTTAAAAATATTAAATAAATTAATTTAATGGAATTAAAGGAAATAAGTGATTTTTATATTTAAAGTTTAGTATGACATATAAATTGATCTCAAGTGCCAAGAGTAAAATTATCGTAGGAAAAAATCTAGACATTAGTATAGTATGTGATTATACATTAATGCCATGGGCAATTCAATTTGAGAAAAATTGACACTACTTACTAAATCAATTAATCGTACCTTACAATTATTATAACTCCCTCTCACCAAAAACTTATGGTACTTTTCCAAGAAACTTATAATACTCATCTCAACCCCAAATCTTTAATCGGGATTCGTGTTATTAAAAGAGAAATTCAACAAAAATCAATTTTTCCTCCGTATTCAAGTAAGTCTTCCTTCTACCCCCATTTTATCTTTTCTAATTTATGTTTTTAAGGTTCCTTTGAGTTTTGGAATAGAGGTGTTGTTATTGTTAATCTAGTGGTAGTGGTGATGATATGGTTATGATTTAGATTACATCTTGATAGAGTTGTGAAGTGGTGTTAAGATGTGTAGTGTACATATACCATGCCTTGTATATGTGTATGTGATGTGCGATTGTGTATGTCTTTGTAATCGGGAGAGTATGCATTAGTGTACAGGATATGGAGCATAAGTGTATGTGATTGGTTGAATATAGTTATGGTTGTGCGGTGGTGTACAGTGTGCGTATATGTACGTGAAATTAAAGTAGCTATATGCACTGCGTATGCGTGTGAGACAACATACTAAAAGCTGTGTGAGTGTCGATATCGTATGTGTATATAGTATGGGGAATATTGGAAAGTTACATGGAATGCAGTTTGAAAGCTTAAAGTATGGAGTAGAGGGTATAATTAAGGAGAAAGAAGTATCAAGTTGCAAATTTATTAAATTCTAAGTTAGCTTTTATATTTTATACAAGTACTAGAGGATACATGATATTAGATCATTTTGAGATAGAACCTCCAGGTACAGGATACATGTTTGTTGAATGTATGTATTACGTTAGTAAATATAAATCAGACCAATTAAAACTTGGACTTAATTATATTGCTGGTTGTGCTTAGCTTCAACTACCTATTGATTGAGTCTAATGATGTTGGTAAAACACTCGATGATCTTTGCACGACTTTATCCTTTGTGACGTTCTATACTAAAATGACTTAGATAAATTTAGGTTGGTTTATAATACTTGGATGTTGGGTAGTACCCAACATTAATATTTATATAACATCTATATATATTACCTATTAAAGATCATAAGTAACCCTAAGTTTTGAGACATTGAGACTGTGATAATTGTAGGCTTAAATGAAATGTTAAAACTATTACTTATTACATTTAAAAGCAATATTTTCATTATGATTATTGTATAGGAGACTTATGTTGTTATAGAGTCGCTTGTGACTCTTATTGGTAATGTCTAATAGATTAACTTCTACGAGAATTGTAGAACTCCAAATTTTTATGTTTAACGCTTTTATGTTCAGGTTCTTCCTTTAAGTTAAATTTCCACTATAATATTATACATCATTTATGACTGAGTAGATAACATTTCATTCTTATTCAAATTTGAAGTTATCAAATTGTAAATTAGTAGATTTCTTGTAATCGTTCCATGTATCTTAAACAAATTGTAAGTTCCTAAACACCTAACGTATCAATAAAAACTAAGAACACACGACGAAATTATGGCATTCTCGATTTTGAAACGTTAAATACTTTCAGGTCATTCATCAATTCACATAATATATTAATACCTTTAAAGCATTTCTCATATTTTATGCTTATTTGAACATTTTAGTGCCTTTGAACAACAATTACATGTACCATTCTTATTTTGGCCATTGTTCGTTAAGTAAGGATATGATTAAACTGGTCAAATGGTTAATGATCATTTATGTACAGATTAGTGATTCAAATACCAAAAACATTAAAAGATGCCGACTTTTAAAAATTACAAATGATTAAATTTATCCATACGATAAACTGGAGAAATGGTTAATGATAATTTCTGTATAGCTTGTACTTATAGTCCATACACCCATTAGGGGCAACGCAAAAGTTAGTAGTAAGATCAAGACTTGTTTATTGCATCAAATAAATAACCAAATGCCTCAGCAGAAATATGACCTTCTAAGCAATAAAATCATTTGAGACATTGTCTTTTAAAATGGGGAAAACCGTGAATAGGACCTTCGATTCATGTTAACAAGTAGGCACTTACTTCTCTGATTCCCATCCTCCTAATCTCTTCCCTGGATTGTAGTTGGTGAAAAGGCGAAACTCATTACCAAGTTTGCTTGAGTGTCTAGGCCGAAAAACACATGGATGCAGACTCAAGAGCTCATTTGCTCTATCCTTCTGCACTGCACCTGCAAAGCAGCGGAGCTGGCATGAATAACATGTTACAAAATCAGGATATATAATTTGCCTTTCAACATTAGAAAAAATGAAAAAATTATGATATCTCCATGACAAATGAACAAATTTTCTAAAAGAAATAAAGCTGTATGGGATAGCAGACAAAAATCTTTTACCTGTGAGTAAAAGCAGGTAAATATCTTTTGGCTCTGCAAGATAAGAAATTGTTTGAGCAACTTTCTCCAAGCATTCCTGACTCTGCAGCCATAGCTAGTTGATCTTTTCAGTTCGGATGGAAAAACAGTAAGATTACTTTCAGGACAGACAACTTACTAGATAAGGAGGATCTGCAACTATAATGTCATATTCATGCTTTAATGCTTCTGGAAGATCTTCTGGCTTGTTGTAATCATAGAATGTGAAATCACTTCCATATTGCTCAAATCGTCTGTCATACTCAAGAAGTTGGGCTGAAATATTTGGATGTATTTTCTGAAATCATTGAAAGGAGAATGTAATAATGAGCCAAAGTATAGCACAATGTACTTCCTGCCCATAAATCCATCCAGTAGATACAAGAAAACTTATAAGTGGTGAGATTCCTTGATGGTAACTTATCCTATGTCAGAACCACCTCTAATTACAGTGCAAGCAATAGCATTGAGCCATAAATAGAAAACCGTTTCAGTATATATGTCTTGCTTTCTGAACGTCCAAGAACTTTACAAAAAACAAGCCCACCTGTTTATGGCTAGCAGTGTAGGACTATTAAAGATAAATATCAATCTGAAAGCAATTATAACTCAGACTATCTACCTACCTCCAATCATACCACAAGTTTTTCACAACAGCACAAGGATTACAGTCAAAAGATCAGCTGACATCATGACATTGTTAGTTTACATCATGAGGTAGATGTCACTTTTAGAAAGGCAGTGCTTGACCTCCTTGAATCAATAAGATTTTTTTTTTTTTGGTGTTTAATGGAGGGACGTAAGTAGAATTGTGACCACCAAGCACATCAAACAAGTCTACAAGACCCACACAAAAGTTTATCTTGGCTTATCCAATGTAGCTAGCCAAGAAAACTGGGTCAATGGGCAGTTTCAACTACAACCTCATGCAATATGTCATAGGAGTCTCCAAGCATTTAGCCCATGAATATGCTACATAGCATAAAATTTGAAATCAACCTGTAATATCTATTTCCTATGTCCATATGCGATGACTGCCCACCTCTCGTAAAAAGATGAATCCTAGCCATGTTATTGACAAAGACAAAAGCAGGCACTTTGCTGAAAGCACTTAATACGGGGAGGTGGGGACTATGTATACTTCACCTTGAGTTTAATGCAATAGGGTAAATAAGATTTTCCATGTTGTCCTCTAAGAGTTAGTGATGCATAGAATATGCTATATCTTCATATCTCTGAGCTCTCTACTACTGAACAAAATCTGTCTATTGACTGCAATTGCAGATTTTGAACCAAAACTATCACTCTATCATCTCAAAATATTTTCATCTTGAAAAAGCATACTGATTCTTACCCCCATTCTCGATAAACAACATCTAGCTGCAAACCTGCAGTAGTATAGGTTTCTTGCATCAAAGGCACTGACTGCAGGAAGATTGAATGCAAAAGGGTTAAGGAAAGGTTGAACCATACTTTAAATCTATGAACTGCAACTGGGTCAGTGAAATAGAGCTGTATTCTCACCCTTAGCCAGTGGCGAAAACTTCTAGGAACATGCTATATTGATTGCACATTCTTCTCCAAAGATCACACATGTATCCAATTTCTAAACATTCCTCAGTCAAATCAATACTGATAAACAACAAAACCCAATAGGATGCTCCTCCTTTACTCAGTGTCAGTCTCTCCCCAATCACCCAAATGTCATCTTGACTTGCGCCACCAGTCCCTTAGCACCTATGTGGGCTATTAGTCATTCAAATGCACCAATGACGGTTTACACAAACAGCGCAAGACTGAAAGAGGAGACTGGATTTAACTACTGCAGGATTGTGTTATGCATTTTACGATAACCAGCCAAAGCTACACCTTAAAGCATTACTCTTATAGGTATTTATCCAATCATACTCAGTCTGTTGCATTGCAACCATCAACCACCCTATTTACGATATGTCTTCTTATTTTTCTTACCTGGTTTATCAGAACAAGTTGATTTTTTTTTCCCCAACTAAGTTCATTAAGTTAGTTTCCTCGAAATCGAACCAGCTTCATGCCATCCTTAAACTGCTAATAAAAGTACAACAAGGTGTAGCTTTGCTTAATGGGCACATAATGTAAATTAGCGAATAGCAAAATCTCAACATTAAGGATTTCCCCTTCAAAAATCCATCCATTTCTCGGCAATGTTTTGCCTCTTTCATTACACATTTCACTCAACAAACAGCCATTCGACAAACTAAAAATTAATTTAAACGAATGGCTAGAAAATCGAGAGAAAGAGTAGTAACTGGTACCTTGAGGTAGGCATATAGAGTAGGGCAAGCAATGCAAGCGACCTTGGGATAAGACTTGGCTGCACATAAAACTCCAACCTCGTTTGCTACAGTTTCTGCGGTATCATGGTCGTACCAGAACTGACTCAACCTCCAATCCTCCGACACCAAAGCCACGTCTCCAGCAGCGTCATTGTTTTGCGCTGAGCTTTGATCGGCAGGCTCGGGTTGTTGGCTCTGCTCCCTGAGGAATTCTTGAAGAGCAGTGAGCGCGTGAGAACTCAGCATCGGCGGATCATCATCGTCGTCGACGAATTTAGGGCACGTATTCGTGTTGTTGTGTTGGTGGATGTCTTCCATTTTGGACTTTGAAGTGTTCAGCTCAGCTGTGGAGAAGAACAGCGGAAGATCTGCATCTTGAGCGGCTAGTAGCTTTATTTTCTTTTCTTTTCTTTTTTTTTTTTTTAAATCCCTTTTAAGGAGGAGGAGAAGAGGGAAATTCCAAATAACTAGCTCAAAATGAATAAAAATTTAAATAACAATTATAATTTTAAAAAAATATCTGAATGTAATCCAACACTTTTATATATTATAAAAAAAAATGCTTTACAAAATTATTTAAATAATATAAAGTTTTCAAAACAAATAACTCATTATATATGATTTGTGAATATTCAAAGGAAAAAAACCCTATCTCTCTTAATATGTTTATTACGTATTATATATGTCATTTTTATAGAAAGAATGATTTAAAATAAATTATTGGATGATATTAAATTCTAAAAGTATTTGAATAGTTTAGAATAATTTGTCATGACATAATATCAAAGGCAGTAATTTCCAAAATTATATTAATTTAGTTAAAGACACACAACATGCATGTATTTTAATTTAAAATGCATTCATGTTTAAAAAATAATAGATTTACATAAAAAAATATCACAATTAACATATTAATAATATATCTTGATAAAATATTTTAAAGATGGTATGGTACCATCATTTAATATAAACCATTAGTATTATATAACTGTCAATTGTCTTTTTATATTTGTAAAAAGATGTCGTTGATGAAAATATGCATGTAGTAAAAGTATTTTTTTTTAAATCAAAAGGTATTATAAAAAATTATTAATAATAAAGAGAGCAATAATAAAAAAAATATTGCAATATAAATAAAGATTTAAAAAATAATATATTAATGCATGGTCAATGATTTAAGAAAAAAAAAAAAAGCATAAATAATTTTAAAAAGGGAAATGTATGTATACATAAAGATAAGTGGCGAATCTTATCGTAGGGGATACCAATCCATACTATATTAAAACTCTCTCTCTTCTTTTACTATCTTATTTTTTCACCTCCTTCTTCTATTTTTACCAACCTAAGTCTAATAAGGTCTCATAAACATCTTGATTCTTAACTTATTTGCACCACTAAAAAAAGGTTTGTTTTTTAACTTCTTATATATATGGATTATGGAATTATTCATTTACACTACAAGACCTCATTCATTTCAAATTATTATTGACTGGTTTAGTGGTAGTGAAGTTACATATTTAATATTAATTATGCACCCAACACAATATTCGAAGAAATAGCATACTTGATTATGCATCAAACACAATGTTTTGAAAGAAGATTAATATATATATACTAACAGACAACATTCTCGAGTTGTGTATGTACAAAATAAATAAAGTTGTATGGTATAATCAAATATATTATAATATTGATAAAATGTATTAATAGATGAGGAAGAGAGAGAGAGATATAGATCGTAGGGAGAGGAATAAGAGGTAGTGGGAATAGAGGAGAGAGAAAGAAATAGAGAGTAATGAGAATGTTAAAGATTAGAGGAGAAAAGTTTATATTTTCTTAAAATTTCTAAATTGCCTTATATATATATATATGTATATAATCAAATATATTAAAGAAAATTATTTATCAATAATTAAAATTTTATTTAAAAAGGTTAAATCAGTAAAAATAAGCAAGATATTATTTCGATAGTTACTTAAAACTCTATCCGCTTTAATAATATATATATATATATATATATAAATTCCATAGAATATCCTATATTATATAAAATTTACAGAGTTTAAAGTGGTTCTCAAGTGCTATAAGGTAGACTCCAAACATAAAAGTCATAAGAATCGATATCTATATAGTATTATATGAGTAGAGTCTTATACCTTACCCATCATATATCCACTCACCCCTATATATACTCATTAAACATTCGAAAACTAAAAAATAAGACGGAAAAGAAACAATAGTACAAATCTTCTAATGACGGCTTCTAATCCTGAAACATTGAAAATCCATATTAAAATGAAAAAAAAAAAAAAAACTAGATCATGAGTTGTTAAAAGAAAACTAACACTAAAATATTAGCATTTTTTTTCCTTTGTAATACATTTTTAATTTTATTGAAAAAGGAACTATCTTCTTTTGGTAAAATGTATTATTTATCTTGTTGATAGATTAAATTCAGTATGAAATCGATTATGATTTAATTCATAAAATAAAACAAAGTAATTGCTTAATAACTAAAGTAATGCTAGTATCATTAGAAATATGGAGTGAAGAAAATACATGAGAGTTATAAAGAGGGTTTATTTCATAAAATTAAAAATAAACAGGTTTTATAATGGTATAAGATACCAAAGGGTACTTTTCTTTTAGTATACTAAAAACTATCTTACTCTGTTGTAATGTAATTAATAAACGTGAACACGATTTTTAATAAAGATTTATGCTCATCATATACATATTTTATAGTACAAAAGCCCCTAATCTTTCATTGAAAATACATAAATAGTGTTTAAAAAAGAGTGCGACAAAATTAAATGATCAACTATAAGAGCTTCCATTAAATCTGCAAGCTATGATTTCCAACTCACTTTGAATAATTGGTTCTCTTATTCACATAATGGCATATGAGACAATAGTGGTATTTGACATGTGTAAGTCCCGCAATCTGGTGTTTGAGGTTCAATTCATAGAATTTAAAGCGATGGAGCAAATTATCTAATACAGCTCAAATTTTACGACAAATCTAGGATTATTAGTAAAAATGATCCCGTATGTTTGGATTTGGGAAAATAAATAATAAAATGATTAATTAATATAATATTGAATTTTATGTAAATTGTTCGTTATTTATTGGAAACGCTTAGAATGGATTCCAATAATTAATTAATCAATAGAAATAAATTATATGTACACTAAAAATAATTAAATAACATAAATAATATTTATAAATATTTATTTTTATTATATATAAATTTATATGTATGTAGAAATATACGAAATTACTTAAATATGCTACAATAATACTAAATAATTAAAGAAAAATAAAAAAAATGGAAAAATGAGGGAAAGTCCAAAAATGGGTTATGGCAACTTGGAATTTAAGAAATAAAAGCAACAAATAATAAACAAACAACTAAGAAGTAAAAAATAGAAGAAAATAAGGTTAAATATCAACTCAAATTAATGCAAAAATATCCAACCAGCCCTATAAATTCTTAAAATCACTCTTACTCCTCATTTTGGACTGTTAGGAATAAAAAAAAATTAGGGAGATGAGAGAAAAGAGGAGAAAACAAATTTACAAAAGTTTAGAAAATTATAGTACAAATAATGCATATAAGAAGATCCTTAACTCAACGATCACTTGGGAGTGGATAGTCACTACCACTCGACGGTGATGGCAGTGCTCAAGCTAGTCAACAAGGCCTTGGTGGCCAGATCCACCAATTCCGGTGAGTCCGATCTTCCTTCTGGTTTTACCTATTTTATTAAAAATATTAAATATGCTTAGAAAATTGTAAAATTTGGTACTCTAAGGTTTTTAAGTATATAGATTTAGGGAAATTTTTTAATATTATCCTTTAAAAACCACATAAAACTAAGCATATTTCGATTTATAAATAAATGACCTTAGGAGTATAATTTTGAGATTAAAATTTTTGTGTAGGCTAGTTAAAGCATTTAAAACAGTGCTAGGAAGATATTTTTCAAAAATCTATTTTCAAAAATTTTAAATGATTTTTAAGTCTTAAAATAATGCATAAAATGGGTAATTTTGAGTTAATTAGGTAATTAAAAGGATAAATATTGATTTAGTGTATAATTATATGTTTTAGGATGTTAAAATCTGATATAATATGATATTTGTGGCAATTAGGATATTAGATATAATTATTAAGTGTATTATGTAGTATATATTTAATAAGTAAAATAGTATATTTTAGGTTAATTTTGTAATTTAGGGTAATTAGTATAAATTCTAATTTGAGATGAATTTAGGTATTTTGAGGTGTTAGTTAACATTGCAAGACGACATTTGAAGTGATAGGAATATTAGATGTGTATATTATGTATATATTAGGTGATAATGTATAATATATAAGTATAGGAAATTGATAAGTAGGAAAATATTAGGTTAAAATTGATATTATACTAATAATAAAAATATGTAATAAATCTGGTAGGAAACTTATATTAGGATAATTATATGAAAAATGTAAAATTTTCTCACATTAAGAGTAAATTCGGTAGTTAAATAAAAATTAAAATATACTATACAGATTAGAACATTGGTTAAAGACAAAAAACGATATTTAAGATACTTGAAAATAATGTGATTAATTTCAAATTATATGTGAAATAATTTACTAGGGTTTACATATAAAATCCTTAATAAAAAACTGAGTTAAAAACCTAATTTAGAAACTGATTTCAAAACTGAATTAGAATTCAGCCTAAATTAGGAGTAACTTTAAAAGACTTAAAAACCTGAATAATTAAGTATACTAAAACCATAAACTAAAGATAATAATAAGTATTATAGGATAAAATCAATCTATGACAGTCATGTGAAAACTGAAACAATGTTTATATTATAGGAATTATTAGCAATAGCCTGTACGAGTTGTATCTCGAGTGAGCAAATGAAAAATCTAGATAAGTTGGGATTAATACATTACTATATTTCATAGTGCTAATTTGTAATTTTAGTACTTGGAGAGTTGAAATTGTACTTTATTATGTTTGTTATATAGTTTATTGTATTTATTTCTGAGTTTGATGATATTATTCTAATTTGCTATCTTGGCTTATATTTGTGTGATTTGTTGAAATGATTAAACACTTTAAACCGGATTTAATTAAATATATGACTTGAAATTCTAAATCGAACATGCATAAAAACCCATTAAGGGAAACTTAAGATTCTCCAGCCAAATACTGACCCGTTCGAAAGTGATAGCGTTGGATAACATAATTGATTCATTTTTCATTCTTAGTCAAACTAAGTGATAGGTAAGGAGGTCGCAACAAGAGTAAATTCAATGGTTCAAAGGTAATCATAGGAGAAGTGGTGTCTCTATTGCATAAACTTGGGTTTGATCATAAGATGTTGCATTAAATGAAAACTCCTCAACCCAAATTAGAATGGGTGTAATTTTTCTAATCTCACGATGGACCGAACAACATTATGCTATGGCATTTGCTTGTATATGTGTAGCATTTAATTAATTTGGTTAATAACCGTATTTGTAACTGACGTATAGTTTGAGTTTCCATCCCAACTTACTGAGATGTTGATTGCTCACATCCCTATAGATGTTATTGCAGGTGCTAGCTAGAAAGCGGTCTATGTTCACCTTGAAGCTAGTAACTGGTGAATCCTAGGAAGTGATATATCTGAAGAACAGATATATCTTAAGATCTTAGCTTTTATTTTAGAATCTTTCATTTTCAAAGAATGTATTACTTAAGAAATAAGGTACAATGAAACCTTGCAAACATTATTGTAATATTTGAATCCTAATATATATATATGTATTTTCATACTTTCTTAGGTAAATAACTTACTTAAGTTATGAACTATTTATTTTAAAATGGGTCAGTCGTAGATGCCTTATATAAATTAAGTTTAAGATAGCAGCTGTATGGTTAACTTCCATCTTAGAATAGTTTGTACAGTGGGAATGTTACGACTCTGCTGCTTCGAGGCATAACAGTTTTAAATTAGTATCAAAGCGAGTTTATCAAAGCATAGTTCTAGTAAACTCGCTTTGAAACAAATAATTAAAAGAAGTAGACATAATAGGAGTGCATTGAGAGTAGGTAAAAATAAGTGAGTCATAAAGTATTGTACTATAACTTATAGGATAAGTAACAACTATAACACTAAATTGAGATAAATGTTAATCAAATTTAACTTCAGTTATGGGATTGCATGGAGAATGGATAGTTGGATAAAATGATCCAAGTAACATGGTACAATAATAGTTAGTTGAAGTAATTTAAGTATAATGAAGGAAAATCTCTAACTTAATACAGAGCTGAGATGTAGGGAATATTGTTAGAATTGGATTGGTTGAGATATGTTAATATTATGGATGAGATTATGGGAAAGTTTGTTGATAAAGTTGTGATGTTATTAAAGAGATGTAATGTAGTGATGAGATATATAAATAATAACGGAGATTTATCTGAATCTTTGAATATAATGGAGACACTGTAATAGGTATTGTTGATTAAAGATGTATAGAAAGTAAAGAATTTTGACTTAGTAAATGTTAGTGAGAAACTTTTAATAAGGATAAATAAGAGAAAGATCTTACCCTATTAGTACGACTCATAATCCGACTAGCATATTATGTATCTTTAGATAATTACCCTCCGAAGATTATTGATTGGTTTCCATATTCCTAGATTCATTGGAGTAGATTATATATAGAATGAGAATACGGCATATGAGATAGTAGTTGATAATTGTATTAGAGAGTCTGATAATGATAAGATATATAAAATGATCATTATTTCCGATTTTCCTATGGAAGTGTAAAGTATTGAATCAATAAGTAGAAATGATACTAAAATAATTGGAAAACAAATGTGGTGAAATTCTTTTGAATGAAGGGTTATTATAAGTGATTTGAATGATGGATATAATATGATAGCTAGTTATGTTTTCTCGAAAGTTAGAATTGATCCTACATTAGTTATTTATATATGTCAACATCTCAATGATCCCTTAATGGATATAGTTATACTCTTTGACAGATGTAAATTCTTTGGATATGTATATATGCTATAACGTATTATACACTTGTGATTAAGGGTGTAAAAAGATCAGATGTGTTTTAGGTAACCAATCTTAGAAGTCCTTTACATATGTAAGAATGGTAGTAGAAACTGTACTATGAGATTATAATCAAGTTATGAATTCTCTAGCCCTTAATAAATCATGAATTGAAAACTTATATTTTTGGAGTTGTAATTAAGTGCAAGTGAAGCAAAAGGAATATAAAATGGATAGTGAGATCTTTATGTGGTGCTGAAGCAAATGGAATTATATCATTATATGGTATTTATAATCGGTTATAAGAGATTGATGGTTATTAAATGGTACATGAAAAATGAAGTAAGATCGACAGATAAATTATGATCGAATATGTATCTAAGCGGCCTAAAATAGTAGTAGAATGAATAACAAGTGATGGTGAAAATAAAATTAAAACAAAAAGTTTGGAGAGGATTAGTACTTTTAATTGAAAAGTTTTTTAGCTATTACAAGATCAATTTAGAAAGACAAAACCCTCTAGGAAGTGAATCTTATAAGACGGTTATCTATTAGTACACTTATTACAATATAATGATAAGTAATATTGATCCAAGATAGTTATTTAGGGATCTAAGCTTAAAGGAATCAAGAGATAAGTAGTGATTTTAGTAAAGGACTCCCACTTAATCTTAGTTGAAAAATAATAAATCTAAACAAAGGATTGGTTGATAATTATAAGAATAAGGACAATTATTGCAGCATATATGTATATACAAATGGATGAAATGTAAGTACAATAATGATATCAAGGTGTTTATTCCCTTCAAGTTAGAAACTAATGGATGGGAAGAGATTTAAAGTGATTGAGATTATCATTACCTATCAATTTAGAATTTATATTGGAGGAAGGATATTAATCCAACAAGTTGTAGGATATGATTAAAGTGAAATTTAGAAAAAAAACTATAAGTGGTAGGTGATGAGAAGTTTATTGATAGCTACAAGCGAGAGACTGAGAAAAGTACCAATAAGTACTTTATCTATCAGTAATATATAAATGTTCAAATGTATTTATGAAGATTATTTTGTGGATATTTAAACTTTATGATTCAGTTAACCAAGAATCGAACGTATAGCTGAAAATTCTGTATTGGATAATGTAAATGGGACCTTAGGAATTAAAGGAGTAACTATGTTTTTTTTATAAAAACATCATATTGGAATGTTAACATTATAAGATCAGTGCATAGATTATGATGCGGCAGCGGGTTACGAACCCAAAATGGGTAGTCGAGGTTTAAATAGGTACGACGAATTGGCAGTAAAATGGGTAGGTTCGATAGTAAATGTATATGGATATCACGCACCAAGACACAAATACAATCAGGGAATGAGCTCAAAATAGGGTTTGATACGACTTACAAACACTAAATGTTGCTCAGGTTTTCAAATGAAAAATTAGATACGACTCACTAACTTGCTCAAATGAAGGGTTCACCACAATCTCGAGAACAAGATCGATAAGAATGCAGGGAAGATTAAAGAGTTTAATCATCACTCAATAATCCAGCAAAAACAAGCTCTGAAAGCTTAAGAGTAACCTTGCTCGAAAGAGGAAAGTTCCAAGTGCAAGAATATTCTTCAGTCTGTTTATTGATTCTCTGTATTTCTCCCTGTTGTTTACAAATGTTGCTATTTATAGCAAATCCTAAACCCTAATAGAAAAATTGTAAATAATGTACAAGACCTTAAACCCTAAAAAATTGGGCCCATAAATAAAATAAAGAAAACGTGAACAAGAATACAAAACTATATGTTTAATAGAAGAAGTCGGTAGGTAGTCATTTAGCCTATCTTAAAAGGAGTAAGATCTAAACTAAGCAAGGTTAGCAGTTGGATGTCCAGGTTTAGGAAAGAGTCCCCGAAGTCTTGCAGTGCTTGGCCAAGACATTATAAAGGTTGGTCTACAATTGTCGAGTTCTAAAGTTAGTCAGCACTAAACTTTCTGTGTTGTATCGTATGGTTCTTTGGCCTTAAGTGCTTGGCCGTGTGGTCTTTAATCTTCTTAGTGGACAACAGACTCGATGCTAAGTGGTTCCTTTTATTCCTCTCGTCCTTTTGGCATCTGCTTGACCTCGGCAAGAGTTGATTGACTTCGGCTTAAATATAGTTGAAGGTTGATTCCTATCAGATTGTATTAACAGAATTGGGAGAATCATATGCTTGCCAACTATATATGAAGAAACTTATTGTGAGAACTATTGATAGTATTTTGATATCTAAAGTATATATGAATGGCATTATTAAAGTTAAGTGACCATAAGTAGTATGCCAAAATTGAAGAAAAGTGATTTTCAGAGAAGATAATACTTATTTCATTAAACACTTTATATTTGGAGAAGGAATTTTTGTAGATATTGAAAATGCTGAATTGGTGATCGAAGAAAAATCCATTAAGGTAACCTAACGTACGCTGAGATAGAAGAAAGTTAAGATTTGCCAATTTTACTTATGTTGATTCAATGCTAAGTTATATGAAAAACAAATGAAAAGCTATGGCAACAACATAGTCATTATGAGTAGAAGATTTTAGATGAGAGGATAGATTATTTCATTAACTTTATCTCATATTTTTTATTAAGAAGATTGACAAATATATTGAACATTTGTTTATAGAAATTCTTTAAGAATATAGTAATAATAGCTTAAAAATCAAAAGTGAAATAAAATATTTCATGTAATAAGTGTTGGGTGATTCGTGTATAGAGTCCATAGTGACTTTAGGGATAAACTTTAGTAATATGAAGAAGAAACCTATAGGGTTTTAAGAGACAGAAACCCCATAAGGTCGAGTTTTGGTAATAGGAATAAAAAGCCCATAAAGTTTCGATAGAATTTTGAGAAACATTGAACCCTATAGAGGCATGTTTAGGTTTTATAAAACCAATCTCAAACCTGCCCCAATTGAATCCCTAAGAAGAGGTAAATACAAATTAAATTTAATCTTATCAAAATGCAAAGAAAAATGTTTCACCTATTTCTATGGAGCAATTTTCTTTTTAGTAACTACAAATATTTTTTTCATTAATTCTAAAATATATCCTAAAATAATTTAATACCATGTAATGACAATTTCCAGTAGAATTTTATGCTGAAATATTTACATCCTATATCAAAACTTTATCAAAAACTTAAACACACAAACTTATATCTTGTCCAATAGTAACTACAAAGATCTTATTGCCATATTTACTTATTGTGGAATGCTAATAATAGTAATTTTTCTACAGTCCATCCATATTTTTTATGAGACTAGTCCTACCTTACATCTAACCTTTAATTTCATATGTATTATCTCAACCATTGAAATGATTGTATTTTCAATTATCCAGATGTAATTAGTATTAGATCAAAGGTTAAATGGGGGCGGAGCCAATTCGGTCAAAAACATGAATGAGACCAAAGAAGCTCCCTAATAGCAAATATACTAACAATGAATAATTTACTAAACATGCAAGATTCTTAATGCTGTAAGAAAACCTTGTAGTGATGTTACCAATCAACAGCAGTCGATAATATTGTGATTGAAAAACGAAGATCTCTTGCTATTTCTTTGTAACAGCTTGAATTAAAACCCAAAAATCAAGATTCAATAAAATAAAAACACCTTATGAAAAACAATAGATAAGTCACATGATGAAATGGCAATCTGTATACTTGTGAAGCTGCTCACCTTTTTGTTTCTTTGGTGAGGTTGCACAAAAAGAGAGATTGTCATGAGTCTTTTTAGGAAAGGGATGTAAAGAAGAAAAGAGTAGTCGACTTATGCTAACCTTTTTATTTGAAATTATATTAAATCAACTACGATGCATTAAGAAAGCGACATTTAAGATACTTGTCAATATTGGGAGCTTGAAAAGCTACAAACAAATATGATTGTATTTAAAAAATGCATAGAACATCCTAATACTCTCCTTAATTTTCAAATACAAAGATTAGCTTATTTATTAGAGTTCTTAAATAAGGGGCAAAAACTATAATATGAGTAGTACATCATCCAATCTATGAAGATTCAATTGATATAAACAAACAAACTAGAGGAAAAGAATAAAACAAAAGAAAAATGGAATAGATGAAAGTAATAGCTTCAGGTAGAGATATGCAAATAGGTTAAATAGGCCAACTTGACTTAGTCCACTCAGGTTAAATGGACCATGTTTAATTGATCCACTTTTTTAACAAGTTAAAAAAACTCAACCCTAATCTATTTATGAAACGAGTTAAATACGCTAATCTATGAGCCAAAAGTATAAGTGGATTAAACAGTCTAAATCAGATTTATCTACTTTGATTCACAGGTTAAACGAGTTTAGTTCATTTGACTTACTTTTTAAATGAGTTAAAACAATTTGGCCCTAACTCATGTTTTAAAATTGGTTGCTCAGACCAACTTGCAAGCCAAAACTCATTTGCATATCTCTACTCTGTAGTCTATTTTGTGGCAAACATAGTAAGCAATTAGTTGTATTGTAATAAATGTTGAAAATTATTTTAAAGTATATTGGAAAATAAATGTGATGGATGCCATCATAAGAAAGCTAAAATATAAAAATGAAAAGAGATTCTTGAACCATATTTGTAATATGATTTGCATAATAACTATGTTGTAACACGTCCAAACTAAAAAAGCAAGAAGATTAACTTTAAGGTGTTAAAATACATTTTCAAAACTTAATACAGTATAAAGTTAAAATTTAAAGATTATTTGTAAGCAGAAAAATTGCTTGCCAATTTATCACAACTAGTAGCAAAATACATCTTACAAATTTAATATAAACTTATACATAAGCTTTAAAACATGTACCATGAGTGGATGGTAGCCAACAATTTCTTCTTCTCCTTTTTTTTGTTTACATTTTTCTTTTGTTTAGAAGATTATTGGTAGCTTCACAAAACCCTATGATAGTCACACCACCACCCATTACCGTGATTAAGTGGTGGTGGTGAAATTAGGAACGTGAGTATGAACTTGTAAAGTAGAATACATTAAGCTTAGAGATTGCTAAGGTTATTCGACATAATCACTCTGATGTTTAAGTCAATAAGCTAAAAAAACTGAAGTGTTTAAGAAAGAGAGTAAATTGAGAGAATGATTAGGAGACCTTGCTATTTATGGAGCTATCCAATAACTACACTGGAGAGGTGGTTGAATTGTCTTAGACATGTGACACTCCAAGGACTAAATCATGTGTTTAATGTGAGAGATAAGAGGCAGTTAAGCATTACCTCACTTGATGGTTCATGCTTGTCTTAGCATTTGAATGTTTGAACTAGTGGATTGAGCTTTAACAAATTAACCCCATAAATCTAGATTGTAGAATTGACTCAAAGTTGTCTAAAGCTCTTTTAATAGATTGTACAATAAAAGATTCAATTTGTGGGCAAAACACATATCTATTAACATAACGCATTTGTAAAATACGATATAGTTTTGACTTTAATCAAAGATAATTATACTCGTATCGCATCTTCAAGGTGTGACCTATTTAAAATTATTTATATCACATTTTTAAAATATGACATAAGATTTGTATTTTGGTTTTTTTTTTTTTTTTATGCAATTTGTATGCTTGTAATTTTTTTTTTAAATTTTGACTATAAATAAATAATTTTCTCTCCAATATATTGGCATAACTGGATAGTCATAAAAGCGACTAACTTAACTGCAAAAGATCAGACCAAGGCAATGAAGCTTGCTCTTGGCTTTCGGACCTTATTTGGGTGACCTTAGCAAAAACCTACTATAAACAAGTTGCCACTACTTCAACGGCCATCCAAAGGCTAGGAGAGCATAGGGTTTGATCAGATTTTAGATTTTCAGTATTTTTTATTATATTATATAATTATATATTTTTAATAATATTAATTTATCAGGTTAATTATTATGGACTAATCATATATATCTAACCAAGCAAATTGACAAAAATCATTCTAAAACAGATTTTTGAAGTATCAACAATATAATACAAGCATACGAAGTGAAATTGGTAAAAACACAGCATAAAAAGTTTACTCTTATTAAAATAATGGGATAAAACAAAAATCTACATACCATATATTATAGCTATCTCAATTTGCATCATAATAATAATAATAGCAGCAACCTCTTTTTATATTTAAATATTTAAAAGCAAGCATACGTTCCTTCATTTCTAATTGTCCCGAATATAATCCTCTGATTAGATTTGAAGTTTTATTCAACACAAGACTAATTTTTCGTCCATGAATTTTGTTGATGTACATTACATCGTTTGTCATTCACAATAATCAGCAAGTAGGGCTCTCAAAAACCTACATTGCAATTCGCAAGTTAATATCTACCGCCCAAGCATGGGCGCCTCCTAGAGCACGAAGTTAACTTTTGACTCAATTTGGTGTTTGAATGTTTCAAATAGATCAAATAAGATCCAAGAGATTAATTCAGGGCCATAAATGGATTACTAACCAAACGGAACAAAACCGGAGGAAACAAGTGAATCCAGCTGCATATACATTCATTAGAAGGGAAAAAAAGAAGACTAAAACTGAAAATGATCCGAAATTCCATTACTAGAAATGCTAAAATGAAAGTCTAGCAAATTGATCTGAGAAAGCCCAAAAACAATGGAACTTCCAAAAAGCAAGGCATTATAAGGTGGAAACCAAATCCTTCTACCCATAAAAATTGAACCTTAAACACCTCAACGGTTGGCTTTAGCAACTCTCTCAATTTCATCCTTCTTCTTGATGGCGTAGCTGATCGAGCAAAGATGTGATTTTAAGGTGTGAGAACAGGAAAAGAAATGATGGTGTCATATGTAATCAAATATTTGAAGACTATGGCATAGCCTACCTGTTTGAAGAACCTTTAGCAGCATTTATAAGCTCATCTGCTAAACATTCAGCAATTGTCTTGATATTCCTGAAAGCAGCTTCACGAGCACCTGTTGTAAGGAGATAGAGTGCCTGATTCACACGTCGAAGAGGAGAGATATCCACAGCCTGACGTCTCACAACACCAGCAGATCCTATACGAGTAGCATCTTCACGAGGCCCGCTGTGATTTAGGGACAAGTAAGCAACAGGTAAGAGTTCTATTGTGGACAAAAAGCAAGAGGGGAAACCAAGCACAAACTCCTCGTAATTCACGGATGATACAGCAAGATCATTCTCCAGCATGCACCATATAATTGCTATCTCAATGTTCATATGAAGAACAACAAAAAATATGCATATATAGCAACTCAATTGACCGTACTTCAGCACCCTACTGAATACAGTATATAGACAAAATCTATCATTAATATACCTGTTGATTACAGCATCAACAATTACTTGGATTGGGTTTAAATCAGTCAGCAAATGAATAATTTCCATTGCATGTTTCACAATTCTAACAGCCATTAGTTTCTTCCCGTTGTTTCTCCCATGCATCATAAGTGAGTTTGTGAGCCTCTCCACAATTGGGCATTGGGCTTTTCTGAATCGCTTAACAGAGTATCTCCCAGCCGTGTGGGGCACATAAGTTGCATGCTTGGCTGGTTGAACCCCAATATAGTCACCCAATGCAAGGTCATTGACCTGCATAGAGACAAAAAGCAAAGGCACAAAAAAAAAAAAAAATTAGCAACAAAACCAATTGAGTTTTTTCTCAATTTGCTGATGAGCTGACAGGAGCAAAATCAATATCTAAATCTTGGATTTCCCTATTGGGCTAGGTCATTTCGAGGCAAGCAGATCATTTATGATGAAAAGGATGAGCTTCAAGAGAATGATTCGTAGTTCTTGCAGAATGAAACCATGTAATATCAGACAAAAGATAGATCTTCCAAAGAATAAGACTTTTTGCAAATAAGCTTATCCTGAGAATATTTCTAACCACAATTACAGCAAGATAAGAATAGAGAAGCTTTTTACAAGAAAACCTAAACATGGTTTAATTTGAAAGCATACCACAAGATATCTCAAGATATGAAACTGAAGCAAGGTAAACATCCAAAGGAACATGTTATTCATGTCTAGTTCGCTAGTACAAAATATAACATGTCAAGAATGAAAAAGGACCACCGCATGAATGAATATGTTCACTATATCACTTATCTAGGCACCTGGACTAAAATATCCAATGAACCATAGCATCTCTAGATCAAGCCATCTCTATGTGCAATTTCTATTTGAGAACCAATACATGAGCCTGCAATAGAACTACTCAAGCTTATTCTATGCCCTATGTCGCCATTAAGAGAAGCATGGAATTTTGCTAGTCTCCACATTGTGAATCAGCAATGAAAGTAGGCTTTTATAGCCTGAGCCCGATAAACAAAAGAATCATCTGCACCTTCAAGGATATTCTTAGACAGTTGGATCTAGTATCAAGAACATTAAATTAATGACTAAGCTGATAAGAAAACCATAGCTAAAAAAAATCTGATAAGTAACGAAAATGAATAATCACAAATATACCCTCAAAACTAATGGGTTGCGCTCATAGACACCTCTAAACTCTACCTCACGTAACTTGTGAACGCATGTTCATGTCCTAAAATGTTACCTAAATCCAAAACTGAATGGGCATAGTGACCACTTAGGGCATATATACATATTATCAAAAGTTATGATAATTGAAAATGCGCTTGCCCTTGTAAAAACTAGGACACAAGTGGTAGGCAGACACCAAAGCTGCCCCAAAACTTGGCAATTCTAGAAAACATTCCGTAAAAGGTATTGAAAGTTCTATAAAATGAAAACCCTTAACTCTCTATTTCTTCTAGATTTTTCTCTCCTAATTTTGTCTTCAGATCAAAGATTACAATTAAAGCCATAAAACCTTAAGAAAACTAGTAGGTGCACCCAGTTATATTAACTTCCATTCACCTTTCAACGCATGGGATACACGAAAAAGGAAATATATGTGGGTTCCATTGTCCTCAAATGTGAAGGTATACGGTGCAATATTCTTCACTCTATCGGTTAATTAAGGGAATATAAGTTGGGTTAATATAATATAATATTTGACCATAGTACATAGAAGCTACGTAAGAACGGAGATCAGAAACAATGAGAACCTGAACTTCATCAAACGACCAGCGGTTGAAGAGCTTGACCTCGGAGACAGGCTGAGGTATGTCGTCACCATGTACCAGAGCAGTCGCCATATCTGCATGAGAATGAAAGAAATGCAAATCACATGTAAGAGACAGATTTAGGAAGAGAGCATGCAGAACAAATCGAGACAGACCTGCAATTTCGAGGGCGGAGGAGAAATATGGAGGTTTCAGAATGGGGTTTTGAAGCGGCTCTTCAACGGATGCGGACTGCAGAGGAAGAGTAGAGTAACCTAGGGCTTTTTTAGGGGGTGCGGCCCGGTCTCGATATTAAACCCATATCAGGTGTTTTATTTTTTCTTTTCTTATTTCTTTTTTCCTTTAAAATTAATGAATACTATTTTAAAATTTATCTATGGCTTAATTTCATGAATACTATCCGCACTTTAACAAAACATTCAATTTACCACCTCCTCTCTCTATTAGTCAATTTAATACCTACTCATACCTTTGGTTGTCATCTTTAGTATCCATATTAATTCTGTTAAGCTCAGTTAGCTAGGTAAACATAGGGACCAATTATGACTCGACACATGGCACTTACCTAGGTTTGAAGACTACAAAAGCCAAGATGAAGTCTAGGTGGAAAAAAAAAAGAATAAAGAAAAGACCATGTCAACATGTAAAACATCAAGAAAACACGCTAATTAACCCTAATCTTAACTACTGGTCACGAGAAGAAAACTCCATCTTATTCACATAAACCCCAAATCAAACACTGTAATCCTAAATCGAAGGAAAAAAACCCTTGTTTCTTCACCTAATAACATCATGAAGCAATCAAAACATTCTAAGTCGTGACTATCCAATGGAAAAGAGGTACCCAAAACTCTAAGTGAGCAACAAACCGAAACCCTAAGTCAATAGTTATAAAATCCTTAGTAGAACCCATTATTTGTTCAAGAAAGAGGGATTTGTGCTTAAACAGTAAAAAGACGAGTGACTGTAAAGGACTTTTGTCCTACAACACAATAACGAAGAAAGAATTTTCCATAAAAAAATGGCTTCACGTGGTTTAGACGAAAGTGAAAGGTGAGCAAGCAGTTTCCTTACCTTTAATTTTACTAAATGGGAAATATTTCTTTCAAGTATTTCCTATAACTTTGTGACATGTTTTACACATGTATTGTTTTGCTAAACTTAATAGTGTTTCCAATGTAGGATAAACTTGATGATACAAATGGGTGGTCGATTTGAAGGATAAGGGGACAAAACAAAGTACGTAGGAGGTGAACAGCTTGGATGGATAGTGGATATCGACACCATTAGTAAAGTTGTGCTACTATGCTTTCTCGGGGATTTCAGGTTTGTAAATATTCAAAGAATACCTTTTTTAGTACCTAGAAAAACTTTAGCAGATTGATTGTTAAACCTTAAGTTAGGAGAAAATGCTCCTTATGATGCTATGATAACTATCTTAGGGGTGCATCGTAGTGGGCATCTTTATGCTGAGCATGTTGTTGGAGAGATTGCTAAGGAATGGGTGGAGCTAGATCACCCGAGTGAGCATATTATTGAGTCGGAGGAAGAAGAGGATGTAGTTGAGGTGCATTGTCTTTCTCATGATGATGATGATGACGAAGTGTTGGTTGTACACAGGAAGAAGAAGGTATTCTTAGCAAATAAAGGTCGCTTTAGAATTAAAGGTTTTAATGTTGATGTGGACACTATTTTTTATTATTACAATGACAAGTTTGGTCGGGCAAATAATGGAGCTATTGAGAAGGAGGTTGCTAAGGGTGATGATAATTATGTGGAGAATATGCTTTCAAAGGATGGGGCCAGTTTTGAGACTGACTCTAGTGAGGAAATAAGTGAACATAGACTAAAGAGGAGAAGAAGAACGAAGGATTGCTATGATTCTACTATAGTGAGACCTCATATTTGTGTAGGAATGGCCTTTGAAAGTGGAAAACAATTGTAAGCCTTAGATCAAGTGCTCAAGGTTTGGTACGTAAAATTTATGGTGATCGAGTAAGTTATTTGATTGAGCTCAAATATTACGACAAAGTTAGGAATGTTAGTAGCAATGGTCTCATAAGTATGAATTTAGGAAATTAAATAATTAAATCTTGTAATATTGATTTATATGTATATTATCCATTATTTATTGGAAATGCATAAAATAAATTCTAATAATTAACGAATCAATAAAGATAAATTATGTGCATAATAAAAATTATAAAATAACATAAATGATATTTAAGAGTATTCATTTATACCATATATGTATTTACGCATAGGTAAAAATATTCAAAATTATTTAAAATAACTAAAATAATACTAAATAATTAAGGAAAATTCATAAAAAAAAAATCAAAGAAAAATATGAAAAAGTTTAGAAATTTCCAAATATAGGGTATGGCAAGCGGGGATTAAGTATGGAAAATTAACCAATAGAATTTACCTAACTAGAAATGAAAAGGAAGAAGATAAGGAACATTTGACACTTAGGAAATTAAAGAAAATACCTAAACAACACTATAAATTTAGCAAGTCCCTTCTACAATTCATTTTGGTTAGTTAAGAAGCTAGAAAAATTAGAGAGAGACCATAAAGAAAGAGAAGTAAGTGATTTTACAAAACTTAACAAAAATAGTGTAAATTAAGGCTTACAAGAAGAACCTATGACTAACAATCACGTAAAACAAAATGGCCACCACCACCTAACCTTAAAACCACCGTCAGGTGTTGCCGACACATTTGGAGCCACCATTGGTAGCTGGAAGTCGATCAAATAAGTGAGACCAATTTCCTTTCCAATTTTTTTTAATTTATTAAAAATACCAAATATTTATAGAAAATTATGAAATTTGGTATTCTCAGGTACTTTTGTATATAGATTTTGGAAAAAATATTAAATTGATAAAATTAGGTCCTAGGGTATACAATGCTTATAAAATCCCTAAATTTGAGTTAGTTTTTTATTTTGATTTAAATAGCTTTAATAGTATAGTTTTGACTTCAAAATTTTTTTGTAGACTATTTAGGATATTCATGATCGTGCTATGAAGAATTTTTCTGAAAATTTATTTTCTAAAATTTTACTTAATTTTTAGACCCTAAAATCATACATAAAATGTAATTACTAGGCTTAATTTTGTGATCTAATGTTAATTTAGTAAAAATTTCCAATTTGGTATATAATTATATATCCTTGGATGTTAGTTGCTAATATAAGATGGTATTTGTAGAGTTTGAGGTATTGGTTGTGTGTAATATGCATATTATATAATAAATATGTGTAAAGGAATAGTAGATAAAATGATATATTTGAGTTAATTTTGTGATTTAGGGATTAATTAGGCATAAATTCTTATTTAAGATATAATTAGATATCTTAATATGTTATTTGGAGATTAAAAATGATATTTATAGTGTTAGAAATATTAGATAAGTCTTTTAAGTGTAGATTATGTAATAATATATAATATGTATACATAGGAAATTAAATGAATAGAAAACATTAGGTCAAAATTCATAATAATAATAATAATAAATCTGGTATGGAATATGTATTTAGGTAATTATGTGAAAAATGTAGGTTATTTTCACATTATGAGCAAATTCAATAGTTAAATTAGGAGTAAACTATATTGTATGAACCAGAATACTGGTTAGAAGCTAAATAAGAAATTTATAATACTCAAGTATAATGTGATTAATTTCATATATTAATTCAGAAGGAGTTCCTAGGGTTTACATATAAAACCCGTAATTAGAAATTGAATTCAAACCCAATTTAGGAATTGATTCGAAAACTAAACCATAAAATAGCTTATGATGAATTCGATTATAAGTAACATAAAATTTGGACAATTGAGTAAAATTATAATTTGAAGATTATATGACATAAGGGTATAAATACTAAAAGGGTATTTATATTATAGAGACAAGCGGTGACGAGTTGACCCTATAGTAAGTTAAGGATTTTAGGTAAGTTAGGATTAATATATTATTGTATTTTGAAGTATTATATTAAAGCATTTTGAGGCTTAAAATTGTGTTGTTTGTACTTATAGTAGATATTTATGTACATGCTTGTGTGTCTCTAACCATTTGGTTGTATATTGATACTTTGCTGTAGTGATTTGTGGTGAATAGTATCGAGTGAAATTGTTTGATTACCCTTAACTGAGTTTAACCGTATTTGACCTAATACCTTAACTAGACATGCATTACAACCCTTTAGGGAGTGGTTAAGGTTCTCCAATCAAATACCGACATCTTCAAAAGAGTTAGTGTTGTAATATAATGGTCAATTCTTCGTCCTTGATCGAACTAAGTGATAAGAGAAAATATCACAGTTAAGATAAAGATAGTGGTTCAAAGGATAGTTATAGGGATAGTGGTGCCTCCATAGCATAAACTTAGGTTTAGTTGTGAATCGTTACATAAGCATTGCAACTCCTCAACTTAAATTAGAGCGGGTGAAATTTCTTTAATTTTAAAACGGACCAGACCATGTTATGTAATAGCATTTGCGTGTTGTATTGCATTTAATTGATTGTTTGAAAACCTTGTTTGTATATGTTATGTAATTTTATGTCTTCATCTTAACTTACTAAGCTATTGGTTGCTCATGCTCTTATAGATTTTCTTGTAAGTGACAATTCAAACGCCACGCTATAAGTATCTAGAGGTTAGTGTTCTTTTAAAGAACTTTAGGGAAGTAAGGATAAACTAGAAGATCAATAATGTCTTAAGAGTTTTACTAGTGAATCATAATAAGAAAGCAAGGAATCATGTAATTTTTAGTTGTTTAGTATGTAAATATTTCCTTAATCCATAAGACAATGTGTGCGTGTGTATATATATATTTGTAAATATGACTTGAAGTTTATAGATTTCTATGTAATTTTATCGTTAATCTTAAATGAACTATTTACTTTAAAGTAAGGAATCGTTGATGCCTTGTATAAATCGTATCTATGATAATAACTGTGAGGTTAGTTGATATCATAGGTTGGTTTATATGGCGGGACTGTTGCCATTCTGCCTCTTTGATGTGTAACAACAATTCTTAGGGGCGATGGATAATTATTCCAGGCATAACCAGTAGGACTTAAGGTTGAAGTTGAATGACGAGAGCAATGTTCAGTTTAAGTGCAAGAGTGTTGGCTGCCCATTTGCCATTTTTGCATTCGTTTATTTAAATATAAGTGACTTTGTTGTTAAGACCTTCAAAGACAAACATAATAAGTTTTGTAGGCTACCTTATAAGAATAGTCATGTCACATATAAGGTTCTTTGGAAACACTTCATGTCAAGATTGTAAATTATGCCTAATATGAGGGTAATGGACATTAAATAACTTACAAGGGAAGAGCTGATGGTAGATTTCACTTATAGCTAATGTCAATGTATAAGAAAATATGCTCTTATTTAGATCAATGGGAGGTATAAGATGGAGATTGATAGGCTTTGGGACTATGTTAGTGCTTTAACAAAGGCATTGAAGGGGCTTCTAAATTCAATTGAAGTTCTTGTCGAGAGACTTAGTCTAGCATATCCTCTTTACTTCAAGGGGATGTTCATTTGCCTGGATGCATGCAAATTATGTTTTTTGGAGGGGTATCGGCCTATCTTAGGACTCGATAGTTATTTCTTGAAGGGTATGTTATTGAGTGTTATAGCTCGTAATCTTAATGACCAAATGTGCCTAGTTGCTTGGGCATACATGGAAGGTGAGAACTTAGATAATTGGTCGTAGTTTTTAGAGGAATTGGATCTACTAGTAGGCTTCAGTTCTAGTTTTGGCTTTACTATCATTAGTGACATGCAAAAGGTAAGTTATCCATCTTGTCTTATTTTCCTCATGTTTACATCGTATAAAATAGATATTTTAACTATATGCAGCCACTTGAAGTTTAACTATGCAATTCTTGTCTGTTTTTGGTGTCTTAGACATGGATTAGAGAAAGCCATAGCTGAGAAGTATCTGTTAGTGGAGCAACATTTTTATGCAAGGCACTTTTTGGCAAACAAATGAAAAAAGCATAAGGGTAGTGAGCTACAGTGTTTGTTTTATAGTGTGTGTAAGTTTACAACAGTTGAGGAGTAACTATATGTATGACCAACTATATGTTTTGATCAAATTGGCAACTTCATTTATAATTTCTGAGTTGCTATATCTAAAAAAAAAACATGTCCTCCATTTTCACAGCATTTCCTCTCAAATGCCTCAGGTTCGTAAGTTCAAGTTGTAAGCTCTACAATCAGCCACTCAAGGTTTCGATCGGCTGAAAGATCCGATCAAGCCTAAATTATAAGTAAAGTTAGAAATATTAGTAAAAATAATCCTATAAATTCGAATTTAAGAAAATAAGTAATAAAATAGGAGACTATAAAATTTTCAAATTTTAAGTATAATAATTTTTAATTATCGAAAAGGCGAACAGTGTAATCTAATAACTAATAAATTACTAGAGATAGATTATATGTATACTAAAAATTATAGAATGACCTAAATAATAATTAAGAATGTTCACATGTACTCCACATGTATTTACATGTAGATAAAAATATGCGAAATTACTTAAATTGGTTAAAAACTTTTTAAATAATTAAAGAAAATTCGTAATTAATTAAGAAAAAATAAAGAAAAATAAAAAAAAATAAGGAATGATCCAGATATAGGCCGTGGCAGCTGGGTTAAAACAAGAAAAAAAATTAGCCAATTAAATTAGAACAACACAAAAGTTAAATTGGAAGAAGATAAGGCAATTGTCTAATTAAATTAATGTACAATAATTTCCCTAAAGCTCTATAAATACTCTAAAATTTTTAGAAGCTCATTTGGGCAGTTTGGAGAGTGAGAAAAATAAGGAGAGGTGAAATTGAGAGAAAAATTAGGGTTAGAAAAAAAAATAAGAAAAACTGTACAATTAGGGCTATAAAGGGGAACCAACACCAGACGAGCAGTTGGGAGTAGATGACCACTACCACCATACGGTGGTGGCAGCACCTGGACTGGCCGACAAGGCCACGGTAGCCGGCGGTGGCCGGAGTCACCCAGACCAGTGAATTCGATTTCCAGCTCGATTTTGTGTAATTTTGTAAGAATATCAGTGAGTTCGATTTCCAGCCCAATTTTGTGTAATTTTGTAAGAATAGTAAATATTCTTAGAAAATTATGAATTTTGTTATTTTAGAATATTTTTGTATGTAGTTTTTATGAAAAATATTATTTTGATAAAAATATGTCTCGTGATATATGGTCCTTAAGAAAGCATGCAAAACCGAGCATGTTTCAGTTTAGAAATAAATGACCTTAGGAGTATAGTTTTGAATCCAAAATTTTTGTGTAGACTACTTAGATGATATAGAACAGTGCTATGAAGCTTGTTTTTAAAAATTAATTTTCAAAAATTTTAGATAATTTTTAGGCCTTAAAATGAGGCATAAAATGGGTAATTTAAGGTTAATTAAGTAATTAAATGGTTAATTACTGATTTAGTGAATAATTATATGTTTTAGGATGTTGAAATCTGATGAAGTATGATACTTGTAGCATTTAGGGTGTTAGATGTAATTATTAGTATAATTATGTAGTAAATAAGTAATAGAGAAAAATAGTAAATTTTAAGTTAACTTTGTAAATTAGGGAAATTATGTGTAAAATTTGATTTAGGATGAATTTAGACACTCTGAAATGATAATTGATGTTGGGAGATGGTAATTAGAGTGATAGAAATATTAGATGTGTATTATATATATAATAGGTGATAATACATAATATGTAATTATTGGAAATATAATAAATAAGAAATATTAGGATAAAAATTGATATTATATAAATAATAGGGATATATAATAAATCTGATAGAAAACTTGAATTTATGTAATTATATGAAAAATGTAAAAATTTCTTGTATTAAGAGTAAATTCGATACACTATTAAGGATTTAAGTGTCTTGGATATAATAAAATGCTGACTAGGGGTAGTTATGGTATTTAGGATATCTGAAAGTAATGTGATTAATTTCATATTATGAGTTGAAACGAATTTCTAGGGTTCAGGTATAAAACAGTACTTAAAAATCGAACTAGGCAATCGAACCCGAACCTAACCCCAAACCTAAAATAATTGTAAAAGACTTAAGACCTAGATAATTAGGTCTATTAAACCCTAAACAAAACATAACAATAAGCGTTATAGGATAAAACGAACCTATAATAGTTATATGAAAAACTGAAACCACATTTGTGTTATAGGAATGATTGGCGATGGCCTGAGCAAGTCGGACCTCGAGTGAGTAAGCAAAGAGTTGAGGTAAGTTGGGATTAATACGATGCTATATTTTGAAGGCTTGAGATTATGCTTGGTTGTGCTTGTTAGATAGTTAATTGTGTGCATGTACTTGATTATAAGTGATGCTATGATTCTGTTTGTTATTCTAGCTTGTATTGTGTGATTTGTATGAAATGATTAATCACCTTAAACTGAACTTAATAAAATATATAACTTGTAATCATAATTAGACCAACATGGCAACCTATTAGGGGAAACCTAGGATTCTTCGGACAAATACCGACCCCTTCAAAAGGGATAGCACAGGATTGTATAAGGATCCCTTCTTCATCCTTAGTCGAACTAAGTGATAGGTGAAGAGGTTGCGGCGAGGGTGAAGTTAATGGTTCAAAGGTAGTCGCGGGAGGAGCGGTGTCTCCATTGCACAAGCCTGAGTTTGGTCGTGAACTGTTGTATTAACGGCAAATCCTCAACTCGGATTAGAGCGGGTGCAATTTCTCTAATCTCATGACGGGCCGGACAACATCGTGCAATGGCATTTGCTTGAACATGCATTGTACTTAATAAGTTAGTTGATAACCTTGTTGTATTTATGGTATAATTTTAAGTCTTCCATCCTAACTTACTGAGCTGTGGTTGCTTACATCCCTATAGACGTTGTGCAGGTGCTGGCTAAGAAGCGACATACAATTACTCTGAAGCTAGCAACTACTGGATCATGGGGAGTAAGGAAAAACATTTGAAGAATAAACATATATTTTTAAGGTCTAAGCTTTTATTTTAGAATTTTTCATTTGTGAACAATGTAATAACTAGGAAATATATTACGGAGAAATATTGTAAACTTTAATTGTAATAACTGAATTATAGTGTATATATATATATATTTCCTCACTTTCTTAAGTAAATGATTTATTTAAATTACAAACTGTTTACTTCAAAGCGGGTTAGTCGTGGACGCCTTGTGCAAATCAGGTCTAGGATAGCGGTTGTAAGGCTAACTTCTATCTTAGAATGGTTTACATGGCGGGACTGTTACAACTCTGCCGCTTCGGGGCATGACATAAGCAACCTCTGATTTCGTTGGCTCCAAATACAGAGAATGCATATTAAGGTAGTCCATTTGGATAGATGTCTCCTAGCTTTCCACCATCGCAACGGGAAACTAGTAAGCAGATCTCTCCCGACCATTGTGTTAACCCACAACAAGAGAGTGCCAAACAAGAGTTTAACAAGGTCTCAACTAATGCTCCTCCATATATCATTAGGTGATTGCAATCACCTACGGTGATTAGACAAAAAAATCTTTAGTAAAAACGCGCAACTTCAAAACTAATTTACACCAATGCAATTATTCTTACTATGTTCTAAGATCTTGCTCTTAACTTGTGCTAGGCCATGACTAATGTAACTCATGTTTCTCTTACAGGAGGAAGGATTAAAAAGCTTGTACAACTCATTCCCATAGACAGTGGCTTAAGGAATAAGTAACAATACGGCAGGCGTAGTTGTGAGCCAATATGGAAGAGATATGGGTAGCACAGCAAGCCCAAGTGAAGAAGTGAAGGGATAAATTGGTTTCACGCCATACAAGTGATCGGGTAGCAATGGTTAACTTTTGCAAGAAGAAATGCAGTGGGCCCCTGCATATAAATCTAAACAAGTCTAATGATGAAAATGATGGTGTTAGTATCCCGACTTAGGAGAGTCAAGTGAACAATCAATAAATATTCATATGGTTATTGATGTCTAGTGATGAGGTGTTTTTCTTTTTTATTTTTTATTTTTTTACTGTAAGGACTAAAGATGTGTAAGTGGGCTTTAGCTCACGTACTAACCCATTTAACCCATTTTTCAAACGAGTTTGAGCCAAGGGTTTTTTTGCCCATTTAAAAGCAGGCTAAATAAGCCTGCCCGTTTAACCTGCGAGCCAAAGTAGGTCAGTTTGAATTAGCTCATTTATTACATTTATGCCTCTAGCTCTTAGGCCGGTCAATTTAATCCATTTTTTAAATGGGTTAAGGCTGATGTTTTTTAGCTCATTTTAAAAAGCAGGCCAAATAAGCTCGATCTGTTTAACTTGCGGACTAAAGTAAGTCAAACGGGATTGACCCATTTAACTCACTTGCATACCTCTAGTAAGGATTACTACAAGTGCTTCATATGCGTAATTGCAAGTATTATGATTTTTACAAGCCAAACATGGAATGCTTTTGTGAATGGCCATGTTGTAGATGAATGATCTTTTTTTGCATTGTTTTATTATGTATAGGTTTATGATGTAATGGTCCAAGTTTAATGACCATATCTTTTGAAAACTTGGAACCTCATAAGTATGAATGGAACTATGTATTGCAATGTTAATGACAATGATTTATGTAGTAGTTTATTTAAAGATTTATATAGCCTTGTTAATATTTCACAGATGAACCTTTGATTTTGTGACTAGAAAATATAATGCCATGAGTAGAAAGTACTATTCAAATTGCATCCACAAGTGCGGCCAAAGAATGGATTGTTAGGAATGCTGCTAAAAATTAGAGTCAACAGCATATGCTAACTTTCTATAATATTTTAACTTGTTTAGGAAAGTATAGTGTATGCATAGAATACTTATAACGTGCAACTTTTGAAATGTCATATGGATTTACTACTTAAACCCATGGTTCATTTAGAGCTAATTGTTGAATCTAAATGTCCACATCAAATTTGTATAGCATATTTATGATTCAAATACAGAAATCACACCTAGATTTGCTCTACAAAATTATTCAAATAGGAAAAGATCTGCAAAATTTTTGCACTTCAACAAGTGCATAATATTAATTTGAATGAATGTGTTAGCGTAGGTAAATATTGAAAAAAGGAAGTATATATTATGTATGGTTTCCTTAGATAGAAAACCATTGACTTTACTACAAAATCTGTAAGAATAAATGTTGAAATAAGACTTATATATTATATACATTTTCCTAATTATGTATGGTTTCCTTAGATACAAAACCATTTATTGTACTACTAAATCTTTAAGAATAAATGTTGGAATAAGACTTATATATTATATGTAGTTTCCTTATTATGTATGGTTTCCTTAGACACCAAACTTGACTTTACTACCAAATCTACAAGAATAAATGTCCAAATAAGACTTATATATCATATGCATAGAAAACCATTGACTTAACTACCAATTGTACAAGAATGAATCTTGAAATAATAGTTATATATTATATGCGGTTTCCTTACATGGAAACTATAAATTGTTTTCATTACAATGGTGCTACAGAGTACAATTTGACATTCTAGACTACAATAACCATTGATAGTCCCTCTATTGCCTAATAGATACTCGATACAAAAAAAATCCCAACCATGTTGCCATAAGCATATACTTATGAATATTGTTCAATATCTGTAGTCTTACAATCTCGCCTTTAGCAGAAATTGCCATCCTTACTAATGAAGTGTAACCATCCATCAATTCATTGCCCTCCATATCTCTAAAGTCAATCTTGCGTAACATGGTATTCTCCTTCAAAAGCTTTAGCCTTTTAAGTTTACTTTCCCCTACTAGTGATATTGTCATGCTTTCTTTCGATCTAACTCTTTATTCATCACCACATTATCCATTTCTTGCTCATCATTCAAACACACCCACTAGAAAAAAGTTGTATCATGTACATACACCCCAAAAAACAACAACTTAGTTCCCATTAACAATGCAACCTCTCGCCATATTTTATGCTTTATGTATGGAATTAAAAGATATCCATCATATTAATCCAAATTCTCAATTCTCACAATACATAAAAATTAATATATAACATATATGCATACAGAAACTTGAATTTGACAAATAAATTACCATACACAAACCTTCTAACGAACAATTTCACTTGTGATCAAATTTACATTGCATAAAAATTACTATATTGTATATAGACACAAATAATCTTTGAGTAATCTCCTATGTACACATAAAAATTACACATGATCCTTGCTAATTACTCAAGACTTTTAGGTTTTAGATTACCTTTAGGAATCTCAGGCATCCGTAAAACTTTCGCCCATGATCTGCCTCTGTCTTCACAATTGAGACCTTTGCCTTCAATTCATAATTGTAAAACACAGCCTTTAACTATTGGATGATGATCTCTAGGTCAAATCCATGGACACATTTGATGACTTCCCCATTTTAAATATTTGATTTCTTCTCCTACATAAGATTTGGGTCTCCTTTTGTTGGTTAAGGTTTTGCGTTTGCATTATTTAAGGTTTTCTTGCGTGCGTAATGGTTAAATATGAAGGAAAGTAAACTAATGAAGAAAAGATTAGGTTACATGAATTAACACAAAATCAATTAGCGTTAGGTATTGAGTTTCTCATTTCATGGGTTTCTCGTGCGATGGATTTAGGGAAAGGGGGTTTACTTTGGTAAGGCTAAAGTTATTGATTTTGGGTAATTGTTTTCCTTTTTCTTTTTCCTTTTTTTTTTTTTTTTTTTTTGCCCAATTGGCACACTACATGGCACTTTTAATATTAAACCTTTGTCAAGTTAGACTTATCATTGTTTATTTAAAAGTTTTGGTAGTAAAAAAATTTTTGACAAACTTCAAGTAATAAATGCGATATTAACCAATTTTTCAGCAAAAAAAATAAATTATCTATATATATACACACACATACACATTAATTATTTAAGCCCCACTTCTAATTTGTATCTATATTTGAATCATTTAAATAATTAATCAAATGAAAAAATCATTTATAGTTACTAACTACTATTAGTGAGTTATTTTCACATTTCATTGCTACTATAGTGAAAGTTTCTATGGAATGGGATTCAATGCAACCTTCCATCACACCTTTAATTTATATTCATTAGATCCAATTGTTTAAATGGTTTAAATCTAATAGATATAAAATCAAATTTGAGATAGAAGGATGAAGTAGTCACATTAAAAACATAGATGAAATTGTAGAAAAATCTCGCTGTACATATGGTACGAATGAATAGTTTAGAATTGAATTGAATGGAAATGATTGGAATGAAATGGAATACAAAGTGAAATGAAAACTCTTTTCCTATATTTGGAAATTCCCATGAAATAGAATGGAGTGGAATAACATCAAATGTGTAGAATAGTATTATTTGTTAAAAATGTCATTAGTTAAATTAATCCTAATTAATGAAGAGAGAATAAAATTGCGATTCTGCCTTCTTAAAAGCATAATTGACTTCTCTCTTAAAGTCGGAATCATAGATTCTACAAGATTGTGATTCTATCTTCTAATGTCATGTTTTGGTATACTGGATTAGTTTGAAATTGAATGGAATATATTAGAATTGAATGGAATAAAGAGTGGAATGGAAAATAGTTTCTCATGTTTAGAAATGTCTACGAAATGAAATAGAATTAAATGTGCATATAGTAATAATTGTCAAAAATACTGCTAAATATTGAATGTCATAATTAAATTAAAGTTTAAATTAGCAATATACTTAATAATAATAAATATGGAAAGAATAAAATTGCTGATTTCTTCTTTTTTTTTTTAAGTCGCAATCATCAATTTCATGAAATCATCAATTCCGGTTTTTAAATGAGCTTCCAATCATAGGAAAACAAAATGGAATCTGGAATCGTGATTCCATTTCGATCAATCCCCGCATACCAAACATGGCATAAATGTATTTTAACATGGAGAAAAGGAATGAAAACCATAATTGCGATTCCATTCCCTCATACCAAATATGATATTAACATATACTCAATTCCTATTATTTTTGTTTTCATTTCATCACCACTATAAAGAAATTTTGCTTTTAGTTTGTGTTGGAGGTATGGTTTTCCTTTTTCCTTCTTTCTTTTTTGCTTTTTGGTTTCTTCACTCAATGTAATTATATTATTTACTTTTTGTTTTATGCATAACTTCCTTAATTATTTGCTTGTTATTATCTTTTCTAGATTAACAAAGAGTTAGATTTATTATATTATGGTTAGTAATATTATCTTATGCTCTAACAATTATTTCTTTTATTGGGAAACTTTAACATTAAATTTTGACTCTTTGATATGTACTAATAAGTGTTTAAATTACCTAATTGGTAATTAAAGCACTTTTTCAGTCCGTAACATTCATTTTGCGATGAATTTATCTCCTTTTTTTTTTCAATTTTCTTTTTATAAGTTTCATCAATATTTATTCACTAAGGATGTAACCTGGCAGGTCGTTAAAGGGTACTCAACCCGCCAAACCCGATAAAAACCCTATAGGGTATATACAGTCAAGTTTTGGGATATGATTTAAAACCCTCTAGGGTTTAAGATTAGGTTTTTGGATTACAAAAAAACTCAATGAAAAACCCGACCTGGTAAAAAAAAAAACATATATTAGTAAAATATTTACTCTTAACTTATACAACATACATATCTTATACAAGTTTTATATTTACAATATATTTAATTATCAATTTTTATTATTGTGTAAGTTAGTAAATATAATCTTAATCCTACTTAATTTCTTTCATTTTATTCTCTACTTAATCCCATATAAACCGTATAACAACTCGCCCTTATAGGGTCTCTTAAATCATATAAAAACCCATCCTTATAAAGCTAAGAACCCTATAGAGTCAGGTTTTAGAAATAAGGGATAAACCCCTATAGCATTTTTATAGGATTTTGGAAAACGTTAAACCTTATAGGGGTGGGTTAGGGTTTTACAAAACCCATTCTGAATGCGCCTCGATTGCATCCTTATTATTCATAGATCTTCTTTACGTTTTTTTATGAGAAGGTTTTACTTTATTTACAACTTTTTTTTTTGCCAAGATGCTTTATTTACAACTTGAAAATAGTTATTCAACTAAAGACAATGCCACAATTAATTAAGCAATAAACACATATTCATTTTATATTTCAATTCATTCTTTTTGTGCTTTTTTTTTTTCATTTTACTCACTTAAATTGCCTATGATGATTTCATTTTCCATTATAGTTAAGGGTTATTTTTAAATTTGGTTTGAGTTAACAATACGAAGAACACCTAAATTATATCCTCCCATGGTAATTTATATGGATCTGCTTAAGTCATTAATAATGCTAAGAGAGAAGGTAATTAGATAAAAACTTTAAACAACATAAATAGATAATAATATCTGCAACAAGTTACTCCTGAAATCCCATAATTTTATCAATAATAATATGGCATTGTTGATCTAATAATGCCAAGGTAAAAGGAAATTAAATAAAAACTTTGAACAAGGTAAATAAATAGTTATAGGAATATATTTGCATTTATTCCCTAGAAAAGTAATATGATAATGAGTATTTTTTTAGAAGTGTCTTGAATAGATATAAACCAAAGATTTGCTAGTAATCTAGCAAACAAAAGATCATCATATTCTTGATTAGGAATGATATTTGTATGAATTTTTTTTTCCTAATTAAAATTCTAACTAAAACTAAACATAAATTCTGTAAAAATAAATTTTACTGTCCTTTATTACATTCAACTTACTATAAATTAGTTACAATAAAACATTTCAACAATCGCAGCTATTAGTGTTATATAATGCTTAGAATTATAGTGTGAATAAAAATGATGCTGTTAAATAACGGCTAGAAACATTAGGAGAGTGGTAGTGATGCTTTATATATGTGATGAAAAATTTAGGACAACAACTCTGCATATTTCCTTTCTTCAAAGCATTCAACCAAATAAACTCACGACTATTTTCTCTTAAACTCATCTCGTAGCTAGCTTTTCCAAAATGGTATTGTAAAGCCAATAACTTTCTATTACTAGTGATTATAATCAAACCAAATAAAGGACATAGAACTTTCCTAGATCAGCTTAAATTTGACATTTTCCTTTTAAAAATTAACTATTACAAATAGTATTTTTCTTGCACTGATCAATATATGCTTGAGCAGTTCTAGTATCAACCATAGAAGTATTGACTTTTTCCCACCATTTAACTCTGTAAATTATTGAAACATATGGTTGACTATGTTGATCTTCTTCAATAGCATAAGTCCAGGTTCTTAGCCATTCCAAATTAAATCTTGCCATAAATAATGGTAATTTGAAGAAATCGAGTTGTTCACTCTTTTTACAACATAATTAAATTCCTTAATGAATTTCAACTGGAAGAATTCTTTCTACTGAATCAAAGTATTTGAACCAATTTATTTTGAGTAGTCTTGAATTGAATAAATCATTGAATAAATCATGAATAAGAATAATTCTCGATATAAATATATTTTGACATGCTTTGACATAGTCATAATAGTCATATTTGGGAGCATCAAATGTTTGATAAAACATTTTTACAGTCCATGGAGCTGTCCATAAAGTTTAACTCCATTGCTTTAAATTGATAACTCTTTTAATTTTGTATTTTGATTAAGTAATATCCTTATCTTCATCTTAATGGAATAATTTAATACTTTCTGTATTGACTAAGACAAATTCATAAAATTTACAATTTTTTTGTATGAATTTTCTTTTTCTCGGTTAAAATTCTAACTAAAACTAAACATAAATTCTCCAAAAATAAAGTTTATTATCCTCTATTGCTTTCAACTTACAATAAATTGGTTACAATAATATGTTTTAACAATCGTAGCTATTTAGTGTTATATAATGCTTAGAATTATAGTGTGAACAAAAACGATGAGTGGTAGCAATACTTGATATATGTAATGAAAAATTTAGGACAACAACTCTGCATATTTCCTTTCTTTAAAGTATTCAACCAAATAAATTCACAACTACTCCCCCTTCAACTCATCTAGTATCTAGCTTTTCTTAAACGGTACTATAAAGGCAAAAACTTTTTATTACTAATAACTATAATCAAACCAAACAAATGTATTTTTTTTTCAAACACTATATTTGAAACACTTCCATTACAAATTTAGACTAGGGTAGCCAATGTGTAGTTAGGTTTAGTTTTATCCACATCCTCAATATTCACATAGTATTTTATATTTACGTTTTTTTACAACTCAACAACCCATCAATAGTTTGATATATAAGTAAGTCTGATGAATTATCATCAGGTTATGTTTATTTATATAAAAAGGTATTATACCTTTACATAATAATTTAGTTTATCAATTTGTTTTATGTTACTTTTATAGGCATATAGCAAAATTTGATCTATAATGGAGCAACTCAACTATGATTCCAATATTGATAGGAATCAAGTGTCAATTACATGATCCTAAGCCCAAGGACTTACTACCTTAGTGTGCCAAGTTGCCTAAAAGGACCTAACTCTAAAAGAAGAAGAGTTCCTCAGAGCCGACCTAATATGGTTTCAAGTTCATCTATCCTATCTGCAATCTCTTAGAAGGAAGAAGTTTGCATAGAAGTTGACAACTTCCATCTGTACCAAGGTTTAAGCTCCGATGAACCTGATTTATCAAATGTCCAAGGCTATAATAGCCAAACGCCGAGCCGACCTACTAAAGTTAAGCTCCCAAGAGTCTCTCTCTCTCGGTTTTCTCGAAAAAGGTGATGTCAAATAAGTGATTAACTAGGCATGAGTGAGAATGAGGATTGGTTGTTATCTCAGCCTTTTGCTTCTCGGCACACTATCTATGAGAAATAGGCAATCATTCGGCTTAGCATGCAGAACGGGTCAGCAAAGAGATACTTGGTCTCGGCAGGAGTCAGTTGGAGCAAGATGATTCATCTTATCAGTCCCTCTAATCCTCAAGCTTGGCTTTGGGTCAATGGTCCAGTAGCCTGACCTAAATGTAGGGTAAAACTGAGCTAATTAAGTCAGCATTAAACCGGCATCTTAGGAACTTAACAAGTGCTTGTCTACATTGTTGGAATTTGACTTAGCTACCTCTGCTTGGATAAGCAAGCTGACTGTACTTTTTGTCTGCATCTTCCAATGGCATCACCAATACAGTATCGCCACATATACAGAATCATGTGTAGAATCTGTTAAACTAATGATTATTTTTCTTGAATATTCATTTTTACCCGTTTGTATCTTGTACATTACTTTCGTATGAAATGCTCTTTTTGTCTTTTCCCTTTTGGGCAAGTTGCTCTAACTTATAAGTATAAATACCCTTGTATTTATAGCCACAGACATATTAATTATCATTAATATACTTGAGTATTTTTCTTTTCTATGTAAACACCGCTTGTTTACTTTCGGCATCATTCTTATCCTAACCCTTTAGCAAGACTAGGTGGCGAGTAATTTCATCGGACCGATTCATATGTCATTTCAAATTATGCCGTGAATCCTTAGAAGTTCCATTAGTGCATCATATCCATTAAAACTGTTCGTGGGTTTTTGCTTACTTTTTTATTCGTATATGTTCTTTTTGTACATTCCTCATCATTTCCTTTTCGAGCTTTCGGCAAGCTTTGACACTTTCAGCGACCAACCTCATCTGTTCTTGGTCACAGTCCATAACAAACCCTCTAACTTTCATACCGTCCTTGCACAGAATATTCCATTTTTCGTTGTTATTGTCTTGCCCATGCATTATAATTTGTTTTCTAATTCTAATATAGGATCTTTGTAATAAATTGTAAGAATCTAGGACTTACCCTAATTGGGACATATAAATAGTCCCCATTGTAATAGTTGCATCTCAGTGTCTTCAATATTCAGACATTTTCCCATTTGAGCTAAGTGTTTTGCTTACTCTTGTTACTCTTATCTAGCCTATCGATCCGCTTAAAATAGATATATAAAAATATAGTAAATACTCCAGTAAGTATACTAACTCGGAATTAAGTAATATAGAGTGAATAAGGTTATTGATCCCTCGAGGACTATAAAATTACTAAACCTATGATAACTCATATCAATATTTAGGCAATTAAAATTGAATTAACTAATCTAATAATTACCCTAAAACTGTCAAAAAGAAAATCATGAGAATATTTCTAAAATGAAGCAATCAATTGAGAATGTGGAAAAAATAAAATCCACTTTAGTTGTGTAAATCAAATTGTCATCATATTATTTAGATCAATAGCTATAAGATCATTTAGATAAAATTATCATGCCTTAAAATTAAAGATTTAAACCTCTAATTAATTAGTTAGCTCCCATACCTCCAATTAATAGAATAATTGACTCTAAATTACAATTATACATCTCTTAATGCTATGATCGACTAATACTCTAACTTAACTATCCCTAATGTCTTAGCAAATAATTAACTTGAGACATCGCATTAATTCCTAGATAATTTCTAATTAACACCACTCTCACAATAGCTAATCTGTTTAATCAAGAATTTCTAACAAACCTTATATCAACTCCCGTATCAATAGTGTTTCTAACAATTATAACTAATAGAGAATCATAATTGAAATCATAGAAATTGCAATCGTGAATTATTTGTACATCTATTAACCCTATAACATGACTACAATTATCATCTCATCTTTCTAAGGATGCATCAATTCCTATAATTAAAACTTAGCTAGGAATGGAAATTAAAATAAAAGCACATATAACATTAGAATTTGCAAAAAAATTCATAATTAGAATTAAGAACAAATCACATAAATGTATAAATAAAAATAGGATAGAAACCACCAATTCTGTAATTATGAGGGATTCAAACTTCAATTGTAAACTCCAAGGATGATCTCTATAGCAAAAGCAAAGTCTTCTCAATGATTCACGAAATTCAAAACTATTTCCTAACTGTTTCTAAGACTCTCTAATTTTAAAGAAAATGTAAAAGTCCTTTGAAATGTCAATTATATGACTATTTATAAAGAAAACAAGGGCTGGCTTTCAATTAGATATCTTTCACTGAAGGCTGGCCATGAAGGTCAGTGGTATAGAAGTCAAGGTTGGTAGTGCTAAGTTGAAAAGTCACTGGTGTAGAGTGTAAGTTGGCCCAAGGCCAGCTACCTTCAATTCCAAAGTGTTACGTATTGATTTGGGCTTCCTTTGTTTACGTAAAACTCCTCTAAATTGATCATATTTCCACTCCAAATCCTCTAAGACTTGAAATATCCAAATGAGAATACTTAAGTACCATTTCTTAATGATTTCTATAAAATCAATAATAATTCACACATTAAAATATGAATAAAATATGCCTTTACTGCTTATTGAGAGTGCTGGCTTGTAGCGAGCAACCTCTTGTTGCATTTATGCGCCATATTAAGTATAACTTGAGCTCTTATAAGGTATTGGTACACCATATCCATTATTGGTATAGGAGAACCTCTACTCAAAACTTCGATTATCATCTAGTTTTCAAAACATCTTACAATTCATACCTACCCCTAGTTTGTGTGATACCTTTGCTCGTGTGTTCATCTATGGCAGTGCTTATATTAATTACCACCCTATGATGCATTAATAATTACGTATGTTTATGTTGTCTCTTTTCTATTTTTTTTCTTGATACTTTCAGTAGTTTTTGCATATGCATTTTTTTTCACGTATCATTATTCACTGCTCATGTAATTTATAAACATTTTGTAATTGATTTTTTAGGATTTGATGTTGTTTAATCTGCATGCACAGTCTCTTAGACTCTCTTTATACAACTGCACATTTAATCAATCTTACAATCAAATCTCTTAATTTTTTTCAACAAATAAAAAGTTATGCAATTCTTAATACTTAAACGCTACTTGTCTTCATGCATTTCACTAAATTTGAAGGATTTAGTAAAACCTATAATTAAAATTTTGTTATACTTTTGCTTAGATTTTTGTTAAAATTAATGATGGTTTGCCATAATATTTTTGTAAGTTACATGCTAGATGTGATAGTTTGTAATGGGTATAATTTTTTTATTTATGTGTAATAGAGAATGCATAAGAGGTGTTTGTTGAAATGACTGTAAGGAGCTAGTGTATGTATAATGGAATCAACAATATGATGTGGTTGAAAAGTGAGATGCAATAATTTGGTGAAGTTGGTTTAATTGACTAGTTTGTAACTTGTGTTTTAAATTGGTTGGAAATAGTGGGTTTTGTGAATTTTTTTATTTTTGCTCATGTAAATATTGTAAGAGGAAATTGAGTTCAAAGTATAATAGGGACTCAATTAAGAAGCTGAAAATGAGAACTAATATCAACTATACTTAATTTGTGGAAAGGATTCTTAGGAGCATTGGTATCAATCTTGGTGTAATTTGGGTTGAGAAACTACACAAGCAACCTAATGCCTATGACATACCCCTTTATGCCTATAAGGAATGATGACGACATTAAGAACTTGATTGAAATGGCTGAAGCTCTTGTCAATATTCATATTTAGCACTTGTATTTGATGACTTACAAAAAAGAAAGGGCTCCTCAGCAACATACATTTCAAGTAAATGCTTTTGCTCTTGCTACAGCCTATGTGAGCTTGATGATGGTTAACCCAATCATGCATGAAGAGCTCAATTCACTACCTATATTTATATGCCTATATGTGAGAATAAAAATGTTATCAATGAAGTAATTGATGTGCATCTACAAGAGGAGGCACTACATGACATTATGGTTGAATGTGACGGGAATTAACCTCCGGCTACGTCCAAGTTAAGGTTAACTTGTTCGAAGCCAACGTTGACCCTCTAGAAGAAGATGCCGATCTGTTTTAACTCAAGGTTGAACAGTTCAAGGTCGAGGCAGAACAGCTTTTACCGAGGTTGAGCAATTGACAAAAGGCCAAGGGGAAGAAAAGGAGCCACTAGGCAATAAGTCTGTCATATGCCAAGAAGCCAAGAAATCACATAGTTGAAGATTTGGGACCAAAGAACCACTCGGCATAGCCCCGAGAAACTAGTGCTGACTAATTCTATCACTCAGTAATTATGGGCCCACCTCTTTAGTGTCTCGACCAATTTATGTAAGACATTAAGGACCCTTTCCCAAACCCGTACATCCAACTGCCGATCTCGTCCGGTTTGGATACTCCTCCTCCCAAGATATGTCGAGTGACTGCATGCCGAGTTCTTTAAAACGCAAAGTTTTGTACTCTTGTGTATGTTTTCCCTTTATTTTATTTATGGGCCCAATTCTTTAGAGTTTAAAGCCTTATACATTATTTATAGTTTTACTACTAGGGTTTTGGACTTATTATAAATAGCAACATTTATACTAAAGGAAGGGATAGACAAAGCTAAAGATATATACAGATAGAGAAGATATTCCTAGATAAAGTAAATTTTTCCTCTTTTGAGCAAGGCTATACTTGAGTTAGCATTTGCTAAATTATCAAGTGTTGATTAGACTCTTTAATCGTCTCCGCATTCTTATCAATCTTGTTCTCAAATTGTGGTAAACCCCTTCATTTGAATCAATTAGTGAGTTGCATCTAATCTTCATTTAAAACCCCAAGCAACATTTAGTGTTCGTAAGTTGCATCGAACTCTATTTCAAGCTCAAAACCCCTAATTGTATTTGTATCTTGGTGAATTGTATCTATTCACATTCACCATCAAAACCTTCCAATTCTTTGTACCCATTTTCTTTTGAATACTCATTCCTGTTCGTTTGAGATCCATTGTCGGTTTTGGATTGGTCCTTATCATATTGGTATTAAAGCTTTGAAGAGATACGTAAGATAGTGCTCTTCAAAGTTTGATTCTAATTGCTGTGGAAGTATTTGTTAGTTGTGGGTAGCTGCAGAAATCGAGTAATAGTCATTTCTGGGTTACTACAGTTTTTGTTGTAAAACACGTTTGTTCAATTTGCTAGTAAATTACTAAACAAACAAGAATGTCGGAAGATAGTGTCAACAATACTGGCAATACTCTTCGCGGAAGCTTAAGGCGACGTGTTGACAACTTAGAATATTAGATTCAGAATCTCACTAACTCTATCCAAGAACTCACTGGATTAGTCAGAGGCCACAAATGGGATGGCTGAGAGGAAGGAATGGAGAGAACACTCATAAGTATAAGTGGCTCTAATGAACTTGATCATAATGACTGACAACGGAGAAAGGCTGCTGAACTGAGAAGGAGAGAAAATCAACCCAAGTCGAGAGGAAGAAATGAAAGGAGTTTTGACTTCGAAACAAATCAAGAAGCCTGGAAAAGAGAGTCGAGGCCAAGAAGGAACATGGCCGAGTAGAGCTCTAATAGAAGTGGCCAAACCAAGGTGAATTGACCAGTTCGAAATGTAAGGGATGAACCTCGAGCACCTGGCCGAGGACTTAACAATGTTAAGCTAAAACTGCCAACCTTTTATAGAAGTAATCGACCCGAAGAGTTTCTTGACGGGGTTCCCTAAGTCGAGAAGTTATTTGAGTTTTACGAGTGCAATGATCAAGCAAAGGTTAAGCTGGCTTCATTATCCCTTGTTGAATATGCGAGTCTTTGGTTAGATAAGCTAGTGGCTAAGTGAGATACCGAAGGAGAGGAGCCAATCAGAACTTGGAGACTCATGAAAAGATTGATGAACCAATGCTTTGTGTTAACTTATTTCAAGCAAAAGATGCTCTATGCTTTCCAGCATCTAAGATAAGGTTGAAATACTGTTGAAGAGTATTTGTAAGAGTTTGAGACCTTGATGATAAGATGTGAAATTATCGAGCCATAGGACCACACCATTACCAGATTCTTGAGTGGACTCCGAGACAACATTGCCGACATAGTTGAATTGCAGTCATTCAACTTTTTGGACGAGCTAATTAATTTAGCATTAAGAGTAGATAGGCAGAGGAGAAGGAGGCATCAGAAGCCGAGTAGCCAACCTCAACAAGGCAGTCCTGAGCTTGAGAGGTATGCTAAGAGAAGGCAAGAAAAGAAGATAAAGAAAGGAGAGCCTAGCCGACCAACTTATGCTGAGAAAAAGATTGCCAAGAAAGAAAAGGCACCCGACAACAAAGCTTAAGAAGTTTAGGCTACGAACACATTGCGTCCCAATGCCCGAATAAGAGGGTCATGGTCTTGAAGGGGGGAAGGCTTGAGGCTCAAATCAAGAGTCAGAGTGATAAAAGCTCGGATGACCAGTTGATAGAAGAAGATGTCTATCTTGAGGACCTCAATAAACTCTTAGTCATGGCGACAATAGCCGACCTGAAGGCAAATCCCAAATAAAGGGAAAATTTGTTTCACATGCGGTGCTTGGTGCATAGGAAAACATGTTCCCTAGTTATTGATGGAAGTAACTGCACCAACATCGTCTCTACCGAGTTAGTGGAAAAGATGAAGCTGTCGACCTACCCGTACCCCTAACCCTATGGTTGAAGTGGTTTAATGACAAGGGTGTAGTCTATGTGCATAAGCACGCTCGAATTACATTTAAGGAAGGACAGTACGAATAGGAGATTGAATTTGATGTGGTCCTTATAAATGCCGCAAATTTACTTCTTGGATAACCTTAGGAGTTTGACCGGAAAGTGATCCATGACGGCTTCCCCAACACTTACACTGTTTGAAAGGATGGAAAGAGCTATTACTTGACCCCTATGAGCGTTGAGGAAATCCAGAGACACTCGGCACCCATGGTGAAGAGAAAAGGGAAGAGAAGCTTATTCAGCATTCCGGCCCGTGCTCAACACTTAACATCGATGATGACTTCCTTTCAAACCTACGGTAATGATGGGAATTAACCTTCGATTACGTTAAAGCCGAGGTTGACCTGTTCAAAGTCGACGCCAACCCTCCAAAAGAAGATGCTAACCTGTTCTAACCCGAAGTTGAACAGTTTAAGGCCAAGGCGGAATAGCTTTTGCCAAAGCCGACTAAATGATAGAAGGTTGAGGAGAAGAAAAGGAACCACATAGCAACAAGTTTGTTGTCTATCGAAAAGCTAAGAAATTACAAAGCTGAGGACTCAGGACCAAAGAACCACTCGACATAGCCCCGAAAGACTAGTGCTGACTAATTCTAATACTCGGTAATTATGGGCCCACCTCTCCGATGTCTCGACCAAGCTACGTAAGATGTCGAAGACCCCTTCCCGAACCCATACATCCAACTGCTGACCCTGTCTGGTTCGAATATTACTCCTCCCAAGTCCTCTCAAGTGATTGCATGCCAAGTTCTGTAAAATGCATAATTTTGTATTCTTGTACATGTTTTCCCTTTATTTTATTTATGAGCCCAATTCTTTAGAATTTAAGGCCTTATACATTATTTACAGTTTTGCCACTAGGGTTTAAGACTTACTATAAATAACAACATTTGTACTAAAAGAGGGGATAGATAGAGCTAAAGACATATACAGAAGAATATACAAGTGTAAAACTTTCCTCTTTCGAGCAAGGCTGTACTTGAGTTAGTAGAGCTTGCATTTTCTGTATTATTGAGTGTCAATTACTCTCTTTAATCTCTCCTGTGTTCTTATCAATCTTATTCTTAAGATTGTAGTGAACCATTTCATTTGAACTGGTTAGTGAGTTATATCTAACCCTCATTTGAATCCCAAGCGACATTTAATGTTCATGAGTTGTATCAAACTCTATTTCGAGCTCAAACTCCCTGATTGTGTTTGTATCTTGGTGAGTTATATCCATTCACATTCACCATCAAAACCTTCATGCTCTTCATACTCATTTTCTTTTGAATATCCATTCCTGTTCATTCGAGACCCGCTACCATTTCTAGATTGATCCTTATCAGAATGTGTAGGAATGGGCATAGCCGGTGAGAGGAGTTTTGATGAGGATGATGATGAGTTAAAAGAAAACATTGGGAATGATAAGATTGCAGGACATCCCTTAAGTATAGGCTCAAGCTCAATGCAACAGATGCAAGTCTTGGAACATCCTCTAGAAGTTCATATGGCTAACTTAGCAATTAAGAATTCAATTCCCTTTTTTAGTACTAAAGGGGATGGTGGTTGCATAAACCTTATGGACACTGTAAATGCCAAGTGCAATAACTTATGTACTAGTGAAGAATTTAGCAAAGGTATGAGATTCAACACTAAAGTAGATCTTATGAGAGCTATTAAGATGTTTGACATCAAGCATCATAGTAACTTTAGTGTTGGGGAATCTAAGAAAGGCCTATGGTTCATTTTTTGTTCTAAAAAGGCCAATGTGCTACACCTTAAGAGTTGTAGAGTTTTAATAGGCCTACCATATACATCAACTTATAATAAAAGCTAATCGCACAACTATTATGGTACACTTAGTATACACAAGACATACATCTTAACTAATCTGAAGCATCTTCAGTTTTGTAACTATAGCATTTGAATTACTTTATATAAGAAAATATAGATTTACGTTGGGTTTAATATGGAAAATTCATAAAGAAACTTTAAAAAGGAGAATTACAACAAAGGAGAATAACATTTGAGGGTAAGTTCAAATATAAGATCAACATTTCACAATGTGATTCAAATAAAGGATCAATATTTATGGTATAAATCAAATCAGGATGCTTAGTAAGCCTAACTAACTTCCTAAAATAAAAGACAAAATAAAGTTTTCTTACTTCAATTTATCCTTACTTAGAACCTTGTAGCCATCTTCTCCACTCTTAGTGTCCAATTGCCTATGGTGTGCCTTTTAAAACTTGCACAAGAAGTATACTTGGATCTGAGCAACAACCACTTGTAAACACTTCTTTTTTGCTCATTTAATTTTTTATCTTTTATTTTATTTATTTTGAGCCATGCTTTAAAAAAATTGAAAAATAAAAAATTAGAATATATAAAAATATAGAAAAATTGGAAAATACAAAGTGTCATGAGTGTCCATTTTAAATCAGTAGGTTATTTAGGGTCGAATCAAGCAATAATGGAAAATATACATGCAATTTAATAAATTCAAAATTTTTAAAAAATTAGGCTCCATTAGAAAAAGTATTTTTAAGAATAGTCTAGTAAAATATTTGGGGTCACAAAAGGGACTTTTATCTAATTTAAAAATAATTTTTAATTGAACTAATTAAAATAAAACTCAAAATTTATTAAATTAAAATTATATTGAAAACCTATGGCATGTATGTTTTGAGACTATTTTAATATGCTTAGGTCATTTTAAAACAAGTTGGAATGATTTGGGCTCAGGATTTAAGGAGGAAGTTAAGGTTAGGTTGAAAATGAATAGCTTGGATAAATTTTTAGTACGAAACATGCAAAGAGTGAAAGCTAACAAAGCTGGCAAGGGCACGCATGTTCTTTCCATGAGGTCATCAGTTCAAGCCTTATAGCACGCACCTCCTTTTAGATTTTTATAGTTTGACATGGTGACAATCATGACACATGACCATTATCCTCTTCGATTATCTTGATCGGAAATAGGATAGTGATGGCGAGAAATCAAGCCAGGGGTTTGCTCTTTCAGTTTTATCATTATTCTACCTAATCTTTGTCGTTTTCAATGGGTTTTTATGCAAAGCAACCTAAAACTTATCAAAGATTCATTTTATTAACTTGTTTCGCATTGATAAACTTGAATAAAAGATTTGATAGAAATAAAAAAAAATAATAATTCAAACTTTATCTTTGCACTGGCCATGCTTGATACAATTTCATCCAAATCTCCAAAGTCGATTCCGAACCTACTATTGTAAATAGGATGGCATGGGAAACATTTTGAGAGGAGAATTTCGACCAACACAAATCCTAACAATAGACCTAACGTTCGTTGTACAACATATACGGCACCTAACCTCAACCGTATGACCATACTTGTTTGACCTCACTCTCTCTTGTACAACCTAAACGCAACAACTCCACCATCGGCGTCCTCTCTCTTGCCCATTTCATAACCACCACCTAACGCATTATACACCGCACCTACACACAAGTATAACACACTTTATACTCGATTGCCCTTGACCCAAACACTTACGAATGTTACTCTCTCTCTACATCACATTCTCGACCCCAACCCTCTCTCGTAGCTGCCATCTATGCAACCCAACACCAAACGACCACCCATGTACCCCATAACTACAGCAATACAACCCAACCAACTTGAACCTTCCACCTTGCCCTAAGTGCTACTCAAATTCCAACCTCTAGAAAACCTCAACCACCGTCGATCACTACTTTAAAACCCATCTAAACACCAATTTCACTCGAAACCAACACCACCATCGTCCTCTCTATACTCAAAACCCCCCAAACACACCTTTACATCACCAAAAAACAATCATCACCACCACACTCAAGATCACCGCTGTATGTCGCCTATTAGCAACTACCAAAGCACTACCCCAGACGATGGCACCAACACCAATCTCATTTTCACTAATGAGATTTACATGAAAGTGTTAATACTTACTTGAAAAGGTGGTTGAAATTACCCTTACGATGCCCTTTTGACCACTACTTTTCGTCTTTCCCACCCACCTACCCCCCCACACACACACACATAATTCAAATCCGCAGAGCAATTTGACTCGACATGTTTAGAGCCCCTAAATGATGGAGTTTTATATGAATATGGGCTCTTTTCTGAAAAATATTATGGAAAATTGCTCTTTTTTTTTTTTTAAATATGAATATAGTATAATGAAAGTGCATCAAGTGAATGCATCTTTAATTACTTATGTTTTTTACACTGAAGGCGCATCCACTACATGTGTCTTCAGTGTAATTCTTTATAACTGAAGGCGCATACATACACCTTCACTATACTACCTATATAAACCCCAATCTATGCGGCTAGAGTTTATTCTTACTTATATTAATTTTTGAAATTTTCAATGCATAGAGAAAACTTGAGAAAACTCATAGTTAAAGTATCAAACCATTTCTTAACGCAAATGTACGCTTAAGCTAGAGTTCGAAGAGGCAAGGCTCATGCGATATGTCATCGAGCAGACTTCGGTAACTATATCTCACCACATGCACATCATTTTGTAGACTTAGGGCATATCAACGAGGGATACAACACATACCCTAGGTCAGGTGTTGCCTCCACCTCAAGAGCCAAATCTAGCTCCAAGGTTGGATCAAGCTCATACATGACTCTCGAGTTCCAATAACATCTTGATCTCGCGACTCTACTACTCCTCAAAAGCGACGTTTTACCCCCTACACAGTCATCCATGGGTAAAGGTGTCACTCAGCTGCATTCGACCCATTCGGCCTACCTAGTTCCTCCTAGGGAACTTGATCTTGACAATCCACTACCTTAGCCTACTTATATTTATGATAGAAGGGAGCGTTCACTTCTTTCTCATACAGTGAGGACCTTTACATGGTGTAAGTGTTAGTAGATATGTTTTGTTTATTATTTTTGTTTCCTCCTTTTTTTGGCTATTGTATTGATATTATTATTGACTCATTACAAATCTTGTGTATATATTAATTATTTGAAATATAATTTACTTTTCATCAAATATTACAGTTCCATGCATTGTTTATTTGTCCTAGTTTTACAATTTGCAAATATTTTTTCTTCTATCCAATTCATATGGTCATTAGATGATCATCCCGTGCACTTATTTCCTTCCCACTTGCTATATTTGTTGAGGTATTCCATCAATTGTGATTTTATGTAATTGATTACTGTATCAAACTTTCGATTTAGTTTGCAAATTAAGAGTTATAAGAACATTATTTTATCGGTTTCAGATTGGGGGAAATTACTAAGTTTAATGGAATTTGAACTAAAGGCACATTCAATACATGCACCTTCAGTATCACAGTTTAAACTGAAAGTGCATCCAGTACATATGCTTTTAGTTCAAATTCCATTAAGATAGCCTACTGAAGGCGCATGTACTGGATGTGCCTTCACTATTCCATATTCGTATTTTTTATTTTTTAAAATGAGCCCTTTTCCATAATATCTTTCGAAAAAAAGGTTATATTTATATAAAACTCTTAAATGATGATCCAAAACCGATCCGCGAACACCTTTCCATCCAAATCTGATTCGTCTGATTGTAGTGGGTTTTGTTTTGTTTATTTTATTTTATATTTTCTATTTTTTTTCTCTTCTTAGCTTTAATTGTTTTTTTTTTAAAAAAAAAAGAGAGAGAAGAAAAAGAAAAACTATTAAAAACTTGCACTAACTTGGTTTACTTTTTTATGCAAGTACTTAGTTTTAATTTTAGCTTTTTACTATTGTTAGTCATTCATTTATTTGCTTATTTGTTTTTGTTTTAAATATGTTATCTTAGTCTTCTATTAAATTGCATGATAAAATTTTTATAAAGAATGCCACTAACTTAAGTCTTTTTGCAAATTTTGTGTTAATGCCAATTGATTAGACAGTTTTACAAATTTAGAATGAAAATAGCATTTTTGCATATTTATCATTAAAATTGCATTTTAAGCATTTTTAGGGAAATTGCACGTTTAGAATCAAGATTTTTATGTTTTCGAGAAAACTACACATTTTTATTAGAATTCACGTTTTTGTTCAAATATACATCTTTTTACATAAAATTACATATTTGCATGCCTTTTCCCCTAAGATTGCATATTTTTAGAAATTTGCATTTTTAATTAGGGTTTTTTGAAGTTTTCCCTAAAAAATAGAAAAATTGTTTTATCACTTAATTGAGGTTTCACAAAAATAAAAAATCTTAATTGGCCTTTTTTCAAAGATTAGGTATTTTTAAGTTTTTTTTTTAATAAAAATTAGGTCTCTTAGGTTTTTTAAATAAAAAATAAATTTGGCCTATTTTTTTTTTAAATTATATATATACTAAAGTTTTCTGAAAAAGAATTAGAATTATATTGGTTTGATCCAAACTAGCAAGTATATAGGCACCTCTAAATCTTGGGGTAATTATAAAAAAGTGAAAAAAAAAATTTTTTGAACATTTGTAATAGAAAAAAAATCATAAAAATCATTTTTCATATTTTTGCATTTCATTGCATTTTTTGAAAAATCATAAAAAGTAAGGCTCATTAGTTAATTTTTTTTCTAATTCCTACATGATAACTTTTATCTTAATAGGTTAATCTCTAAGCTCATTTTCTAGTTAATTTTCTAAAAAACCATTTTTTAGAAAATTTGTGAACTAGTGGCAAAATTAAAGTTTATCCATAAAAAAAACCTTAATTTTACTTTTTTGCCGATCTTATTGGTTTGCGACTCTGAAATTATTTTCAAAAATATTTTTAAACATTTTTTAAATAAAAATATTTTTCTTTAATTTAATGTTGAGTAATCGATATTAAGTAGGCTAAGTTTAATATAGATTAAATTAAGAAAAATCAAAATAAGGCTTAGCACTGCTTAATAAATAGGACGAGGATAGAAGAATACATGACATTGTAAGGAAAACAAGACTATTGTCAAGTTAGTTAGATGCTATGCATAAGCAAACAGAATGTCATTGCAAGATGTCTCCTAGTCCATTATGAGATTAGATGTTATGCATGAGCAAACAGAATGTCATTGCAAGACGTTTCCTAGTCCATTATGAGATTAGAGAAACCACTTTAATCCAGTTTTTATGAGTTTCTATTCTCTTGTCACAATGCCTTGACTCATAGTTAAATTTAAACTTGAATAATGGAAACAATGCTCCTCTCATAACCACCTTTAAATTAGTGCCCCAACCTTGTTGTAACCTTCATTTATATTGCTTAGTTTGAGTAAGAGTGGGGAAGAAACCTTTTCCACTATCTCATTCAAAGGAGTCGATATTTAGTAAGAGATCTTAGCCATCCCTTCATGGGTTGTAATGTAGGTTGGTTAAAATTTAATCTAAGTTAGATTAGTTCAAGTTCAAGGGATGAACAACTAAATCTAAATGATCCAATAATAAACAATGTTTAGGAAGATAACCACAACATAAAGCTTAACTCTCATAAACAACATAATAGTATCCAGTTACACACATTGCATACAAGTACCCAACTATTCATAACTACAAGCATATACATACTTAAGTCTCTAAGTACTCTTGAATTGTACTCCAAAATGCTGTAACGTAATTATCCCAACATACTTTAGATGCTTGTTGCTCAGATAGTTGTCATTATCAAGCTTGATTTCATCAAAAGTCTCTATATTACAATTAACATCTTGAATACTTATCAAAGTTGTAAAGATAACCGTAATTTACTTACTATTCCGAAAATTAAGTTTGTTAACCTTAATATGGGAATTAATTGTACCTAAGTATATAAGGTTTAAGGTCATTTTAGGTTAATTTTCATCTAAAATATCCTCTAATTTAACCTCTAAATTACCTTCTCAATCATCCTATTAATTAGGTTAATGTTAGGTTTCCTAGTTAAATATCATTTGATTTGTCTTTTGAGACCCCATTCCATATTTTCATTCCACAAATTTTTGGTTCATTCTCTGAATTGGTCCAAGTATGATAACTTACTCAAGAATCCTTTAAGCAACTTAAATGCCTCATACCTAATTAATTTCCCACATTTTCACCAACTTTAAGTTAGAACCTACAATCATACACCCCTATCTGCTGTCTATTTAACCTTTATAGAAAAACTCGTTTAACTCCCTTTTTAGGTGAAAACAACATAACCAAATAGTTGAAAAAATTATAGTTTTGACTCAAAAACTTGTGTACTCAAGAAATTAACTAGTCTTATTTGCAAAATTCAACTCAACACCATTAAGCTCCATTAAAATACAATCGGTTTAAACATATTAGAACCCAATAGATTTTGCTAAAAAAATCAAAATATTTCCAATAAAGTCCAATATAATCTTCGTTTAAGAGCTAAAAATTAACAAAATTACGATAAGTAGTTTTGGTGAAACATTTTTCACATAGCATTAAACTAGATATTAAATTATAGGAAAATTTTGAAGTTGAAACTACGTCATTTGAGGTTTTGAAAATAGAACAAAAATTCGCCTGAATTCAACCATTTCTTAAAGGCAATATATAAAATGACTTAATTTCATAAAAATAATATTTTTCGATGAAAGTACATACAAAATAATCCAAGAATGCATTTTCCAAGAATTTTATAATGTAAACACCTAATTTTTACCCCTCGTGATTCTAAGTTTTTTAATGGGGTCCTAATTCCAAAATAAAAAAAAAATCGAAAAATGATGAAAAATACAAAAAAATTATTATAAAGATTTTTAGAAAATGTTTTAGGGGTAAATTATTTTAGTTTTAGTCCAGTTCATATAGCTTTAAAAAGTCATTTGATTTAAGTACAATTGAATTGTACTAAATATCAAGGTACTGCCCAATAACCTGGAGTATTGATATGGAGTTCACTTAAAGTCATGGGTTCGAATCTCACTAAGTACCTTTGTGCCTTTTATTTTCTTTTCTATCTTTTCTATTTTTACAAAAAGTGAGTTGAGTATACGGGATTCAAATTTAATTTGATTTTTATCAAATCGAATTTGAATCATTATAAAATATTTAAATCTAGTTTGATTTTTATTAAATCAAGTTTAAATCGATATAAATGATTTCGGATTTGTGTCGATATAAAAGATATGATTCGATACGATTCGATACGATTCGATACGATTCGTTTCAGGCTTTATAAATATGAAGCATGCAACATAAAAAAAGGGAGACAATTACACACACTTCGCAGCCACCCACAGATCAACATACATAATCAGCATCCAACACTACATGTGCTCACACAAGTACTGAGCACGTTACACCACTATTGCATACTATCTAAATTTCAATACGTACACATCAACCCCCATTCTCCTTCTCCTCCTTCCACGAACAATCCCCAACCGCACATAATTGATTCACTCATTGCACTAAACACAATCAGCTACGTTACTACTTGCAACCTATGCAATTGCACTGTCCACCGACATTCTACTATCCAAGGTCTAGCTACACACTTCACTTCACACTGCTGTAGTGACATGATCCTTCACGTCATATACGCGCTGATTTAAGAACCGATCTATAGTTTTATATCCTCACTTTACAGGATTCAACAGTTGCTAGCTTTAAAGTAATTATAAGCCACTTCCTAGTTAGCTCTTACAACAATATTTATAAGAATGTAAGCAACCGGTTGCTCAGGAAGTTGGGACGGAGACTTAAAACTATAGGACAAACATAAATAGGGTTATAAACCAAATTAGTTAAATGTGATGCGTGTGTAAGTAAATACCATCGCACAATGTTACCTAATGCATCATAAAATTAGAGAAATTACATCCACTTTAATTTGGGTTGAGGAGTTTAATGCACATTTCAATAGCTCATGACCAAACTTAGGCTTATGCAATCGAGACACTACTTCTCTCGTAACTACCTTCAAACTATTGACTTTACCTTTGTTGCAACCTTCTCTCATATCACTTAGTTTAACTAAGGACGAAGAAGGAACTCATTATGCTATCCAACATTATCTTTTTCGAAGGGGTCGATATTTGGCTAGAAAACTTTAAACGTTTTCCTTATTAGATTGCTATGTAGGTTCGTTTTAGACTTACAAGTCATATATTTAATTAAATCCAGTTTAAGATGTTCAAGCATTTCATACAAATCACACAATTTTCAATCTAGAACATCAAATCAAAATCATATAATTAAATCCAAAAACACGCACATATAGGCATGCACACAGTCAACTATCTAATAAATACAATTAAGTATAATCCTAAGCCTCTGAGTACTATAAAACAACACTCTAAAATACAGTAACATATTGATTCCAATTTATCTGAACTTCTCACTTGCCTACTCAAGATGCGACTTATACGAGCCATTGTCGATAATCTTGATAATACAAATGTTATTTTAGTACTCATATAACTATCTTATATAAGCTTTATTCTGTAATTCTTTATGTTATCTTTAGTTTAGGGTTTTATTATACCTAATTATTCAGGTTTTTAAATCTTTTACAATTAATTTAAGCTAAGTTTTAATTCAGTTTTCGAATTGGTTTCTAAATTAGGTTCTAATTCAATTTCCAATTACAGGATCTATATGCGAACCTTAAGGACTCATTCCAAACTATTATGTGAAATTAATGACATTATATCTAGGTATCCTAAATTTCATATGTATTTCCTAACTAGTATTTTGATTTGTACGATACATTATATCCCTAATTTAATTACCGAATTAGCTCTCGATGTGAGAATAACCTACATTTTTTATATAATTTCATAAATTCACTTTCCAAATCAAATTTATATCATATCCCTAATATTATGATACTATTAATTTTTACCTAATATTTTCGATCTACTTAATTCCTATATACACATATTATGTATGGTTACATATTATACACTTATATCATCTATCTAACACTACATATATCATCTTTCACCACCAATAATATATCAAAATGTTTAATTATTCTCTAAATTAGAATTTATACTGAATTAATCCCAAATAACAAAATTACATATTAATACCATTTTACCCATTATTCATCACATAATACACATAATACATACTTCTAACACTCCAAATACTATCCAATATCATACTACATTAGCAGTTAACATCTTAAAACACCTAATTACATATTAAATTAGAATTTTCACCAAATTAATACTAAATTACAAAATTAAGCCCAAATATTGCCTTTTATGCATAATTTTAAGGCCTAAAAATTAAGTAAAAAATTAGACAATAAATTTTGAAAGAAACTCTTCATAGCCCTACTATATATATCCTATAGTCTATACAAAAATTTTAAGGTCAAAACTAAACTATTAAGGTCATTTATCTTAATATTGAAAACTAGCTAAAATTTAGGAGTTTCTTAAGAATTGTATATCACGTGACCTAATTTTATTAAATTGATATTTTTTTTCCTTAATCTACATATAAAAATACATTAGAATACCAAATTTCAGAATTTTTCAAATATTTTTTATATTTTTAATAAATTAAACAAAATAAAACAGGAAACTTAGACTCATTGTTTGATGGGTCCCTAGTCACCAACAATGGTTACCACTGTGTCAGCAGCCCTAGGTAATGGAGATGCTGTCTAGTGGTGGTAGTCATCCTTCCATAGGTGGTCATTGAACATGGTTTCCCTTTATAAGCTTTATTTCACACTATTTTTCTAATTTTTGGAAAATTTAGTTTTTTCCTCTCCTCTCCTTAAATTTTTCCTGATTCCCAACTAAATAAAATGGTGTTTAGATGTGTTGTTCTAAATTTATAGTGTAGTTTAGGGTTTTACTTTAAATTTTATGTTGCCAAGTATCCTTATCTTTTCTTTAGTTTACTTTCTATTTGTTTCAAATTTATTGGATAATTTCCTTCTTTAACTTTTAGCTTGCCACGCCTATTTCTAGACTATTCCACACTTTTTATGAATTTTCTTTAATTAATTAGCATTATTTTAGCAGATTTCAGGTATTTTAAGTAATTTCACGTATTTTTACCTATATTTAAATACATATATGGTATAAATAAATATTCATAAATATTGTTTAAGTTATTTTATGATTTTTAGTATGCATATAATTTATCTCCATCGATTCTTTAGTTATCGAAACTCGTTTTATACGTTTTCGATAAATAATGGGTAATATATATATAATTCAATATTATAATAATTAATTATTTTATTAATTTTTTCCTAAATTCAAACTCACGAGATCACTTTACTAATATTCCTAACTTTGTTGTAAAATTTAAGCTCAATTAAACAATTTCCTTGATCGCTCTAAATTTTATAAATCAAATCTCGAATACCTAATTACAGGGCTTATAGGCTTTTTAGGCATTGGACCCATTTGTAGAGGTGTTCAAGTTCTACAAGCATGGTTTATATTGATGGCACATTTTTGTGTAGAAAGCATATCCACGAATTGCTAATTGCTCATAGCATAATAGGAGTAACCATATAGTCTTGTTAGCATTTACCTTTGTTGATATAGAGGCAACTAAGACATGGGCATGGTTTTTTAAGAAACTGAAGCAACAACTAGTTGGAGAGCATGAAGGGCGAGAAAGCTTTTATATAATATCAAATGGACAAGTTAGTATGAAATTGCACTTGACTTGGTTAAAATTGGATTTTAGCCTCCCTTTGACCTCTTTTGCTTTATTCTTAAATGTGTCTTTGCATCATTGGTTGTACCCATACTGATAAGGATCAAAGAAACAGCAGCGGGTTGGTAATCCAAAATGGGTATTCGGGATTCCTACGGAAATGGGTACGAAAAGTAAGAAGGTTTTGATGGTGAATGTGAATGGATATAACTCACCAAGATACAAATACAATTAGGGGTTTGAGCTCAAAATAGGGTTTGATACGACTCAGGAACACTAAATATCGCTTAAGATTCAAATGTGAGTTAAATATGACTCACTAACTCACTCAAATGAAGGGGTTTGCCATAATCTTGAGGACAAGATCGATAAAAATACGGGGACGATTAAAGAGTTTAATCTACATTCAATAATCCAGCAATGCTAGCTCAAGAGTAGCCTCACTCAAAAAGGGAAAGATTCTAAAATGCAAGCATATACATTCTGTTTGATTTTGTATGTTGATGTCTATGTATATATGTGTGTCTATTTCTGATGTTTATAGATATTGCCATTTATATCAAGTCCTAAACCTTAATGGCAAAACTGTAAATAGTGTATAAGGCCATAAACGCTAAAGAATTAAGCTTATAAATAAAATAAAATAAAACAAAACATGTACAAGAATATAAAACTGTACGTTTTATAAAGGGAGTTGGTATGCTGTCACTCGGTATGTCCTAGAAGGAGTAGTATCTAAACTGAATGAGGTTAGCAGTTGGATGTGTGAGTTCGAGAAGGAATCCCTAAAGTCTTGTAGTGTTTGGCTGAGACACTAGAAAGGTCGGCCTATAGTTGCCGAGTTTTAAAATCAGTCAGTACGAATCTCTTAATACTATGCCAAGTGGTTCTTTGGTCTCAAATAATTGGCCCTGTCATATCTCGGCTCTTCAGTTGATGACAGGCTTGATGCCAAATATTTATCTTTCTTCCTCTCGTCCTTCTGGCTTTTGTTTGGCCTTAATAATCTTTGACAGGCCTAAGCTTCGAACAGGGTTGCTTCAACTTAGATATAGTCGGAAGCTGATTCCCATCACATACTAACCTATTCTATTTTATTTTACAAATTAAATGGAACTTAGGCCTATTGACATATTAGTGCCTACGAGACAGGATGTACATTGATCATAGAGTGTTTAGGAAGAGTAGGCTAAGGAACTCACTTTATTAAAACAATGGTATAATTAAATTGAAAATTACTCATACATGATTATTATGCATTTTCAGGATCATTCATAGCCAGTCATACAGTATCACAAGCAGACACTTCAACACAATTGAGCACAATGAATATCCCATTGGGTGCACTCATAGAGTTTTACTTGAAGTGGAATGGGTTTTTTAAGCTAAGTCACTTGCTATTCATCTAGTAAGATTGGTACATGATAATTGCCCTAGTTAAGAGGTGAAGAAAGTAGAATCACAACTTTCCATATGACTCATGAAGAAGTTACCCTTACTTTCCATAATGAGGAGGGGAAGTCGATCTCCTTATTGATGGATATGCAATGGTTGAAGTACCCTTGATTGGTGCCACTCGCTTTAGATTTATAGGTGGTGTTCCTTAGAATAAAAACATCTAAAGAGGACATGCCAGTTTGAGCTAGTAGTGGAACGCATTCTGATTCTTGTTAGTTGGGGCTGACAAAGAGTTGGTTAGGTGATACACAAAAACCTTCATCCTGTAACTCATGGGAGGATTTGCACATGTTGATAAATTTAATTCCATTATCTACCTTATGTTCCCATCACCGTTAGAAGACTTCTACATGACAAGGTAATAAGGCTAAGGGGTTATGTGTTTAGTATAGCTATACCTATAGTCATCCGTCGCATTTACATCCATGACTAATGAGATAGATCGGGATATTAAGGAACACCTAACCCTTACTGTCTTAGCCTATCGAGAGGTGTTTGATAGATAGTGTATAAAGCATGTATTTTGTGCACATTTTTAAATTTCTATTTGATTCCTTGTCTTAACATTAACTTTTTAAATATTAAATTTTAAGTTGTGTGAAAGCCATGTACTTATAAGGTCCTGCATCTTCCCCTATTTCTATAGTCATAAGAATGCAATTTAGATGGCTCGTGTGCCATTTATTTGCTTCCAGCTACTTGAATGGTACTTCTTGAGCATGCCATCCTATAATTTAGTGGTATCTAGATGATTACACCAGTTACCAACACAAAGAACTCATTGCAACATATTGACCTATGGGCAAGAGTGGATACAGATTAGCCGACATGGTGTACACCTTACTTAGCCTTATGGCAGGATCAACATGCTCAACTTATGTAGATACAAGGTCGGAGATGAGTATTATAGGTGGTATAAGCGCATCATGCATTGATATTTGAGTTGTGTTGGAGCCATGCTTGGATCACGGGTTAGTAAAGTTTCTATACCTATTAGTAGTTGGATGATTCAACATATAATGACTTCTTTTCATCTTCTTCTTATAAGTTGAGTAGTTTTAAAGGATTATTATGTCTATTGATCATGTCATAGTGTAGCTCTAGTTAAAGGAGTATAGCTTTTGCATAACCATACAACAATGACATTACTCTGTAGCTCAGTAAGAGCAAGAGTAAGAGCAAGAGCATAAGCTTAATGGGAGGCAAAAGAGGAGTGTGTTGCACCTGCTCAGCCTGAGGAGAACGCTTTAGAGTTACTTAAGCACAACACTAGGAAAATGATGGGAGGACTTATATGGATATTGAAACGAGGTTGATATCATGATGATACTCCACAGTCGTCTCATGCCTTGAGCTTCTCCACACATCCAGATGTTCAAAGCACATCAAACTTTGCTTTGAGCTTATTTGTCAGTTCAATCATTGAGCTTTAGTAGCATCCTTCCATTTCTCCACTAGCTTCTTAGAAAAGATGCTCTACGAGTACTCTGAGTGATGCTCCTTCTTAGATAAGTGCGATAACACCTCGAAACTACGATAAACCATCCTCATAGCACATTTCAACGAAAGAGTCACATGCCTCTCTCAATGCTAATGATAGAAGGACTACAGAGTGGATCATACTGCATATTACATATGTCTTCATTATGTCAAAGAGTAAGAAGGGATAGAAGTATAATTATTGATCATCATATGTATATATCTATGAAAAAATCTATTGGCATGCATTTTAATGAAAGTCAACATACTAAATTTTCTTTTAAATTCCTAACTATCTACTTATTACAGTGTACTTTATTTTTATCTAGTTCTTGATTTTGTTTTTAAAGTTGAATTGGAAATGTGTATTTTGGATTGAAAATTTACTAGCTCGATGTTTCGAGTTATGGATATAATCTAATATTAGCATGCAACTTGCTTTTTCACTATTGAATATATGCTCGGTGTTTGTTGTAAGAAATATGAGGTAATGTTTGGAGTTAAAGGATATGAGTTAGGAATTGTTTGATATGTGCATTGTAGGTTGTTTGGATATTACGTATTCCCCCCCCCCCCCCCACCCCCTCTTACTGGGGCTATGCTAATGACATCTATACTCTTTTATAGGCACCAAAGCTAAGTTGTATTTTGAGAATATGTTTCCTTCATGTTTTTATCTAAATTGAAGGGACACAATCAATGTATGTCTATTTAAATTTAAAAAACAATAACGAGGGTGCACACCTAAAGGTGTATACATGTACGCCCCTTTATTACCATTCTTGATACTATTTAGATTTTTTTTTTTGTTTTGATTATATATTATTTGTATCTATTTTGTATTCGTTTGAAATTTAGTGTTTGAAAAATTGCCTTATTAATATCTTATTATTTCATAATTATAATAAATGTGGTGATTGAAGCGTTAGAATTTAGAAATAAAAATTCACATACTTTTAAAAGAAAGGATTTGAAAAAAATATATTTTATGTATTAGAGATGATTATTTAATTGGTATTTTAGTAAATATAAATAAAGTTAAGAGTAGATAAATTCAATTTTATTGCAATGTTTTAATTTTAGAAGAAGGGGAATTATATTTCCATCTTTTTGGTATTTACTTTTACCAAGCATAAGATTTAAGTAAACACCAATATGATGAAAAAAAAGATGAACCAAATGGAGGCTTTAGCTTATAAGTTTGTTCGAGCCCCTTTTAATAATTAAAAAAGAAGAAGACATTGTTGAGGTATGAAACCATGTTAAAATGGCCTTTGTGGTCCAATAGTAAATATATATATATATTAGTAGATGACGCACTAATGTAGTAGGTATAAAATAATTATAATATTTTAATTTAAAACTTCAACAAAAATGAATTACATATGTAGTAGTCATCGCACCAGCATTGTGCATGTATTAATAATTGTGTTTAATATCATTAATAAAAATAACGATTAATATTTAAAAAGATACATAAAAGCCTCCCATATCGATTTTCTTAAAATTTAAATTATGAATGATTTATCGCTTAGTTGTCTAATGTAATAACGTTGCAATAATCTCACACATTAAATGAAATAATTAAAGTAAGTCGAAAAGATTTTGAATGATAGACGAAAAATACCTTATATTTTTGTCAAATCATGTATATTATATATATTAATTGATAAAATTTTATTTTTGCTTCTATCAAATTAGCCTAAAAGTAACATATAATAAAAAATAACTCATATTTTTAGGCACAGTTAGCAATATTTTAAATGGGTAAAATCGTCATTATCTACTTTCATTCTTGCAATCTCTTCTTTTTTTTCTTCTTCTCTTTTCTCCAGTTGTCTCCACTACATTCTATTGAGTGGCTTTCTTGTGTTATTGATTGTATTTTCAAAAGCTCCACTAAGCAATGTAAGACTCTTAATATTGCTATATGTTTGAATAAATTGAATTAATTTTCATGTCCCTTCCTTCGGTCACATTCTAGTAAATTGAATTAATGTACACTACTTACTATACGATTTAACAAATTGAATTAATTTACTATCCATGTCTCTTGCTATACGTTTCTATAAATTGATGTAATGTAATTTTCACAAATCCTTAATTGGTTTTACATAGTTCTTAGTTTTCTTTTAATAACTTACCAAATAGATGTATTACACTATCTCTATAATCTTAAAGCATACGATTTATTTGGTTTTGTATATTTGTTATTTTTTTTTCCTTAGCAAATAGATGTATTGCAGTTTTAGTTGGAATTGTATTATCCATGTTATTTTATACCAATCCAATAATGTTTGGATCTTTTTAATAAATTTTGTGTTTTAAAATAATTTTCCCTTAAAAAAGTCAATATTGAGTGTATCATAAAAATAAGTGTAAGTGTCTCTAATTCCGTTTTGTGTTTTGTTTTGTGTATTTGTTAGTTTTTTTTTCTTTTACTCCACTATTTTATTTCCCCTACACTAATGCCAATGGCTCTGAACTCTTATCGTAATTATATAAGAAAATTCGTACATCTAGATTAAGTTTTAAACGTTAGAATAAATTAAAACATATATTATAAAAAAGATAATTTATATATACATTTCCAAAGTTAGAAAATGGACAATAATAAAGGAAAAAAATCAACTTAATAACTGGTCACTAACCTAACATCACTTAGAAACTATAAGTCCTCTTAATAAAAAAATTCTAATAAAACACTTGTATTTCTTCTACACTTACAATGTAGGTGTGATCTTCGCTAGTAAGTTCATAAACAATACAATAATAAAAACACCTAAATATGAAGTAATAAAATGTATCATTAAACCTTCAATCCACATAATTGGTTGATCCTATTGTTAAATCCAAAACATAATTTGTGTGATACACATTTCAAAGAAAAGAAATAATAGAAAACATAGGATATTACATTGAAAGACCATTTATAGTGAACCTATTGCTTAAATACATAATTTTAGAGCCGAGAGAACGAAAAACCTTGACTCGTTAAATATGCGAACAACACCTGTTGTCCATCTTAAGTTTGGTTGCACATACGATGAAAGATAATGGAGTAAGAAAAGTGAGAAATTGGTTGACAATGGAAAAAAAAACATAAAAAAGCACCATGAATATAATTTGACTCCTTGTGAATGGAGGCTTCTTAAGAGAAACCTATATGGTCTCATATTGACAAATATTGGAATATTAAAATGAAGAAGAAAAAAAAAACACTTGGAAAAAGGAAAAAAGGATGAGCAAAGTGACCATGTAACTTGCTTTTAGCCTTTGTGTTTCTACTGTAATTAAAGTTAAAAAATTATAATAATGAGATCCCAAGAAGCAAATACGCTAAGCCATAGACAAAGCTAAAATATGGAAATTATATAAATTTGAGCGAGGGCCTAAGAAATCTGATAAATAAGCTAAATCATGTAAATTTGCTTACTTTCAATGTCTTAGCTTGCTATCAGTATAAGACCATATCCTTGCACCGATAGTTGTGCATATTTCCTATGTAAGAAAAAGAAGATAGGTTTTACAAAAGAAATATGCAAGTGTGAATAGATACATAAGGGAAGTGATAACTTTGTTTATATAAGAGAAAATTAAAATAGTAATCATATATCCTTGGTCAAAAAATAAGGTAATGATAATAACTTATTATCAGCCATATAGGAAATTAATAATAATAAATTTCTTAACTTTGTTAATCATCCATGCAGAAAATTAAAATGTGGCAACACAAAGAAGTTTTGATTTTGTGTTTGTGGTCAGGAATTAAAGTGGGCAAAAAAGAACATTTACAAATCATAGAGTAAACTTACACACATCAATCTTCCAAGGTGCTAATCATCTTCTCCCACTAATTATAGATCTATATGCGAAGTAAATTAATAAATAAAGATAAAGTAAATATCTTTTTCAATTTAGATGCAATGTAGTAAGAATAATTCATGAAATAGCAACTACTTCATAACAAATTAAGTAAGGGGTAAACATACAATGAAGAATCTCATTAAGTAATCAAGCAAAGAGTCAATCTTGAACAAAATATACAATGAGAAAAATTATCATATTTAAGTGAACTTTTCAAATTCCAAGAAAAGTGAGTATGATCATAAGGAAGATTTGTGGCATAATGACTGTAATTGTTGATGAAATTAATTAAAGATGCAACATGGCAGGGCATCAAATATACATAGACCAATTTATCTCTCATGAATGAAGTTATTTAAGAATCCTATTAAATTCATGACATCTTGTAGAGTAAAATGCAAGAGTAATAGGTTCAAATAATGGAAAACTTGAATCATAGATATATGTGATAGAATACACCAACACTTCTCAGCATGATGGTTGTATTTTTATATTCTCCTTTGTTGTTCGTTTTCTTCTAGTAGCAAAGTTAAAGGAGCATGCTTTGTGTCAGGGTCCCTTTTTGTAAGATACATTTATGACAAGGGGCCATTGTTTTGTACATATTGTAACATAAGGGGGGGGGACTTTATTATTGTGTAAGATAGGGCCTTACTATTATTAGAAATTTCCACTTTTAGAAAATGGTGCCATTTCACCAGTTTTAATGTCTACTCCTGCCAGGCCCAATAATGTTCGTAAAGCTCTTTACAGGGGTGTGAGTACTCTTCTGGATTGAAGCTCTTACTCACCACGTTGGTTGATCACGATCGGCGGCACCTGATACATACACTGTACCCCCGTGCACACACATTGCAGCCTTGTAATACTGTCGGAATTAATAAAAGTGTGCTATTCCTTTTTCCATTCGAGTTTGTGTCCCTTATAATCTGTTGGCTTTCTTCCTTGGTTGTGTTGCTTACAGGTTTAGGCCTGGTTGGCTAGCGTTGCGTGCGAGTTAGGCTTGCTTACTACTATAGAGGCAGGATAATAAGCGTCGCACGGTCTATTTGTGTGCTAACGAAAGCCTCGGACCGTGACAGTTGGTATCAGAGCCCAGGTTATTCCAGCGGGAACGACCATGATACGACAAGAGGAAGTGAGCAAGAGGCTTGATAGCTTTGAGGAAATCCTCAAGGGAGTGTCTAAGCGGATAGATGATTTGGTCGCATTGTCAGTAAGAGTGGCTGAAGTTGAGACCAATCATCAGTAGATGAATGCTAAGATGACTGAGATGGCTGAGAATTTTGGTGTTACCGTGCAAACCCTCAGAGAGGAAATGCACATAATGACCAATGAGGCAAGACAACACTTAGAGACTTAAGTAGAAGACGTGAGAAGACAAGTTACTACTCGTGCCTCAATTGAGACGGTTGAAGAGCTACGGGCACAGGTAGCTATTTTAACTCGGGCTGTGGGAAATGCTCCTATCCCTGCCCCCGTTCATGTCCCTGCTCATGCAGGACATCTAAAGATGCCTGAGCCCAAGGCATTTATTGGCGTGAGGGATGCCAAGTTGTTGGAGAACTTTCTATTTGATATTGAGCAGTACTTCGCTGCTGTGGGGACAAATGATGAGAGATCAAAGGTCACCATGGCTACAATGTACTTAACTGGTGATGCCAAACTATGGTGGCGCACCAAATATGAGGATATCCAAAATGGTAACGCTCATGTAGATACATGGGTGGAGTTGAAGGCTGAGTTGCGGACTCAGTTTTTCCCTGAGAATGTTGAGTACAATGCCCAAAAGAAGTTGAGGGAACTTCGACAGGGTGATGACATTAGAAAGTATGTCCGGGAGTTCTCGACATTGATGTTGGACATCAAGAGCATGGCTGAAGATGATAAGCTATTCTATTTCCTAGAAGGACTGAAGCCTTATGCTAGGAATGAGTTGCAGAGGCAACGAGTTACTAACTTGGCTACAGCACAAATAGCAGCTGAGCACTTGACTGACTACACTCATGACAATAAAGGGAAGAATGTGTCGACAGGACATGAGGGTGGAAAGTCGGTTAAGTCGGGCTAACCCAAGAGTGGGGGAGCCCCAAGTTCAAGTAGCAACAATAGCAATACTGGAGGGAGTCAAAGGAAACCCTATAACTCTCACCAGTTCGGAAAGAGTGGGGCAACCAATGGAGGTAAGAAGCCCTCATTCTTGTGTTTCTTGTGTAATGGCCCACATAAAGTAGCTGAGTGTCCACATAGGGCAGCACTCAATGCTATGGCACAAAAAGTAGAGAATGCCTGCCAAGATGATGAGTCAGGGAGTGATGGAGAGGATCAACCCCGAATGGGCGCATTACACATGTTGTCAGCTGTTAGAAAGAGTTCCTCAGTGCGACGTAAGCCTAAGAACAACAATGAGTTGATGTATGTCCAATTGAACATCAATGGCAAGAGTGTCAGTGCAATGGTAGACTCCGGTGCTATATACAACTTCATTGATGTGCCTGAGGCGGAAAGGTTGGGGTTAGTGCTTGCTAAGGACACTAGCCAGATTAAAGCTGTTAACTCTAAGGCCCGCCCTGTCCAAGGAGTTGCAAGAGGAGTGAAAGTGAAGGTTGGAGATTGGAGTGGAAATCTCAACTTCACAGCTGTTCCATTGGATGACTTCAGCATAGTCCTTGGAATAGATTTCTTGAGACAAGCCAGAGTTGCTCCCATGCCCGCAGCAGATTGCTTGTTATTCATGGGTGAAAAGCCTTGCTGTGTGACAGTTCAGAGGAATAGGGCAAACAATAATGGCAAGGAAGGGAAGAATATTGGGGCTATGATGTTATCAGCGCTCAAATTCAAGAGAGGCCTTAAACATCAAGAGCCAACTTTCTTGGCATTCCTTACAGAGAAAGAGGAAGTAAGAAAGACCGAGATACCAGAGGAAATAGAGAGGGTCCTAAAGGAGTACGATTATGTGATGCCTAATAAGCTCCCTAAGGAATTACCTCCCAGAAGGTCGGTGGACCACGAGATTGAATTGATTCCTGGTGCCAAACCACCAGCCAGAGCTCCTTACAGAATGTCGCCTCCCGAACTTGCCGAATTGAAGAAGCAATTGGATGAGTTGTTAGAGGCAGGCTTCATTCGACCCTCAAAAGCACCATACGGGGCTCCTGTTCTATTTCAAAAGAAGCAGGACGGGAGTTTGAGATTATGTATTGACTACCGGGCTCTAAATAAGCTGACGGTGAAGAACCATTACCCAATTCCCCTAATTGCTGATCTGTTTGATCAATTGAGTGGGGCTAAATATTTTACAAAACTGGATCTTCGCTCAGGCTATCATCAGGTTCGCATTGCTGAGGGGGATGAGCCCAAAACGACGTGTGTAACCCGGTATGGCGCTTATGAGTTCTTGGTGATGCCCTTCGGTCTCATTAATGCTCCTGCAACATTTTGTACCTTAATGAATAATGTATTTTGTGAATATCTCGACAAATTTGTAGTCGTCTATCTAGACGACATTGTTGTGTATAGCAGGACATTACAAGACCATGTAAAGCACTTACGAATGGTTTTCAAGAAGCTGCAGGAGAATCATTTGTACGTGAAGCGTGAGAAATGTGCCTTTGCCCAGAAGCACATCAACTTCCTGGGTCATGTTGTTGAAGAAGGGTAGATCCGAATGGATATGGTAAAGGTGGAAGCAATCAGGTAATGGCCAGTGCCTAAGAGTGTAACGGAGTTGCGGTCCTTCCTTGGACTTGCAAATTATTATAGAAAGTTCGTTGAGGGATATTCCCGTCGAGTTACACCCCTTACAGATCTATTGAAGAACGACCAAGCATGGTCATGGGATAGGATATGTCAGAATGCCTTCGAGGAGTTGAAGCATGTAGTGACGGAGGAGCCAGTCCTCGCACTTCCTGACATTTCTAAGCCTTTTGAAGTCCACACGGATGCCTCAGACATTGCATTGGGTGGAGTGTTGTTGAAGAGGGTCATCCAGTGGCATATGAGAGTAGGAAGCTGAATCAAACAGAGCGCAGGTACTCAGCCCAAGAGAAGGAGTTACTTGCAATTGTTCATTGTCTAAGGACCTGGAAACACTATTTACTAGGATCTAAGTTTCTAGTGAAGACAGACAATTCTGCTGCCAGCCATATATTGACTCAACCGAAGCTTTCAGCCAAACAAGCCAGATGGCAAGAGTTTCTTGTAGAGTTTGATATGGAGATTGAGTACCATAGTGGACGGACAAATCAGGTAGCAGATGCCTTAAGTAGGCGAGCTGATTTAGCATCCTTAGCACAGATTGCACACCAGTCGGCGAGTCAAATCTCGACTTCAATTCAAGAGCAGATCAAGCAACACATAGGTCAAGACCTGTTGGCCAAAAATCTTAAGTAGTTGGTTGAAGAAGGGAAGACGCGCAGATTTTGGGTAGAAGGTGACCTCATTTACACAAAGGGGCGTCGATTGTATGTCCCGAAGGCGGGCAACTTGAGAAGGGTACTCATGAGAGAGTCCCATGATACTTTGTGGGCTGGACATCCAGGCTGGCAAAGGACATAGAGCTTGTTGAAGTAGGGCCATTACTGGCCGGATATGAAGAAGGATGTGATGACTTATACGAAGACTTGCTTAACCTGCCAACAGGACAAAGTTAAGAGGCAGAAGGTGGCGGGCCTCTTAGAGCCACTTCCTGTGCCCTTTCGCCCATGGGAGAGTGTCTCCATGGACTTTATTACTTCCCTACCAAAAGTAGGGGAGCACTCATCTGTTTTTGTTGTTGTTGACAGGTTCTCTAAGTATGCCACCTTCATTCCTACCACGAAGAGTTCAAGCGCAGAAGAGACAGCCCAGCTTTTCTTCAAGCATGTGGTAAAATTCTGGGGTGTACCCCAAAATATTGTAAGTGATAGGGACGCCAGGTTTACAGGGAAGTTTTAGACAGAGTTGTTCTAACTCCTAGGCTCTGAGCTGAGCATGACCTCCAGTTACCATCCGCAGAGTGACGGACAGACAGAGAGATTCAATGGGTTGCTGGAGGAATACCTTCGGCACTTTGTCAGTGCCAACCAGAAGAATTGGGTTGACTTGCTGGATATCGCCCAGTTCTGTTTCAACATCCAGCGGAGCTCTTCCTCCAACAAAAGCCCTATAGAGATCATTACGGGTTAGCAACCACTGTTACCCCACACAATGGTAGCACCATATACCGGGAGATGCCCAAGAGCCTATCAGTTCACCAGGGATTGGAAGCAGAGTTCAGAAGTAACAAAATCGTACCTTGAAAAGGCTTCTAAGAGAATGAAGAAATGGGCAGATCAGAATCGTCGACCCAGAGAATTCAATGTTGGAGATCAGGTCCTCATAAAGGTTCTTCCAGAATAGGTTAAATCATTGAGGAACAAGGATAGAAGATTGATCCAAAGGTACATTGGTCCAGTTCCTATCATATCGAAGATTGGAAGAGTAGCTTACAAGGTCGAGCCTCCTGCGTGGTTGAAGGTCTATCCAGTTTTTCATGTCAGCGTCTTGAAGCCATATTATCCAGACATAGAAGACCCATCTCGCAATGTGTCTAAGCGGTCACATGTCAAGATCAAGTTTAACCTAAGTCAAGCCGTAGAAGACATCCTTGCAGAGCGAAGAGTCAGAGATCCCTCCACTGGAGAAGATCATAAAGAATATTTGGTCAAGTGGAGAGATAGAGGAGAAGAAGATACAAGCTGGGAGACTGAAGAAGATTTGAAGCCCTTATCCGAAAGAAAGTCAGCCTTGCCAGCCAGAAGACCTCCGCCACCAGATCCAAGCTCTAGTACATATTGCCGAGGACGTCAATAGAATTAAGTGGGGGAGGATGTCAGGGTCCCTTTTTGTAAGATACATTTATGACAAGGGGCCATTGTTTTGTACATATTGTAACTTAAGGGAAGGGGGGGGGGGGGGACTTTATTATTGTGTAAGATAGGGCCTTACTATTATTAGAAATTTCCACTTTTAGAAAGTGGTGCCATTTCACCAGTTTTAATGTCTACTCCTGCCAGGCCCAATAATGTCCGTAAAGCTCTTTACAGGGGTGTGAGTACTCTTCTGGATTGAAGCTCTTACTCACCACGTTGGTTGATCACGACCGGCGGCACCTGATACATACACTGTACCCCCGTGCACACACATTGTAGCCTTATAATACTGTCGGAATTAATAAAAGTGTGCTATTCCTTTTTCCATTCGAGTTTGTGTTCCTTATAATCTGTTGGCTTTCTTCCTTGGTTGTGTTGCTTACAGGTTTAGGCCTGGTTGGATAGCGTTGCGTGTGAGTTAGGCTTGCTTACTACTGCAGAGGCAGGATAGTAAGCGCTGCACGGTCTATTTGTGTGCTAACGAAAGCCTTGGACCGTGACACTTTGGAAGCCATATTATGAGTAAAATCAATAGATTCAACAATTCATATGGATAGGTATCGGTATTAGGATATCAATCTCACAAACATTATAAGTGCCAACATAACATACATTAGAGGTTTTATGATAATGTGAACAAGGGTACATTAAACATTGAAATCTAATAACAAATACCATTACAATTACAACTGCACTTGAAACATTATGGAATTGGAAAAAACAAAAAAGCATTCTCACATAAGAAAATATCAAGAAAGAAAGATTAGGAGTATTTTACCCTAGGCAATATCATAAAGAATTAGGGATTTCTTAAAACTTTTGGCAATTGGAACATTTTCATAAGGTACATATATACTTACTCTAATTGGTTTCCTTGAACACAAAAAAGGAAAAAAAAAATCTTACAAAAAGTAGAAACATTATCGTAAAAAAGATAAGGAACAAATTGCTTTATAGACGTGCATCAAAGCTATAAACTTAATATTAAGAAAAAGGAAAACCCAAATATATTTTTGCACTAAATCTATGAACTTGTCGAAAAACCAAATATATTTTCACAAATTTTTTGTGCAAAATCATAAATTATTATGCTTATGTAATATAATTCTAAGAATGGACCATTGAGCACACTTTATACTGTCATTTGAACTTAAATAACAAAATAGCAATCAATATTTTAAAAGCAAAATAAAGAATAACATTGTCTTAAATACAAATTTCATAATCTACAACAAATGTATAAACTTTACCCTAAGCGAAGCAAAAGAAGAAAAAAGAATGAACTACATTTAATCTCTAACCACTGATAATTAAAAAAATAGCGAAAATTGCAAAAAAAAAAAAAAAAACCATTTGTATATAGCTACACACATTTTCACAAATATGGTAAGTCTTCTTAGAATTATAATATCAGACATCATGAAATTGAACAGAGATTTAAGTGTGAGACAATGTGTTTTCCTCCATACCCTTACGGCCTATTCACTTGGGGGAATTGGAATTTCATTCCCTTTTTATTCCTTATTACAATATTCATTTTATTTTTTATTATGGAATTGCAATCTCAATCAAATAATCATGATTCTTCACCATTATCACCACCACCACCTTTACCGACATCACCACCCCCACTATTGCCATTGCCATTACTGTTGCTACTGCCGCCTCTACTATAATGCCTCGAAACAGTAAAGTTGCAATAGTCTCGCTGTATAAATTAATTTATGACAGTAACTGACCTTGTAATCCCTATCATAAATATGATTTACACAAGACGTTTGTGGCTCCTCATTTTGAATTAAACAATTCAATTAAAGTTTAAGCTAAAATTTACATAAAAAGTTAAAACTATCATTCATATATATATATATATATATATTTACATCCATGTTGTCTTAAAATCCTGGAAAATTACACATATTACCGTAGTCGACTAACTTACATCTTACACATCAGTTCATAAACCTAAAAATAGTATCAAGACATAAAAAATAAAAAAACTTAATTGTATAGCCATTTGATCCTCACTTTACATAGTTTCAAAAGAGAACTGATATCGGGATAATTGTATCATAGCATATCAGTCAAAAGTTAGAACCTATAAGAGAATCTATATGGGTATGAGCAACTATAGTTTAGTAAGTTAAGTTGAAAACTTATGAAAGTATAAAAAACACAAATAGGGTTATCAAGCAATTAATTATATGTAATGCAATAGGCAAATGTCATCACATAATGTGGTATGGTCCGTTGTAAAATCAGAGTAATTTTACTCGCTTTGATCTAGGTTGAGAAGTTTTCGTTAATGCAACAGCTTACAACTAAATCTAGGTTTGTGTAATGGAGAGACCGCTCCCCTCAAGACTATCCTTCGAATTAATGCTCTCATTCTCACCGTGACCTTCTCTCCTATCACTTAGTTCAGCTAAGGATGAGGAAAAATCCATTATGCTACACAGCGTTATCTTTTTCGAAAGTGTTAATATTTGGTTGAAGAATCCTAATGGTCCCTTAAAGGGTTATAATGCATGTCTAATTAGGGTATTTAGGTTGGTTATGATTAAGTACAGTTTAGGGTGATCAAACAATTTCATACTATTCTATTCACATCAATCACCAAATACAATACAGAATTCAACACAAAATCAAATACTCAAGCAATGCGTACATAATTATTTACAAACATAATCAAATACAATCTGTAAACCCTAAAGCCAAGCTAAGTAACCATAGGTTTGAGCTTAAAATCCAAGATTTAGGGCAATCGGCTAAAAGATCCGATCAAACCCAAATTATAAACTATTTAACAAAATACTAGTAAAAATGACCCTGTAAACTTAAATTTAAGAAAATAAGTAGTAAAATAGAAGACTATAAAATTTTCAAATTTTAAGCATAATAACTGCTAATTACCGAAAAGGCAAAAAGTGTAATATAATAACTAATAAATTAGTAGAGATAGATTATATGTATACTAAAAATTTTAGAATGACCAAAATAATATTTAGGAATGTTCACGTATACCCTACATGTATTTACGTGTAGATAAAAATACGCGTAATTGCTAAAATAGGCCGAAAACTAAGTAAATAATTAAAGAAAAATACAAAATAATTATAAAAAAATCAGAAAAAAATCAAAAGAAGATAACTGCAACAAGATCAGGTCGTGGACTGAAAAGAAAAAAATTAACCAATAAGAATTTAACAAACTAAAAGCCTAAAATCAAGGAAATGGGGCAAAATCCCATCAAATTAATGCACATTAATTACTATATTTGTCTATAAATAAGGAAAAAATTCTCAGAAGACATTTGGACAGTTTGTGATCTGAGAAAAATCGAAACACAAGAAAAATTGAGAGAAATTCCAGAAAATAAAAAAAAAAAAGAAAACTGTACAGATTAGCAAGGTGAACTAAAACCACCACCCACCACCACCTGGGACCGAACCACCACCACCACCTTACACTAGGACCAGCATCTGGACCGGCCGACAGCCTTGGACCGGGTTTGGACGGCCAGAAAGCTTTGAACCGGTTAGTCATTTATTCACCCCGATTTTTGTATAATTTTGTAAAATTAGTTATTTTGCCCAAAAAATTATGAAACTTGTTATTCTGAGGTTTTATTGTATGTAGATTTAGGGAAAAATATTGATTTAGTTTAATTATGTTTGGAAATGTAGGGTTCTTAAGAAATTGTTCAAAACCGAGCATGATTAAACCGGAAATTAAATAGGCTTAGGGATGTAGTTTGGGGCTCAAAATTTTTCTGTAGGATTCTCATATGATGTAGAATAGTGCTATGAAGCCCTTTTTTTTAAATTAATTTTCAAAAATTTTAAGTTAATTTTTAGCCCTAAAATGATGGTAAAATTGGGTAATTTAGGATTAATTAGGTGATTAGGATGTTAATTACTGATTTGGATCTTGATTAGATGATTAAGGAAGTTAATCTCTGCAGTGGAACCCTAATCCTAGCTTTTAGGTACTAATTATGGTTAATTAAGGAAATTAGGTAAAGAATATAAGAAATTAGGAATATGTGAAAATATAAATTACTAAATTTTAAAAAAATAAAGTTATTTAGATAATATTATAATTGAAATCAGAAAAATAATAAATCTGAATTAATATTTAATTTTAAGTAAATATCTTAAAATGTAAGATTTTTATACATCGGGAATAAATCCGATACCCCAATTAGGGTTAGCGTGTACCGAATAGTTTAGAATACCAAAATTTCGACCCAATAGAATATTTGAATACCCGAACATAAGGTGATTAATGTTATATTGGGATTCGAGCCTAATCACGACTTAGGAATAAAAACTAGAATTTAGTTTAGGAACCGAACCTCGAAATAGAATACAACGAATTATTAATACGTTGTAGGTATACATGAGGAAAATGAGTTACATTATAAATTAGAATAAGAATCCATAAAAATAAGTACTAAAAGGACCTCTTTGCATTATAGGACACCCAGAAACAAATCAGCTTGCAATTTGAGGATCGAGTAATCGAGCAAATTCAAGTAAGTTGGGTTATTGCTTATTGTAATAGAGTATTAGTTTTGTAGTGCTCGGAGACTTAGGCTTGTATATGCTTGTAATTGTAAGTAGTTTGCGCATGTGTTTGATGTATTTGAATTCGTGTTGGAATTTGTGCTGTGAATGATTTTGTGACTGATTTAATTGGTATGTACTTGTTTGAAAACCTTAACCGGAATTTAATCTTAGTCGACCGTAATAACCGAAAACGTCATGCATTGCAACCCGTTAGGGGATCATAGGACTCTCCAACCAAATACCGACCCCTTCAAAAGGGATAGCGCAGGATTGCAAAATGGTCCCTTCTTTATCCTCAGTCGAACTAAGTGACAGGAGAGGAGGTCGCGGCGGGGGTGAAGTCAATGATTCGAAGGTAGTCACGGGAGGAGCGAGGTCTCCATTGCACAAGCCTGGGTTTGGTTATGAGCTGCTGCATAACATGGAACTCCTCAACCCGGATCAGAGCGGGTGAAATTTCTCTGATTTCACAACAGACCGGACTACGTTGTGCGATGACACTTGATTGTTGCATTGCATGAAAATAATTGTTTGATAACCCTGTTTGTGCTTGTATGCATTCATGAGTCTCTAATTCAACTTACTGAGCTGTAGTTGCTCATACCCTTATAGATCCTTTTGCAGGTTCTGATTTGTAATCTCTTCATGTACTATGCCGCCCTACAACTATTCAGAGGTTAGTCTTTTTGAAGCCAGGGGTGTGAGGATCAAGTTATTTAGCATAATGTGTAACTAGACTGACCTTGTAGTTAAAGGTTGAAGACTATTAGTTATTCTGTAAATTAGTAGACTGTGGTGATTTTATAAATCTTCTTGGGAAGCTCTATGGACTTATTTATATAATTATCTATGTTTAGTAGTAATTTGAGATAATTATTATATTTGTAGTATAATTATTAATCGAACTGTTTACTTCAAAGCGAGTGATCGTCGACGCCTTGTATAGATTATCTCTATGGTAGGAACTGTGAGGCCAGTTTCTATCATAGAATGGTTTACACGGCGGGACTGTTGCGACTTCGGGGCGTAATACAATCCCAAGTCTCTGAGTACTTTAAAATAGTACTCTAAAATATGATGAAGTATTAAACCTAACTTACTTAGTACCCTTAGTTTGCTCAATCACGTGTCGCAGGTCGATTCATCTCTATATCTTATAATATATAATATAAATATGTTTTTTGGATTTATATCTTGATGATATATATATATTTATATATACTTTAGGTTATGATTTAACTCAATTCTTCATATATATTATTTATTTATTACCAATTCATTCTAAGTTAGTTTTAGAAATTAGTTTCTGAATCTGGTTCTAATTTAGGTTTTGAATCTGGTTCTAATTTACGGGTATTTCACGTAAATCCTAAAAAATACATTCTAAACCCTAATGTGAAATTAATCACGTCAGGCTCGAGTATCCTAAGTATCACTTTTGGTTATAAATCAGTATTCTAGTTTGTTTGGTACATTCTAATCTTCATTTATGTATTGAATTTATTTTTGATGTGAGAAAATTTTACATTTTTTCTATAATTGACTAAATTGATGTTTCCTACCAAATTTATTATATATTAATATTATTACTATATTATTCATTTTAACCTAATATTTTATATTTACCATAATTTTAATTCTACACATTATCAAAATTACTTATATTTACTACATAATACCCCTAATAATCACATCTAACACCTTAAATACCACAATTATCATATCACATTAGATATAAACATCTTAAAATTGTTAATTATATACTAAATCAGTAATTGTTCAATTAATCATTAATTAACCTCAAAAATCCCTAATTATATACATATTTTAAGAGCCTAAAAATCACTTAAAATTTTTGAAAATTAATTTTTGAGAAAGGGCTTCATAACATTGTTCTATATCATTTACGTAGTCTACACAAAAAAAAAAAAAAAATTGAGCTCAAAACCATACTCTTAAAACTATTTAATTCCAATTCAAAATATGCTTGGTTTTGTACGGTTTCTTAAGCATCATATATTTCTAGGTATAATTAAATCTAACTAATATTTTTCCCTAAATCTACATACAATAAAACATCAGAATAATAAAATTTATAATTTTCTGGATAAAATTTGTAATTTTAATAAATTACACAAAATTGGGCTGAATTTTAGATTCACATAATTATTGAACTTCTAGCCATTAGTAGTAAGGGATTTTGGCTAGTCCAGGCGGGGAGTGTGGTGTATGGTGGTAGTGGCAGCAGCAGCGGCAGCAGTTCAATTCTAATTGGTGATAGTTCATGGGTTCGGTCCAATTGCTCCAATTGCACAGATTTTTTGTAATTTTTTGAAAAACCCTAATTCTCTCCTTTTTTCAGTTCTCTCAAATTTTCTAAGACCCTAAATAGACCAAATGAGTTATGATGGAATGTGGCTATTTATGGAGCTCTTGAGGAATTTTGGTGTATTAATTGGAGTTGACATTTGCTTAGTCCTCTTCCAATTTAACTTTTTAAGTGTGTTAATTTAATTGGTTAATATTTTTCTTTCCTCCTTAACTTACCACAACTCAAATCTGAATCATTCTTTACTTCTTTGATTTTTTCCTTATTTTTCCTTTATTTTTTTTATAATTTTCTTTAATTATTTAACATTTTTCTAGCATTTTAGGTAATTTCGCATATTTTTATTTATGCGTAAATACATATGAAATACAAGTAAATATTCTTAAATATTATTTATGTTATTCTATGGTTTTTATTGTATATACAACTTATCTCTAGTGATTCGTTAGTTATTAGAATTTATTTTACGTATTTTCGATAAATAACGGGTAATAAATTTAAAATTTGATATTATAATAAATTATTATTAATTTTTCTAAATTTAAACTTATAGAATCATTTTTACTAATATTCTAATTTTATTTTATAATTTAGTATCGATTGAATACTTTAGCTGATCGTCTTAAACTTTATATATTAAGTCCAATTTTACAGTTATAGGGTTTATGTCCATTGTCCCCATCATCGCCGCCGTTGTTGTCGCCGTCGCCATCCATTGTAGCCACCGTTACTATTACCATCAACACCACTAACTACTACAGTTGCTATTATTACCATAGTTGCTGCTGCTGCTGCTGCTACTAACTACCATAGCCATCGTTACTGCCACTATCTTCACTAATCTCCACCGCTGTTGCCGCCACCACCATAAACTATTGTAAACCTCGCTACGATTATTATCATTAACCATTGTTGCTGTTACCATCACCGTTATTACGCTGTCAACCATCGCCATCATCACTACCAACACCTATTATTTTAGAATTAGTTAAAAAAGAAAATGGACTAATAATAGGTTAGTCATTAAAATTATATCATATATCTATTTTTAAATTGATTATAAATCCAATTAAACAAAGTAATATGTATTGCACTCTTATTCCATTTCTTAGGAATTCCAATTCTATTCCCCTTTATTTTATTCCATGAAGTGAATGGGCCGATAATGAATTGTCAAAACCCAGATGAAAAAGTAATTCTTCAAAAGTTTCTTGTGAAATAATTAACAATAAAACAACGATATGTACTTTCTCTCTTGCTTAAAAATGAGTTTGCATATAAGAAGGTGTAAATAAGATTTAGAATATTGATGGTGATTTGGGCTTATTTGGATGGTATGTTTTTATTTGAATCTTATATGTATTTGTTCAAAATATGGTGTTTGGAAATCATTTTATTTGTAATTGTTTCTGTTTCGTAATTATGATAAAAGTGGTGATTATAGTATCGGAATTGGGAAATGAAAATTTACGTACTTTTAAGAGAAAAGATATAAAAAAATTATATATGTAATATATTGGAGATGATTATTTTAATTGGGTAATTAATTTGAAAAGAGGTATATATACAAAATTATATTTTTATTTTTATAATGGTTTATTCTTATCAAATGTGAAATTCAAGTAGATACAAAATAAACATTAATAAGATGAAAAATAGATGAATCAAATTGAGCCTAAATTGTTATGAATGATCTACATTAAAGATAGAGAAATAGGAAGAAAGAGTAACGTCATATAGAGGAGAAGAATTTAATGAAGAAGAAATTGCCTCAAATGACGTAAAATTGACCAGAGAGGTTAAATTACAATAATATATATGTATGTTTTTAGAATATAAATATTAATATAATTGAAAATGATGATTAAAATAAATTGTTGAGGATAAATTTGTAATTAAAGAGATAGTAGTTACTTAAAGACCAATCCACTTTAATAATATAGAAAATATTAAAGAGTAAGCTATTTTTTAACTATCTATAATTTATAATTTGGTGTCTTGTAATTTTAATACATTAAATATATTTGTATAATAATTATCAAAAGAATTTAAACTCATGTCATAAACTTCTCAATCACTATTTATTATTTATACGATTCATATTTTTTATTACGTTTATTTATGTGGCTGTTATTCTCTTATTTATTTATTATTTTAATTACCTACTATTATTATTATTTGTAAAATTTATTACAGTTTTTATTTGACCTATATTTACTATGCAATAATTTTTATTTAAAAAATATTTATTACATTTAATTTTTAATATATATTATCGTATTTTATATATATATATATTTTTTTTTTCACGGGGTATGGTGTGCTAATAGATATAAGGAGGAAAGATTCCTCGTAATATTGAAATATTGTAAATGATTGCTCACGACTTCATAAACTAGATCGTGAGTTTATTTCAATTCTTTAAAATATAAAATCGTGAGTCGATTTACTATCGATTCCCAATGAATATATATTCCTCCAGGAAAAGAGAAAACTAGGAGTCTTATTTTTCATCTGTCGTCTTTCAGTCCCATCTCTCTTCTTCCTTCATTTACACCAGTACCTGTTTTGCTACACTGCAATGCTTCTCCAAATCACGGTGCCAAAAAAGCTCCAAAATCTCCAGACCTTGCTACGCAATACAAACAGCACGACCGACACTTTTACTTGCGAGACAAATTAATAGCTATAAACCCTAGCTTTCATCACGTGCAATGGCGGTTTCAGAGGAGGAGACTTCCTCGGCGAGGTCACGTACATCCACTTCCTCTTCCCCTCACGCTCACTACCTCGCTAAGTGCATTCTTAGAGCAGGCGCGATTCTTCAGGTTGCGTATGGTCGTCTCCGTTATTCTCACTCTCGCGACGTCGTTTTTGGAAAAGTGAGTTCACTTTTCACTTGATCTTACCCTCTCTCTCTCTCTTTCAAATTTTGACTGCCATCGCCTGTTAACTGGCGAAAGGATGATTTTCGAGTGTAATGACTATTATTTGTTATCTTTCAGTTTAATTGAAGTTGCAGTAGGTTTTGGTTAAGGAATTGAATGCATAAGTCTAGTAATAGATGTAAGTATATGCATGTATGTTGAGAAAAATCGAGTTTAAGCGCTAGCAGTAGCAGCAGGTATAGGATAATGCTAATATAATTGCTCATTTGGAAGCAGTTTTTCCTTGAACCGATATTGGGCCTTTTTAGCTTGTTGCGGTTCTGCGATTAGGCCAGCATTAGGCTCGCAGCTCTCTGGCCAGGAATCTCTGAATATCTAACGGAGAACTTCCAGTTTGACGAGTCAAGTCTCCTTTAGGTTAGAGAGGAATAGAAGAGCTTGGGAGAATGTAGAAACTCAGTGCTTTGGAAATTTTTAGTTTGCTCATTTTATGTTGCCCTTCTTGCTTCTAATGTGCATGTTGCGATGGATGAGAAGATCTCCTGAAGCTCTTTGATTATTTTCCTTGTTATTTAAGGTTTCATGCCTTTTTTCAATACATATTTTAACATTGAAAAGAAAAAGAACTTGTTTGGACATCTGTTTAGAAGTCTAGATTTTATCAGTATAAGAAATAGTATATTGTGCTCCTTTACCCTGATATCTGGGTTGGACAGTGCCCTATAATAGAATTTGAATTTTAAAAATAGAATCCATTGGTAACTTACATTTCCTACACCTGAGACCATCATTAAGTTGCATTTTCCACACCTGAGTTTTAGTCCATTTTTGCTTTGGTCAATTGTATTTTTATTTGTCTCACTTGTATCAGATGTGTTTACCTCCATTATCAAACTTTAGATTTTCCATCCAATTGGCATGTGACATGTACATGCATTTTCTCCCAAAAGGTCATCTGTCTCTTCAACCTTAAAATTCATTTGCCTGGGCTTATGGGTGTAAAAAGGGTCTTTATTCATCTATGTATTAATGATGTTTCATTTGTGTAGTCCACTTTATTTCACAACTTGTTGCATGATCTATATCCTACAAGTTCTTTTCATTCAACTTTCTTTTCCTTTTCTTTTTAATGTATAAACTGTTAGCTGCTTAATCAAGACAAAATTACCAATTATTCAACATCCATATACATACAGTTGTACAATCAATCACCAGAACATTGGTGGTTTGCAGTTGAAGAGGGGATATTAAAACAAGGTTGAAGAAGAAGATGGAAGTGCATATATAGAGGAAAAATTGCATAGAAGCAAAATGTTTCCTTTTCTTTTTAATTGATAAACACATAAATAAGCTAAACATCCCATGACATGTTTTTGTGCAATCAATCACCTAAAATTGGCGGTTTGGCAGTTTAGGAGATGATGACTGAGTCCATTATTGAAGAAGATGAAAATTAGGGAAAAAGAGATATATGTGCATGCCAGATGCTAACATTAGACAGAAAATTTGACAATTGCTATGGAGGGAAATGGCAGTGATATAAATTACACAAATCAAAATGCAGGTGATACAGTAAAAATGCACTAAAACATTGCTGTGATAAGTGTAAATCTCAAGGGCTAGTTACAATTTATCTGTAGAAGTATTTTTCATGTTTGGAATACACCAAGCCTGAAATCATGATTTCACCTTCCAATAAGTGTAGAGAATCGGTAATTGTCAAGCTATTTACCACTTATGGACCTCTTCATTTGGAGGTAAGAATTTCAGTGCTGCCAATTTTCAAAAGTTTGAAGCAGCGAAACCCTTTTTTGAGTTTGGGGGTGTCTTCACATATAATAGGTTTTGGGGTCCTCGTTTTTACTTTAAAGATTTTAATCATCTTTGCCAAACTTCAAGGCTATGTCTGGTAGGCCGAGTTTTATGGTTTTAATCTAATTCTATCCAGTTTTTGTGTGACTGTGGAGTAAGGTATGTCTTAAGTAAAGGGGGACAAAAGGGTGGATTTGAATTATGGACTTGGAGGAGGATAGGGTGGATGGGCTTAGATTATACAGAAAGTGAAGGAATAAAATTAATCTAAATAACCTAATTCAATTACAAAGAAAAAAATTAGTGTAAACTGATTTTATCTGGACACAAATAAACAAGGTATATCATGTAAGAAATCTTTTGCTTGTCTTATTGTATCCTTTGTGAACATCTTATATAACTGTTCAAAAGCAGCCCAAGTGGCTTGCCTAGTGATTATGGCCAAAGAATAACATGATCAACTACGTGAGATTTGGGTCCAATGGGCCACTTATGAGGGCTGCCAATATAGCAAGCTGCGTTTAACCTTTATATTGGTACTGGTGGTTCAAGTTAGAGCAAGTAGGTTATTAAATTACGAGCTTCTCCTCCATTTAAAAGGAGGAAAATCCCTCTACCCATATTTGGGGATTCTTTATTGTATATTGTCTTATTGCACACTTATCTAATAGGAGCTTGTCACACAAATGGTGAAATGTGCAGTTATGGTCTCCAGAAAGCTTTTGCTGGATCATCATCAATTCAATTGGCTCATTGGAGTTTATACGTATATTCCTATTGTCTTGTCTGATTGTTGGAGTTTTAATTTCATATCCTGTAGGAGACATCTATAGAGCTTGTAATAATTGGTGATGACGGGGTTCTGCAATCTATATGTGAGCAACCTGTATTTGGCACAATTAAGGATCTCGCAATCCTACCCTGGAGTGAGAATATCTATGCAAAAAACTCGCAGGTACTCTTTTAGCATGTATTTCACATTTAAAGAAGATATTGTTTCATTCTTCACTTTCCTGATTAAAGTTTTTTGTAAATTGTCTTGAAAGTTCATTCATTTTGCTTTACCCCTCATTGGTTGAATGCGTCTTGTAGAAGATGGAATCTTATCCTGTAATATTATTTGAAGATTTCAGGGAAAGATCTTCTTGTTGTGATATCTGATTCTGGGAAGCTCTCATTTCTTACATTTTGCAATGAAATGAACAGGTTCTTTTCTTGCTTCTATGTAACATATAACCTTGCCCTATGGACTGACGGTGCTTTTTCCATAACTATTTTGCTTAAGTATTTTGACAAGTAGCATGGCTTCTGATTCTTAACTGTTGATTAGGTTCTTTCCAGTCACCCATGTTCAACTATCCAATCCTGGAAACTCATGCTCTCAACTTGGGAGGATGTTAGCTGTGGATCCCACGTGAGTTGATTGAACCACAGAACTTTTTGAAATTTTCCTTTTCACTTTCCATTTCTGCCATAGTACTACCCTTGTTGCATGATCTGTCTTCTCTTTCTGATTTTTTGTTTGTTGGATTTGATAATTTTGTTTGGCTATTAAGTTACAACTTCTTAGAACTTATGCCTGATTTTCTCGCAATAACATCATCTAGGAATCATCTACACATCATGAGTTGATGCAGTATGGGAGGCTGAAAATTTTAATATGGCTTTGAAAACCAGCATGAAAACCTCATTATGTTATGTAGAGCCTAGATGCCTATGAGGACTATGATGACACCTTTCTAATGAAGATGATTCTATGAACTTCATTAAATTCTATGAAGTTTTGTTTTTGCATGATTCAAAAGGATGGAGAGTTTCAAGAAAAAGGATGGAGAGTTAGGAAGTTAGATGCAATTCAAGGATAGTCAATTTGATAAAGACAGCAATTCATTAGGTCTGATTGGGATTAAATCTCAACAATAATGAATCTTTCCTCTTTCCAAATGATCTTCCCATTTTGATTTTTTAATCAATGCTTGTAGCATGTTTGGTTGACTTCATAGGAATAGTACATTCTCTCTACACAGCTATTACTATGTTTGGCTTGTAGATTAGCTATCTCATAGAAATCTTGTTACTGCAAAACAAGAACTTGCAATTTCTTCATAGGACTAACGGCATGTTTAGTTCCTGATATTGAATACAGAGGGAATGGAATTGTAGTTATCAAAAAATAGAATATTGGGGGAATGGAATATGGATAGCTATTATGATGTTTACTTGAATGTAACAGAATTTGGATCATTCCATTTGCTTGGATAACTTATGATAGGGAATATGTGTTGAATAAAGATTAAAATACCCAAATTGCCCCTTGTTAAACAAATCAAACATTATAAAATAACAAAACCTAAATCCCCAAAATCATAGTTATGCTTCATTGTCATTGCCTCATTCTTCATTATGGAAGCCCAAAATTACATGAGCTGCAGATGTTGCTACCCAATGGAGCCATAATTGCTTGACCCATCACATCCACGTTTGCCGACCTTAGTTGTTCTCTCATCACTAGGTCAATGCCCCAACTCATGGAGATTGGTGAAATATGAAGCCTTAGCATTAGCTGGTAAGCTGTTCTCCTTACTAAGCTACAGTCGTTGAGGTATGTGAATTGTTCAATCGTGTTGACTTGGTTTCCATGCGTGAGTGTGATTCTCTTTGCTGACTACTACAGTGTCATGCATGGTTGATCGGAGATAGAGGTAACAGTCTTCCCACGACTAGAGATGGTTAATTAGAGTAGTGGGTTAGGGTTTTTTCAGGTGGAAAGTTGAATTTGATTGGATATTGTGTAGAAGCCCTATCAAATGGTGGGAAGGGAGTAAAGAGTAATGTGATGTTAGATGATTTTATTAGAGAGGGTAGTTGGGTGTCAATTTTCATTTTATATGAGGGTATTGTTGGAAAGAGACAAGGGGAAAACATAAGGAATTCAGATTCAGGGCGCCAACTAAAGAATTTGGAGTCCTCCAATTTACGGAAGCTTGATTCCTTGAGAAAACACTTACTTGGGGATTAAAAACAACTAAACAGGGGAATTGGAAGCTCCTTGGGAATAGAGGGGGAATGGAATTGCCATCCCCCCATACTAAACATGCTGTAAATGAATAGTTATTTCTTGGTCCAATAATAAGTCATAAATTAGGATAAGGGTATATTGGTATTTTTAAATATATTTATGATATTTTACTAATGTTGTTTTTGAGTGCTACAAATGGAGTAATAGCTATTAGTTCTTTGTTTTATTTCTTAAGAATTGCAATTTTCTTCCTATCTTATTCCATTTTACAAATTGAATATGTAGCTAAGTTATTTGTTTGATTATGTTCATGGAATAGGCCTTCATTGTATTCAATTTATTGTTGGATTGAACAAAAAATTGGAGACAATTACAGGATAAAAGATACAAAGATGTGATCCTAAGCCTCAGTTCCTTAGAATCTCATAGCTAGTGGGAGGAAGGTATTTTTGAAGGATTTGAGAGAAATGAAGTATCATTTTTACGTCTTAAGATGAGCAAATTGAATTATTTGGGTCTTACTCCATGAATTGATTGGCAACTCTTCTTCTTTTCCTCTCTTTCTCTCTCTCTTCCACCTTTTGCGCCGGTAGCATTTCAAGTTATAATGAATGACTTGTTTAGACCACATTTAAGAAAGTTTGTGCTTGTCTTCTTTGATGATATTTTGGTGTTTAGTGTTGGCATGGACACACATTCGGAGCATTTGAGGATTGTCCTTTCATTGTTGCAATCACAGAATATTAAGGCAAATAAAAAGAAGTGCTCTTTTGGTGTATTACCATTAGAATATTTGGGGTATATGATATCTTTTGAAGGGGTAAGTATGGTTCCTTACAAGGCGCAAAGTGTCTTAAATTGGCCTATACCAATTTGCCTAACGCAGTGCATGGATTTCTTGGTTTGTTGGGATGTTACTGTAAATTCATCAAAAATTATGGTAAAATTGCTAGGCTATTGGCTGAATTGCTTAAAAAGGATGGATTTCATTGGACTTATGAAGCTCTCTAGGCATTCCACCAATTATAGTAGGCTTTGGTTAGTGCTTTAGCATTGGCGATGCTCGATTTTTCTCAACATTTTATTATTGAGTGTGATGCTTTGGGAAGGGGGATCAGGGCTGTTCTAATGCAGCATAGCAGGCCAATTGCTTATTATAGTGAGGCATTAAGTGACAAAAACTTGGCCAAATCCATATATGGAAAAGAATTAGTGGCCTTGGTTTTTGCAATGCAACATTGGCGACCTTGTTATTGGGTTGAAAGTTTATGGTGCATATGGATTAAGAGAGTTTAAGGCATCTTCTTCAGCAATGGATTACAACACCCGATCAACAAAAAATGGCTCTCTAAATTACTTGGATATGATTTTGCTATTGAATATAAAGCTGGATCTGATAACACAGTTGTTGATTATTTGTCTTGAGTTCATGGTGATGTTGAATTAAGTGGATTTTCTGGTTCCATTTGGTTTGATTTGTATGAGATTCGAGCTCATGTTATGCGTGATCCTACTTTAGTCAGCAAAATATAGTTGTTAAAAGAAGGTAAAGAGGCTGGAAAAGGGTATCATCTTTAGTGAGATACTTTGTACTGCTATGGTAGATTGGTTATACTTGTGGGTTCTTGTTGGGTTAATATTTTTCTTCATGAATTTCACTCAAACGCCTGTTGCAGGACATGCTAGCTTTCTTCATACACATAAGCACTTGTCTTCTAATCTATTTTGGATAGGCATGCGTCGAGATGTGGCCTCTTTTGTTGATATGTTTACAATTTGTCAGCACAATTAGTCTCAGACATTAGTTCCTGCAGGCTTGCTCAGTCCTCTTCTCATTCCTTCTGCGATTTGGGAAGATATTTCTATTGATTTACTGGAATGCCTAAGACCAAAGGGTTTGATGTAATCTTGGTTGTTGCTGATCGACTATCCAAATATGGCCTTTTTTTATTGTTGTGGCATCCTTATTCTGCTAAAGTGGTTGCTGATCTATTTGTCAAAGAAGTTATTTGTCTTCATGGCTTTCCCCGTACAATTGTTAGCAATCATGATTTGCTTTTTATTAGTACATTTTGGAAGGAGCTTTTTAAAGCTCAAGGAACTCGGTTTCATTACGATACATCTTATCATCTGAGACAGATGGGCAAACGAAGGTGTTAAAACTGTTGTTTGGAATGTTATTTGTGTTTTTTTGCCTTTGAAAAGCCTGGCACTTTGGCTGATTGGATTACTTGGGCTGAGTATTCACATAACACTTCATTCCACTCGTTGGCCCGAATGACTTTTGAAATCATTGATGGTCGATTGCCTCATGTTTTTCCTACTTATATTCTAAAAGAAATTGGTGACTACTCTTTGTTGGTAGCATTACAGAAGAGAAATGCCACTTTGGCTTTGTTATGGAGGCATTTGGCAGCAGCCCAGATTTGCATCTGTCAACAGGTTAATAAGTACTGTTGTGATGTTTCTTTTCAGGTTGGTGAGTGAGTATTTATTTGTCTCCGGCCTGCATTAAATGCCAATCTTAAACTGAAACATGGTTCTAAGTTGACACCTAAGTATTATGGGCCATTCCTAATTGTTGAAAAAATTGGAGCTGTGGCATATAAGTTGCAACTTCCGGATAGTTGTAGCTTGCATCCAGTTTTTCATGTTTTGTTGCTCTAGAAATCTGTTGCTTCTGCTCTTCCATCTGATATTTTGGCTGCTGATGACTCCTCACCACATGTCCCTTTTCGCATTTTAGGTTGATGTTTTTGCCATTGCAATGGTTAGGATGTTCCTTAGCTGTTAGTTCATTGGTAGGGGGAATCAGTGGAGGATTCCTCTTGGATGGATGTGGCTTCATTTAAGCTTCGGTTTCCCTCTTTCATCCTTGAGGACAAGGATGCTGCTTCCCCAGGGCCAGGGGGGAGTGTTTGTGGTTATGAGGGGGGGAGAGGTGGGGAAAGGGTTGCGGTGGGGGCGGTTGTTGGGGGTGTTTGTAATTGATACGATTAGATCAATTGGGCCTATTACTCAATTGTATGTTAGATGACCTAAAGCCCTTCTTGAGTTGGCTACTTGATATTTTAGCTATTGTTGGTATTGGAAGGATAGTGTTTGGGTTGTAAATAAATAAGTGAAGGAACTTGCTGATGTGGCAAGGATAGTTATGTAGCAAAGAATAAATGGCTTGCTGATGTGGCAAGTGTAGATACATGGAGTAATTCATGCTGAGCTGGCATGATCAGAAGTCATTTGGGAAGTTGTTTCTAGAAGAAGCCAAAGGATATAAATAAGGCAGAGTTAGTTACAGTGGGGGAGCAGATATTTTCGCCCAACTAATTTTCTCTCTTCCTTTCCGAGAGTTGTTCTAAGCTGTAGCTCAGGTATTCAGCTCTGTTCTGAGCTTGAAGCTCAGGTAAGGTTCTTGCTTTCAGTTAGAAGTTGATTGATAATTCCTCTAGTGTGTGAAGTGTTTGATTCCGGTATTTGTATGCTATCAATGGTTCTCAAGTCAAGGAAGAATTGAATGGAAGGAAAATTGTCAAGGAGAGAAATAAGGTATTGGGAGTACCTCTGAAACAGATTCAATCCATCCAGAAGCGGAGATCATCCGATTAAAGCAATATAGAGACATAATATCTTTTCGAAGTCAATTACTAGCATCTATGTCACTTTTTGGGAGCATGTGTACCCTAGGAAAATGCACTTAGAGAAGTTAGCAAATGGTTTATCCTGACTTGGAGAAAGGTTGTGAACAAAACATATACACCCAAAAAGGAGGATATAGAGGGAATCCTTAGGAAATAATATAGAATGAAGTTGATCTGGCAAGACTGAAGATGGCATATGAATTATTAAGTAAAAAGCTGTCAAAATAGCATCTCCAAGAGTGATGAGGAACATTTGCATGTAATAAAAAGTGCTTGTAGCTTCAACCAAGTGTCAATTCTTATGTTTATTAGCCTTGTTTTGTTGAGGGGTATAAAGACATGAAGATTCATGTATAATCCCCTCAGAGGACATAAATGACAAAAAATAATGCTGGTTTATGAGTATTATCACTACCTAAGATACGAATTGGCATTGTAAATTGACAGTCTTTTATTGGTAATAGCCTAATATGGTGAGAATAATCTTCTATAAAGGTAACGGAAGTATCTAAAATTACACTTAAACGATTGGGACCCCTAGCATCATAATGAACAAATAGAATAGGAGATTGAAAGACTCACATTCCTGAGACTCTAAATTACATAGCCTTACTGTCCTTGAAAATTTAGAGATACTTGGTTGACCCAATTGATTGTATAACATATCAAGAGAATTAAAAATTGAGCTCACTATTGAGGATGTCGGTTGGAGGTTGTAAGGACTCATGGCTTGTCCTTGATATGCGGTTGATATGACTCTCTAAATGTGTAGTGGTTGCGCAGTGTATGGTGGTCTACTTGTGTGATGCAATGTGTTGTATTTTGTATAGTTTAGGGGGCATGTGTTATGGCATTGGGGAAGGAATTGATATGACTCTTTCTAAATGTGCAGTAGTTGTGCAGTATGTGGTGTTTTACATGTGTGCTGTGATGTGTTGAATTTTGTATTGGAGGGTGTTTGTTCTAGTGTTGTATTCAGTGGAGTGGTGTTATGGTGAGTTGAATGCAAGTGTCTAGAAGCTTTCTTAATTAGTTATTAGTTTAAATAGAGGGTGTGTGTTAGTAAAGACAGTTAGTCATTCTATTAAGTCAATTTTAGTGAGTTGGAGTGAGTAGTTGCTCATGTGTGAGCTTTTAGCTAATGGTCCTTTTTCTTAGAGGGTATCAGGGTTTGTAACTCAATTTTCTTCTTAAATCAATAAAAATCTATATTTTATCTTCTGAAATTCGTTTGTTCAACTTATTAGGTTATTTTCCAATTTATTAAAGTTTAGGGGTTAAATTGCAATAGTTGAAAGTTTAGTGGGTTAATTCCCACCTAAGTCAAAGTTTAAAGGGTTATTTGCATTTTCCCTTACTAATAGTCTTTTTTTTTTTCAATTTTAATTTGTAGCATGCATATGTTTATATCTTTCTACTTCTTTTGGCCTTTTTTTGTCTCTTCCTTTTTACTTCAGATGAGAGCAAAAAGAGCAGAGTTTAGGAAAATATTTCTTCATGTTTTGATTTACTTTGTTGCTCTGGTGTTACTTCTTGATGCAGGGGCCGTTTTGTTTGTCTGAGTGCTTATGAAGATCGGCTTGCGCTTTTTGCCCTTTCTGCATCGGCTGGGAGTGATATAGTTGATAAGGTTGTAATTCATGCAAATGTATTGCTTAACTTTTTAAGATCATGGTATATTCATTTGGAATTGATCTTGTTTTGTCTGCTTCTTCCCCAGAGGCTCTTTTATCCTCCTGAAAATGAGGTTGATGCACTTTCTGGAAGAAGCTTGCAGAAATTCACTATTACTGGCACTATCTGGAGCATGTGCTTTATTTCAAATTACTCGACTGGGGAACACGATCCGGTGCTAGCCATTGTGCTGAATAGGTCTGGATGTTTATCTAGTCTGGAAGTTCATCTAAATATTTACGGTGGTCTGAAGTTGTTTTGGATAGCTTGTATTGTTTATGGTTGTTTTCCATGGTAACGCCACTATTGAACTGATTATTCCAGTTGTGCAGGAGGAAAGCAATCCTGAATGAATTGGTTTTATTGGGTTGGAATACTAAAGATGATGACATCTATCTGATTTCTGAATTTGTTGAAGCTGGGCCATTAGCACACAATATAGTTGAGGTTCCTCATCTTCGTGGATTTGCCTTTTTGTTGAGAGCTGGGGATGCTCTCTTAATGGATCTTAGAGATGCTTACAACCCCTGTTGTGTCTATAGGGCTGGCTTAAATTTTTTACCACCTGCAGTGGAGGAGCTGGATATTGCTGAAGAGCCATGTAGTGCAACAGAAGTTGATGATGAAGGGCTATTCAATGATGCTGCTTGTGCTTTATTAAAGCTGAGGGATCATGATCCTATGTGTATTGATAGTGAGGCCAGTGATATTAAGTTAAAAACTAGATATATATGCTCATGGGCCTGGGAAACAGAAATTTCTAGCAGACCTAGGATGATGTTCTGTCTGGACACTGGTGAACTTTCTATTATTGAAATATCATCTGATTTTGATGGCCTGAAAGTTAACATATTTGAATGTCTTCATAGAGATCAACCATGCAAGGCCCTTCTGTGGGCAGAAGGAGGATTTGTGGCTGCTATTATAGAGATGGGGGATGGGAAGATCCTTAAGTTGGACGAGGGGAAGCTAATATATAAAAGTCCCATTCAAAATATTGCCCCAGTTTTGGACATGTCACTTGCTAATTTTCATGATGAGCAGCAGGACCAATTGTTTGTCTGCAGTGGAGTGGCACCAGAAGGATCACTGAGGATTATTCGTACTGGTATCAATGTAGAAAAATTGTTGAAGACTGACCCAATATATCAAGGAATTACTGGTACCTGGACATTGAAGATGAAAGTTACTGATTTATATCATTCCTTTCTGGTCGTATCTTTTGTCGAAGAGACTAGGGTACTTTCTGTTGGCTTAAGCTTTACAGATGTCACTGAGTCCGTTGGTTTCCAGCCAGATGTCAGTACATTAGCCTCTGGCCTTGTAAATGATGGTGTCCTGGTCCAGATTCAGCAAAATGCAGTTAGACTTTGTTTGCCCACAAAAGCTGCCCATTCTGAAGGTGTTCCTTCATCATCTCCGGTTTGTACATCTTGGTTTCCAAGTAAACTAAGTATCAGTATGGGTGCTGTTGGACACCATTTTGTTGTTGTTTCCACTTCCAATCCTTGCCTTCTTTTAATCCTTGGCATTAGATTACTCTCAACATACAATTACGAACTATACGAAATGCAGCATTTGAGACTTCAGCATGAAGTATCATGCATCTCTATACTACAAAACTATTTGAAGCAGTCTGGTCCTGGCGCTGCTGAAATGGATGAAAGTGGCGGGCCAGCTCTTCCTTTCGGAGTATGTATTGGCAATACCTTTGTTATTGGCACACATAAGCCTTCAGTTGAGTGCCTTTCTATCTTTCCAAACCAAGGCCTTCGGGTTATTGCTTCTGGGACAATTTCATTAACTAATGCAACAGGGACTGCTATCAGTGGATGCAACCCTCAGGATGTAAGGCTTGTATTAGTTGATCGCTTGTATGTCCTTTCTGGTTTGAGAAATGGAATGCTGCTTCGTTTTGAGTGGCCAACAGCATCATGGATGTCTTCAGAATTTCCTCGTCAAAGCACCTCAATTTCGAGGTTCTCTGATCTAATGAATTCACCTAGTTCTTTTGTGTCCAGTATGTTTCCCGGTGGTTTATCTTCAAAAACTGAAGTGAACTTACCAATCAATCTTCAATTAATTGCCACTCGTCGTATAGGCATAACTCCTGTTTTTCTGGTTCCGTTGAGTGATTCACTGGACTCGGATATCATTGCTCTCAGTGATAGACCCTGGTTGTTGCAAACAGCGAGGCACAGCCTCTCTTATGCATCTTTATCTTTTCAACCTTCAACTCATGCAACTTCTGTATGCTTGGCTGAATGCCCTAATGGGATTCTATTTGTTGCAGACAACTGTCTACACCTGGTGAGAATCCAAGTACTAAACTGACAGTTTTAGCAGTGTTTGTATTATTAACTATTTGATTTCACTGGGTTCATTTTTATGCTTCCACTCTCAAATTATACATACAGAAGAGACTATTTCCTTAAGATGGTTAGCAGAAGCCTGCACTTATGTTTCTTCTGGTGAAAATAAAAAATTAACTAGAAAAGTGGAGAACTAAAAAGTGGTGGAGTTTTTCTAGATAATGGAGAGGTTGTTCTGAATGAAGAATATTGATTATTAAAATAGTAAATTTGCACCTTTTTCGGCATCTATTATCCGTTTCATGTCATTCAAGAGCTATAGGGACAAATTTTGGCGGCTAAAAATTGCTAAATTTTTGCCTCATGTATAGATTTATGCCCCTTTTTCTTTGCTTTAACGTAGAAAGTTTTATACATGCTGATAGAATCCGTCTCTTTCTATAGTTCACGATGTTTTTGTATTATTCCACCAGAATATTTGTCCTTTTGCCATAAACTGGTCTATATCATTAAGATTTATGATATTGATATTAATTTTCAACTCCTTATTGTGTCATATCAAATATATCCTTCGCATTCCTCTCATGTCAAATATGAGCATCATCTGAATTCATTTTGCATTTTGGATGCATCTTTAAGGTTTCTTTTACAGTGTACAGGGTCATAGTTTAATTATTTGTTGTGTAACAATGTGAGTGCTGCTGCTACTTTATAGTGTTATTAGAGGAAACTAGAAGCTATTAAGTTAACATCATTCATTTCAATTTACCTCATTTGCAGAAATATGACCCCTCACCTTTTTGACAGGATAATATCTTTTATTCTGTTATTGTCCAGGTTGAAATGGTGCACAGCAAAAGACTCAATGTGCAAAAGTTCCATGTTGAAGGGACTCCAAGAAAGGTCCTATATCACAGTGAGAGCAGGCTATTGATTGTTATGAGGACTGACTTGGGAAATGATTCATGCTCGTCAGATATTTGTTGTGTTGATCCGCATACTGGCATAATCCAGTCTTCTTTCAACCTTGAACCTGAGGAAACTGCAAAATCCATGGAGTTGTTGAGGGTTGGGAATGAGCATGTTTTGGTGGTTGGCACCAGTCTGTCCTCTGGTCCTGCTATAATGCCCAGTGGTGAAGCTGAGAGGTTAGTAGCTCTTGCCTGTTCATTTTTGTAGCAGCTCTGTTGCTTTTGATATATGGCTGTCATAAAGGCGTCTTATTATTTGGATATAAAGGCTTACCATTTGTGGTTTAATTAGAAAATTACCTACATGCGACTGATGATAGACCTACTCCAGAATATATTCTAACTGTGTGATTCTTCAGCAGTACTAAGGGCCGCCTGATTGTACTTTGCCTTGAACGGGTGCACAATTCTGAGGCTGGTTCGATGGCATTTTATTCAAGGCCTGGTTCATCCTCTCATCGCACTTCACCATTTTGTGAGATTGTTGGATATGCCACAGAGCAGCTATTAAGCAGTAACTTTTGCAGCAGTTCAGAGGATTCCAGTAGTGATGGAAACAAACTTGAAGAAACTAATTTGTGGCATATGCGATTGGCTTATGTAACCATATGGCAAGGCATGGTGCTTGCAATCTGTCCTTATCAGGATCGCTTTTTCTTGGCATCTGCTGGCAATGCTGTGAGTTACGAGATTCATTATATGATTATATCATCATCTCATGGTCATTTCTCTGATCAAAAGTTGATAACTTCTATTTTCAGTTTTATGTTTGTAATTTTCTCGGGAATAATCCACAAAAGGTGAAAAGGCTGGCTGTTGGAAGGACACGCTTTATGATAACGTCCTTGACTTCGCATTTCACTAGAATTGCCGTTGGTGATTGTCGTGATGGCATACTTTTTTACTCATACCATGAGGTTGGTAACATTATGGAAGTTTGTTTGGTACCTGCTATTGTGGTGTTTCCTTTGAGAGATCAGCAATATTGGTTGATGTCCCATGTCAATTTTATTAGTGTGTGAAATAGTGGCCATCAGCCAGCTGCTCTCACTGGAAGGACACTCTTTGAGCTTGATATATCCCAATTTCTGTAATTCCCAGTTTAAAGTGTTGTTTTCTATCCCCCCTTTTCTTTTATGGTAAATCTGTTTTTTTTTTTTTTTTTTTTACTTCTTTTTGTTGTGGGGGGGTGGGGTTAGTTTTTATTTTGGTTTGCTCTTAGTGCTCTTCCATTGCCTCATTGTGAGTAGGTTTTGTAAATACTTTCCCCATATCAATACAAATCTGAATTTCTTAATAATAAAGATAAAAATCATGTGTCAAAATTATTTTTGGTGCTAGCATGTAAATTTCTGCGCAATTATGTCATCATGGTTACAGTGCCACAGCCAGGGGTGCACAATCTTATAATCAGCTTGCCTCTGAAATTTTAAAACAAACTAGAAAAACAATGTCCTAAAATATACGGGCTTAAAATTTAGTTAAACATCAAGTTGGCCATCAATTAACAGCAACTTCTCCATTAAACAATGAAAGTAAGACAAGCCTTAATCCTTCTAGGTGGGATTGGCTGACTTTATCACTGAGCAAAAATAAGAAAATGATATTATGCTTCTGCTTTCTTATGTTGATCTTCTCTGGCCTCTGGGAATACATACTCAGGCTGGCAAGATACTCATTTTGGCATCTCTGACTTTTTCTTTTTGTTTTCTTCTATTGGTGTTAGGAAGCGAAGAAACTAGAGCAAGATTTCTGTGATCCATCCCAAAGGTTAGTTGCTGATTGTACGCTTATAGATGTTGACACTGCTGTGGTCTCTGATCGCAAAGGGAGCATTGCTGTTTTATCATCTCCAGATCGTACAGAAGGTAAAGATTTGGCTTTTTTTTTTTTTTTTCCCTTTTTTACTTCTTTTTTACCTGTTCCCTTCAAATTTGGGGACCACCTCTCCAAAGTGCAATTAATTGATGTCTGTATGAGTCCATTTCTACTGTTTATTTTGTGGATGGCAAACGATTGATCTGGAAATATTAAGATCTGTTTTGATAATTTTGTCTTTGTTTGCATGTTGTTGGTGTCTTGTAATTTTGTATGTCTGCTTGACACATGGTGTGCCAAAAGTTATCTGATATGCTAATTTGTTTCAATTTCAAAACAGGATTTAAGATGGGTTTACTAATTTGTATCCTTGCTGAAATAGATATAACAAAAGAATTAAGGAGAGAGTAAAAGGAACTAGTAATTATTGTGAGGATGTGGTCCATTAGCAATGGAAAATCTTGCTTGGTTTTTTCGTAAAATTAAAAAAAAAAAGAAAGATTTAAAATAGTCAGCTTTTACGGAGATGTATTGGAACTTTGTGACATCATAGGTGTACATACTTTTTTCTTGTTGGTGTCTTATTTTGTAGACACCCAATAAAAACTGGTGGCAAGAAGTCACTTAAGATAGACACAATACAAGCAGGTACTTATGCACACATGCATAGTTATTGCAGGGTACGTGGTTCATATGACAATTACAGTCTATTTGAAGTATTAACATAAAGGCGGCTTTCTCTTTGCTCAATTAGAGCTTTTTGGAGTCCACACAGCTCCATGTTTTCATATTATTTACTTGCTAGTTTCATCCATCATCTTTTCAATTGTAAGAAGAAGCATTAATATAGTAGCCACCAACAAGGAGGGAGTTTTAGTTCTTTATGATCCTCACAGCAGAGATTTTTGCTGCCTCATTTAGTTCTTAAATGATACTGACATGATTTTTCTAACCCTGAAAATTGTTCTTTGCAGATAATGCGAGTCCAGAAAGCAACTTGATAATAAGTTGTGCCTATTACATGGGAGAAATAGCAATGGGCATTCGAAAGGTAAGTTCTTGTTTTATCTGTAGTTGTTAAAGGACGGCTGACCATTGTTTGGTTTTTGATAGTTTTATTAATTTGAGTTAGCTTAAGTCAGCTGCAGTTTGTCTTAATACTCAAAATGAATTTGTGGAGCATAATGGATCATCTGATTTGTCTACAGCACTAAAAAACTAAAAACATGCTTTGAGTGACTATCCATTGAATGCTGAAAAAAGATAACTAACTTTGAATGCCATAGGGATGTAAATTCTTGGTGAGGACAATAAGGCATTCTACATATTGATTTGACACCCCCATCTTGAGCTCTAGAGTTCCAGGTTATTGTTGTAACTTTGAATATGTAGGTAAACAGTTTTCTGTCTCTTCACTATGTAGAGTGAGAAAGTCCTCTTGTTCTCTCCCCCTCCTCCCTTTTTCTCCTTCCTTCTTCTTCTTCATCCTCTTTCTGTCTCCTCTCCTCTTCTCTCCATTCACCCTTCCCTCTCCTTTCCCTCCTCTCTGTCACGCCTCTCTCTTGTCTTTGCTTCCTTTTTCCCCTTTTACGTCTTCTTCCCTTGCCTTGCTCTCTCCTCCCCTCTATCTTAATTCTTTTCCCTTCTCTTTTTTCCCCTCCGTTTTTCTTCGTTTTTTGTCCATTCCCTCTCTGTTGCTCTCTTTTGTACGTTTTTTGGGGGCTCGTGACTCTAATTAGGGTTTTTTGATTGCTTTGGGTTAAGCCACGAAAACCTTTGCTCAGAGGAACAAAAAAGTTCCCTTTGAGACCAAAAGGTCAAAGAAGACTAAGCTTTCTAGATCTTCATCTAAGGGAAGCTACACGGATGGCTCTCTAGTTGTGGCATTGTTTGATGCCATGAAGGTTGGGAATGAAGTCTTGCCAGATATAACTGAGGACCCTTTTGGCTTTGTCAAACCTAAGTTGGCTTCAACAGAAGCAGGTATGCAGTCAGAGCGGGGCTAGACTTCCAAAAAGAAGAAGTCTAAGAAAACCCTTTCTCTTTAGTTGACAAAAGTAGCTCCACTATAGTCCACTATTCAGGTTATGATTAATGAGGCAGAGAAGGTTGAGACTTCTTTGAACTGGAAGGAAAAAGATTATGAAGATGCTGCTCTTCAACAAGAGAAAAACTGTACTTCTAAACGTACTCCTTTGTTGAGGTGGTTTTTGGAGAAAGTGATAAAGAATCTCCACCCTTAATAGATGTTACTCTAGACTACCATCCTCCAAGGAAAGTTGGAGAACTTATTTGTGTTGAACCACTCTTGGAGGTTGCTCAGTTAGGTGAGAAAATCTGGCGTTTTACTGTTGTGCGATATTTCCTTGGGCAAGGCTTATCTTTCCTCTTAGTCCAAAAATTAGTTACGGCAACATGGAAGGACGAGGTACTCTTAAAAACTCTCACTAATGGCAGTGGTTACTTCTTTTTTAAGTTCAAAGATGAAGCTTCACTCTCTTAAATCCTAGGCCAGCAATGGAACTTTGCTTGCGAAGCAACATATTGTTTTAGATAGATGGCTTGTGGGGGGAGGACTAATCCTGTGTATGTCCCAAGCATTTACCTATTTAGATAAAGTTGTGGGGAGTTTTAATGCAGTATTTGCACCATGATGGAATTAGTTATGCAACAAGCATGGTGGGTTGTCTTTTACAAGTGGACCTAATCTCAGCCAAAGTGGAAAGGATAAGATTTGTCAGAGCTTTAGTAGAAGTTGAGGCAGGTCGTGAGCTTTCTATGAGTTTTGCTATGAAGAAGTTGGATGGTTCAATTGCGATGGTTAATGTTGAGCATTTGAATATCTCTCTATGTTGTGTTCACTGTAAAGTTTTAGGTTACAGTACGGATAAGTGTGTTGGGCTTTCTAGTGATAATGTATCCTCTAAGACTGATCAGCTTGAATCCTTCAAAGAGAAAGATGGTAGCCACATGGTATAGATATGACTAAGAAGACAAATAAGAAAACTTCCCACTTAGGCATTTCCATTAAGGAACCTGATCCTCAACCAATCAAATGTTTGGAAAAGGCAAATCTTCTGCTGTTTTAGTCTCTTCGGATGACTTTGAAAGCTTGGATATAGAGTAACCTTTGCTTTAGGGAGAACCATCATCTTCTCAGTTGACGAACATGGATCTCTTTTTGGAGAATAGCTCTAAGGAATCAGAAGAGACTTGTTCCTCCTTTGTACTTGACTCCTAGGAAGTGTGCTCCCCTTTGGATCAAGCAAAGGTAGCTGAATAAAAAAGAAAAAGACATTTAGAAAGAAAAAGGGTAAGGGTGGTGTTAAGGCCAACCTTTCCTTGCTTTAGGGTTTGCCCCTCTACATTTCTAGCTATCTATCCTTCTATAAATAAATTATGAAAGCTTCTTGGAATATTAGGGGTCTAAATGATCCCTCTAAAGTTAAGGAAGTTCACAAATTGTGTTTTGAACATGGTATTTCTTTATTGGATATTATAGAAACTAAAGTCAAACCCCAAAATTCATCTATGGTCTGGTCAAGAATTTGTACTTGGCATACTAAAAAGCACCCTAGTGGAAGAATATGGGTAGCGTGGGACACTCGTATTTGGATAGTGTAGATACTTTCTTCCCAACTGTAGTTCATTCACTGCAATTGTCACCTCTTGAGCGAAAATAAGTGGATTTCGGTAACCTTCATTGGTGGGGCTAACTCTATTTTAGAAAGGTCTTCGCTTTGGAAGGATTTACTTCATATAAAAGGTAATATCTCAGACCCTTGGATTCTCCTTGTAGATTTTAACGAATGTTGCACGAGTATAGAGAAAATAGGTGGTAATGAGACATTTTTTCTTGGTATGGACCATTTTAATGACTTTTGTTATAATGCCAAATTGGAGGAAGCACACACGTGGCCCCATCTTCACTTGGTCAAATAAATACAACTCCAACCTCTTTATGAGGCTCTTGGATAGGGCATTGGTTAACATGAATTGGACGATTTCCTTTCCTTTTGTTGAAGTACAAGTTGGGCCTCTTGAAATCTCTAACCATAGTCCATTAATCTTGAAGCTGAATATAAGGAACTAAGATAGGAAGATCCTCTTCAAATTTTTTGACTTTTGGAGATTTTTTCCTAACTTTCTACCTACCATAGAGAAGGTTTGGAACACCCACATCGAAGGAACTCCTACATTTAAGGTTACCACTAAGCTTAAGTTGTTGAAGCATGAACTTAGGAAATTAAACAAGGAGAACTTTTCCAATATATCAGGCAAAGTCCAACAAGCAAGAACATTGTTGCAAGATATTCAACAGGGCAAATCCTATGCAAGTTAACTGGGATTTAGAGAAAAAAAACGATTTAAGGACTTCTATCTTCTTAAAGGGGTTGAGGAATCTCTCTCGAGACAAGAAGTCTAGAGAAACTTGGTTAAAGCTGGAAGACTGAAAAATGGCTTTCTTTTTCAAATCTCTCAAACAAAAGCACCTTAGAAATGGAATACACTCCTTGAAGGGGGAGATGGTGTAATTATATCTGAAAAACATAATTTGCAACAAGCTGCTATGTCCTTTTTTGAGAATGTACTAAAAGATCAATACCATCCTTCATCTCTATTAGAGTCCTTTCCAAACACACTAAGGTATAATGTGTAATGTAAAGAATGGAATTTGTTGATTAAGCCAGTTTCAAATGAAGAGATAAAAATGGCGTTATGGTCCCTTGCTCAAGACAAATCTCCTAGGTTAGATGCGTACAATGCTAATTTTTTTAGACATATATGGAGTATTGTAAGGTAAGAGGTATGTTTAACTATTAAAGTTTTTTTTGTCATTGGAATGTTGTTGAAAGCAATCAATGCCACGTATTTGACTTTGGTGTCAAAAGTTGATACACCTGAGACCTTTGCAAATTTCAAATTGATAGTATGTTGTAACACATTATATAAATGTATTACGAAGATCGTTGCAAATAGACTCAAGCTAGTCATAGCCAATTTGGTGGAAAAGGAACAATCGATGTTTATTAAGGGAAGGTGCAGAGCAGACACCATTTTAGTGGCCTAGGAGCTCCTCTAGCCTTATCATAGAGCTAGATATAGCTCTAGATGTGCCGTTAAGGTGAATATAATGGAGGCTTATGATCATGTTAATTGGAATTTTTTGAAGAACTTATTATAGGCTCTCAACTTTCCACCGGAATTCTCTTCTTAGGTTATGGAATGTGTTTCAACATTGAGATTCTTTGTAAATCTGAATGGATAACTAACTGGCTTTTTTTCTAGCCTATGTGGCTTAAGGCAAGGTGACTCTCTTTCCCCTTATCTTTTTGTTTTGGTAATGGAAGTTCTTTTTTGCTATCTTAGGAGGCTTGCTACAAACCCTCGGTTTAAACTACATTAGAGATGCAAAAAAGCTTAGCTCACCCATTTATGCTTTGCTATTGATCTCATGATCTTCTCATATGGTGATTCTACATCCATTAGTTTGATCAAAAGAGTACTTGGATTATTTCTTTACTATATTAGGCTTGAGTTGTAGCCCTACAAAGAGTCAAGTATTTTTGAGTGGTGTTTCACTTGAAGAAAAGGATCATATCCTATCTCGATTGGGCTTCAATGAGGCAAAGCTACTCGTTAAATATCTTGGTGTTCTTGTAATTTCCTCTAGGCTTTCTAAGGCGGATTGTTCAATCCTTGTAAATAGATTAGCAGCCTGGATAAATCATTGGACATTAGAAGCTTTATTGTTTGCAGGGAGGCTTCAACTTGTCAAAAGTGTTCTCTTTTCGTTACAAGTATATTAGTCCTCTACTTTCATTTTGCCAAAAAGTATGTTGAAGGAGCTGACCACAAAAATTAATCAGCTTTTCTGAAATGGATCGGATGAAAGCCAAAGGAAGAGAGTGGTTTAAGTATCTTGGAGCTCTCATTATGGAATAAAGTAGCTCAATTGAAACACATATGAAATCTATACTCGGATGATGGAAACATCTTATGACCTAGTAGGGTTCACAATGAAATATTAAGGGGCCGTAACTTTTGATCTATACTAGTCCTTAATCAATGCTCTTGGTCTTGGCTTATATTCCTTTAGGTACGGTTTTGGGCTCACTCATTATTTTCTTGGGAAGTTGGAGATGGATACAAGATTTCCCTTTAGTATGGTTCTTGGTATCTTAAAGGTCCCCCCTAGCAACGTGGTTAGGCAAAAGATCTATCTACAACTTAGGTTGGGCAAAGGATGTGAAATTAAATTCTATTAGTAGAGGAAACACGTAGGCTTGGCTTAAGGGAGATGTTTGGAGTTGCATTAAGTCCCATGTACCAGATGCCATGACTCCTAAAGTAAGGTCACCTGACATCTTCATATGGAAGCAAAATCCATCAACCCTTTTCTCAATTCGTTTAGCATATAATTGCCTAAGTAGCCAACAATCAAAAGTTATGTGGCATAAGAATGTTTGGAACAAATCAACTATGCCATGTCAATCCTTCATCTTATGGTTGGCAATCAAGGAAAGGTTTCTCATGCAAGATAAATTGGCTAGTTGGGGTATCATTCAACGAAATGTTTGCTTCTTTTGTGGTAGCAAGGAGGATAATCACACCCCTCTTCATAAAATGCGAATACTATGGCGATGTGGTTAGAGGTGCAAAAGGTCTGTCAAATTCCATATAGTGATATTAGCTCAGCAACAATAGTAAAGGATTTATCCATTATTCTGGGCAGATGTGCTGATATTTAGAGAAGGAAAATTCTTCCAATTTTTGTCTATATGTTGTGGAAAGAGAGAAATAATAGAAGGTTGGGTGGAAACCCCACTCCACACTTGTTGTTAGCTAGGAAAATTTTAGTTTATGTAGAATCTACTTAGATGATCCTCTTGTATATGCGCTACTGAGCTACGAAGTGATTGATTCGGACAATCTTTTGTGCTTGATGGCTGGAGTGTCTTCTTAGTATTATTTTTTTGTAAATTCTTCTTTTTCCTTAATGAAAATGATATATACTGACATTACCTAAAAAAAAAGATACCAAAGAGAGCTGTAATTTTGGGGTTTAGCATTCACTTGATAAATTCTCTTTGATTTTCTTAAAAATGGAAAATTATCTATAATCCTTGGAAAAATTGTTACATTAGGCTCTTAATATTCAAAAGGTAAAAGTTTCTTTGGTAGGCAGACAAAAAATTTTATAGCATGGCTTTATATTGAGAAAGTTGATTATCCTTCATTTTATGAGAAACAATGCCATTCTCAATATGATTGCAATCATCAAGTCAAAAGATAAGGTAAAATTATATGATAAACTCTAAAATTATCTTATTGCAAAGTTGAGATAAAAAGGAAAAAACTTTGGATTTGTCTAATGTACTTGTGCTTTGAACTTTGACCATGCTATGCATTTTTAACTTGTTAAAAGTGTAAAATATATAAATTCACTCTATTCAACAAGTTTAAGTTTTCAGATTGAATGGTTGTAGATCTAAATCAAGTGGCTATTTGAGTAGGAGGTCATCAGTTTGGATTCTTACACCATCATTTTGGCTGTAATTATTTATTTCAACATGTTCTTTAGTCAATGCCCAAGCCCACATGTGAATATTGTTGAAAGTATAAAATTTAAAAAGCTATATTGATCTATAAGTTCAAACTTGTAAATAAGATGATTGTATATCCAAATTTAGCATGACTAAAGGTGCAAGAATCAAACCACAAAAGTAGAATCTATATTTGGCAAATAATTCAGTAGAGTTATTTACCATAGAAAAAAGTGATTTTACAAAGTTTAACGTTGTCATAAATTCAGTGATGGTACATGTGCAATTAGTGAAGGCGATTTAAGTATGGTTGCTATAGATGATTGATCACATATAAGACGCGTAACAATTGACTTAGAGAAGTTTTGAGTTGATAATAAATTGAGGGATGTTGTTAGGGAACGAGGTGTGAGAGGGGGAATAGACAAACTTAATTTCTTAAACTGCATGCGTGACATATGATGTTCTTGGTTAATTCTTGATCAATTTGTTGCTTTCATAATTTGTAGAGTCATTTTGCAAAGTGCCGTTTCATAGAAGTTTGCCATATTTTCAAGTGTTACAAATGAGGAGGAGGATGCTTTTATATATAGACTTGTGCTTGATCTTGACCATTGAAAGATTCTAAAATGTACGAATGAGATGGCTTGTTGATGAGAGTTATTGGATCGCTTTTGAAGATCAATAGATGGGATTGAATCCTCTTTACCCACGACTCTAGGTATGGATGGCTAGGCCAAGTCCAATGAAGCGCAATGGCTTTATAAAATAAGGTTAATGCTCTGAACCTAGAAAGGTTTATGAAGATAAAGGGGCCTATTGAAAGGCTTTCTTTTGCATGCAAGACAACGGGGAAAGGTTGAGTGTTAGATGGAATGGTTTAATGCTCTCTCTTTAGAGCTTACTAAGCTAGATTTCTCTAGGACATCCTTGAAATTAGGTCTGGTTCTTTGGGCCTTGCTACTAGGATAGGAAACCGGTCCATGACATTAAATTGGGCTCACAACAAGCAAAAATGACTCTTTACATGGCACTTGTGCGATTTGTGAAGTCAACCTATTTTGTTGAAAAGGAGAATATATGTTTTTCTTCCCCCCCCTTTCATTTTACTCTCCCTTGAAGAGATAAGAAGCTAAAATTTTTATGGATAGTAGTTATCTTCCACTATTATTCAAATACCAGTGTCACTTTAATTTATTTAACTTGCACCAACTTCATCTGTTCATTGAATGGTCAGTTTCTTTTTCCCTTCCTTTGGTATGCTATTTCGTTCAAGCTTCTATGATTTTTGTGAGTTAAATAGCCTGCTTGAACTATTTTGTTTAGAATTTTGCCTCCCATGTTATTTGTGCTGGATTATTATTGTAGATATTTTTGTTTGTTTAATGGCTCAAGGCATTTGGCTAAATGCTTTTATTTCTAAGAACTTTGTTGGCAGTGTTATCTCATATTTTTCATTGATACAAGTTCTGGTGTCAGCAGGGATCATTTTCTTTTAAACTTCCATCTGAGGAATTGCACAGCGCTTGTGATAGCCCCATTGTGAATGTTGGTTTGAGGAACAACATTATCGTTGCAAGTACCCTGTTAGGAAGCATAATAATTTTCATTCCTACATCAAGGTAAGGTCATGAAAATATCACTGTTAATTTTATCAATCTTGATTTCATATGGCAAAGATGTGGGTTAACTTTGGTATGGTTACTATTACTCAAAAAGAACAGATAATTGATTGTGAGGTTGGATGATGATGGCATGCTTGCAAACTATAAACAGACTAATAAATATGGGTTCCGGGCACCTAGGTTTTCTTTTTATATTTATTTTATTTTATTTTGGAGAGGAGGGGAGTAGGGTATATAGTAGTTGTTTTATATATATATATATAAATTTAAAAGAAGAAGGGAATATACTGATATAAGTTGGAAGATAAACCTAGAGCCTAAATACTTCTTATTCTAATAATTTGATGGAAATAGCCTTGAACAGAGCAGCCTATAAAATAACCAATTTGACCGATCCATTTGTTGAAAAGGTTCTTTGTGTGTCAGTCTATCTAAATAAAGGCTTTTGCCATTTATGAAGAGTTGACATTTGACTCTGAGCATTGAGTTCGTAGAAGTTATATGTTTTTTCTATTGAGTTGGTATAAGTTATACTTTCTTTCTAGAGACCTGAATGATATAGATAGAAGTATGTTGAGCTCTCGATTTTCTAGGTATGAAATTTATGAAAAAGGAAAAGAAGGATGTGACTGAAATTTCCTAGGTTTTGGACGGTAATTGCTGCTGTATTTGGCCTTTAAGGACAACTTCATTAGCAAGCGTATATTGCTGCTGCAACCCTCTTTTGATCTTGACTGCTTCTTTTGGAGTCTCTTTCTCCCTCATCCCCCCTCCTCTTTTTCTCTCTCCCTCCCTTTTTTTGATAACTTAAATCTTTTTCTTTAATAATTTGACTTCACTACCAAACAATCATTGAGAATACTGCTCTTTCTAAACTTGGCCTCTAGCATGTCTTTTCTTCTTCTTTATTTTCTGTTGGTTTTATTTTATTTTATTATTTTGAAAAGAAAAAATTTCAAGAACTATCTCTCCATGCTAATTCGTTCTCATAAATAATTCAAGAACTGGGTGGGGCTTTTTTGACTATTCATTGCTGCACTTTTTCTTGAAGGCGTGACTTTCACTTTCTTCTCTTGGCTGGAATATAGCATTGCAGGGTTATTTTAGATTTCATTTAATTGTAAATGCTTCCGAGCGACGATTTCAGTTATGGGTTTTATTGAAGTAAATGTTATACAATTTGCCATATAATTATGTCTCTTAAAAATTTTACTAAATCATGTGATAGTGGGAGTAATCTTCCCATAAAAGCTGACACGAAATATCAAATCATTTTGCAAACATTCACTGAGTTAGGAATGGTTGCTTCTGCAACAGATAAAGCTCTTGAGATTATGATTCGCTATCTGGGAACAGACACAAAATTAATGCATCTTCCTTTTAAGAAGTAAAATTTGGCATATCACTTTTGAATTATTGTTCTATACTAAATTACCAATGACAATTTTTAAAAATTTTCAATTCAATGTTGTTTGGCAGCTGTTGTTTAATTAAGTTGTACAACAGGTCAGTTGGCATGAGTTACCAATTGATGGTGACTGGAGACATTTTGTATTGATGGGTTGTTCCCCTCTAATTACAGATTTGAAGGACCAAATCTGATGGGAAGAAGCTGCAATCTTACTTTTTGTAAATTTATTACAAAAAACGAAATATTAGTAATACTTTATCTGCTGTCTATATATTTTGTCGATATTTCATCTGTTGCACATACTACCAATTTTGCCTCAGTGTTTCATTCAAGGTAGTTTATGTGAAAGAAAGACAAACTGCAATTGTTATTTCCTTTCTCAATATTACGGTAACAATCGTTTTGTGGCCAGAAAAAATAAAAAATAAAAAAAGTGGCAGTAGTTCTCTCCCTTGACATATGCATTGAGATTTTTGTGCTTTTCTATGTACTCACTAGTAAAATTAGGATCAATTCAAAGATCCCTTTGATTTGATAGGGGAAGAGATCCCCCCCTCCTCTTTCTTTTTCCCTCTTCCAAGCCGAGGATAAATGAAGTTTCCTTGTATTCCTATTGGTTTTTAATTCTTCATGTAGTTGGATGATTGTACTAGTCCTACCTCCTGTGAGCTATTTTCTTTAATCTCTACCGCTGATTAATTCCACTCCTTTGCAGGGAGGAAAACCAACTGTTAGAAGCTGTGCAAGCTAAACTTGCGGTTCATCCATTGACTGCTCCAGTCCTGGGAAATGATATTAATGAGTTCCGAAGTCGTGAAAACCAGGTAAGAAATACAACCGATCTTCATAGCGCATTTTATCTAGACAGACATGGCCATTCCCTAGATGTATTTATATATGCTGTTCTTGTGTAGAGAGAGAGAGAGAGAGAGGAGGTGTGTAGTAGCTTTCTTTACTTGTTTCTGGACTCTCTTCTTATATATGCTTTTTATTTTTCTGAAGATTGGAACACCAAAAATTCTGGATGGTGATTTGCTGTCTCAGTTCTTGGAGCTGACAAGTTTGCAACAAGAGGCTGTACTATCTATGCCTCTTTCCTCTCCGGACACACTGAAATTAGTAGGGCCAGAAGTTCATTCTATTCCAGTTGATGAGGTCGTGCAACTCCTTGAGCGTGTGCATTATGCTCTTAACTAGCATCTAGCTTTCCATTTCTTGAGACAGGAGTGAGATGCAATGAGGCACGCAACATCCGTAAATCAATATTTTCGTCTTTAAGCAATGAGGTCCTATTTTGCGGCACTAGATACTTGAGGCAGATCACGTCAAGATGTATGAGCATTAGGTGGTAGATTATTACCTCAACTTGGTGTCCAGACTCCAGATTGGATGTGTAAATTAAAATCTTTTCTTGCTTTTTACGGGGGCTCTCTAGAGGCAATAATTACAAAGAAAAATATGGATGAAGTTGCCATTCTTTCCTCATGTAATTATCCTATATGCTTGTATTCCCGTAGTGTATATAAATGCTGGAATCTACCAATGAGCCTTTTTCTGGCTGATCTTGCCAATATAATGAAATCCTCGTTACATGATATCTCTCTGAATTTGGCTTTTCCATCGTGTGCTATTCTTTTCTGGGTAATCCAGTGATATATTAATGAAAGGGAAGGGTATGAGCTAAGCAAAATTGCATGCATAGGTCGCTGCTTTGAGTCTTAGATGCCAATTACTGCGATATTCCTGAGATCTATACATTAACTTACCTTATTTGTAGTTGCGATCATGGGTGTTTTCTTCCATTTGATGTGCCCCAGAAGGCGTCAATCGGAACGGTTTGCTTTTCGCTTAATATGGAAGTATGCAGGTTGAAAGATGAGGATATCTAGACCTGTGTACTGGTTCAATTTGGTCCAAAACCAACTTTGAACCGTTGGTTCACTGGTTGGTAACAGAGTGAACTAAACTGGCTTTTGAACTGTGTTTATTTTTTTCTGAATTTTTTTAATTATTATAAATAATTTGTCAATTATTTGTTTTTTTTTTCCAACTAAATATAAAACTTCACGTTGTTGTTTGTGAATTGAAAATTTTGCTTATGGTTTAATTTTTTTTTTAATTTCGAAATAATTCATTCCGATTGTGTGAGTATGAACGCGTGATGTTATATATATATGTATGTATATTATTATAATATATTATAGATAGCATAATATATAGTATATATGTATATTATTATAGTATATATATAGTATATTAATTATTATATATACTATATACACTTGTTTGCACCATATATATATGTATATATATGGAGTATGTTTGTATTATATATATTACATATATTATATTATATATTACTTACATATATTTTTAATTTTTAAGGTTAGCCCGATCTCGAACTATCGGGTTAAAACGTTAGTTCAAAGCGGTTTGGTGGGTTGCCATGGATGAATCATTTGGGCCTTTAAGGCCTAGTGATTTAACATTTGGTTTACTGTTCGGAATTGATCTTTATAAAGATATAAGGATATCTATTAGAAACTCATTTAAATCATGAGATGTAATCTGTGAGAATTTCATTATTAGACTTGTGTGTCGGGTTAAACCGATTTTGAACTGTTAGTTCATAACTCGTGATAAGCTGAATTAGGCTTAGATCTTAAGGCTATAGGTCTAGACCGATTCAGCTTACCTAGTGGTTTAAGGAAAGGTTTGGTGGCTCTTGAATTGGCTCTTTAGGTTCTTCTTCTTCTTCTTCTTTTTATTTCTTTTTGTCTTTCTTCTTCTTTTTTTTAATTTTTATTTTCACATCTTCCTAAATTAATATAAATAATTTTTTTGCCTTCCCTCATAATTCTATTTTCTTCTCACATTATTATAACACTAATACTTTATGTGTATATTACATATAGTGACGATGTGTGAAAGATTCGTTATTAATTTTTATTTTGGTTCAAAAAAATTGATTTGAATTGCATAAGTGTGATATTATTTTAATATTACGAAATGTTAAGCAAATCTAAAGAAATTGCAAAGGAGAAAGATTTGTTATCTGATTCTTGAAATACATTGTCAATACAAAAAGAAATAAATTATAACGTGACTATTAACTGTAATTTGTGATGATACGTTATAAAATATTATTTTCCTTACAAAAATTTCTTTAGACTTTGTAATGTGTTGGTGAATTACTCATGTTGTGTAGAGACTAGAGTAGAGACTAGACTAACAGAGTAGGAAAATGATTGCATTTTGAAACAAAAAATGAAAGGAATAAACGGACTAGAATAATTGGGGGAACAGAAAGCGTAAAGATTAAAGTAGGATGTCATAACTAATGGAAAAAAAAAATTAAAAACAAAATTGCAAACGATGAGATGATTTTTTTTTTTTAATAAAACAAAGTTCAGGCGGCTCAAACTATCTGAGCTTATCGAGTTGGTGAGTTCATTAAGCTGAACTTTCTGAACC